>VZTA01008070.1:236270-310566 GCA_013398855.1 Mohoua ochrocephala
TTTTTTTTAGTTTTTATTTCTACTGGTGTGTAGAATACTTCATAAGTGAGAAAGCTTTCCTTTAAAAATAAATTATTTCTGCAACATTTTGCATCCTCGGGGTCTCTCCCACACTATTCTTATTTTGTAGTAGTATATAAAGGCATTATAATTGATCACCTTTTGCAGTACCCCAAAATATTAACAGAATGTCAGATGACTACTATACGAGACCACTGATTTTACAACTCCTTTTTCAGTACAGGAATTTACTTTCTGAAGGATGATAAACAAAAAGTCTATATTAAAGACTAGTATAAATACAAAGAGTTGGATAGAACTTTTGATATTTATTTTGGTATTACAGCTATTATAATAAAAAGAAGACTAAACATAAAGTCAAAGTCCATTACACAAGGCAAACCACAGGAACATTCTTCACGCAAGAGTACTCATTTTTTTGCTGACAATAACTACAAAATTTAGACTCAGGAATTCATGTGACAGGTTGCAAAAGTTTAATTAAACTGTGGTCAGTTCTGCCGACTAGAACTCTGAATTTTGCCATCTCATCTACAGATTATAAAATTTTAAAAAACACATATATAATTGAAGAACTTTTAGAGGGAAAACTTATTGCATCAGTGTTTCACTTTCTGTTCTGGATTTTCATTCAGATTTATTTACGCTGTTGCCATAAACTAAAGTGTGGGGTTTAAACAGTTAAGAAAATTTATTTCAGATCACTTTCTTGATGATTGTTACATGTATATTATCTATTACTTCCCCACATGGATTTTCAACTGTAAATTACCTACTGTCGTAAAAATAAGATGAAACCTACTGTAGGTTAATAACAAACACGACAATCTCATTTAAAATAAAATCTATTTTTTAACTCATAGCTTAGACAGATTTTCAAAAGATGCTTTCCAAAGAGGTTGTCAATCAAGCCCCATTTTAGAAAAGGTGGATTTCATGCCATAAAGCTGACACTAAATAAAGATTAAAAGTCTTTTTCTTCGCTTTCTGCTTAAAAATAATGTCTAATTTGAAAAATTTACTTTCAATAACAGAAAAGGCAAGCATCTGCAGTTTTCATATGATTCTCAATTGTAGTACTTTCCTTTACAGCTGCAAGCACCAAATGCTACACATTTTAAACATAATTTGCTTTGACAACATATATATGTCACATTCCTATGAACAGTCACTTCTATGCGCTACCTAAGTACTATACAATACACCCACAAGATATTTTCAAGTTGAGATACGTGTAAAGAGAGATACATATATTCTTTCTTTAGAGGAACTTTTTTTTTCCAAAAGCTTAGCCATTCTCGTCTTCAAATATTTTTATAAATCTTTTCCTGATAGTTACAACAGTGACACAATTTTCCCTCAGAGAACTCTGCAGTTATATGTTGTAAACTTTTAACTCCTATCAAAGATTTTTCTCCTTTTCAAATCACTTTTATCGATTTATAACTTAGCACAGATTAGTAATGATCCATTTTATTTGTTACTAATTCTTTAAATTTATGTCATTAATATTTTGTCAAATACAGAAAAATAGTTCACTGCTAAAATTATTTCTCTTACGATTGCCAAAAGAGATCATATTTTTACTTACAAAATATTTCAGTAATTATAAAATAAAGAAGAATTTAGGGGGAAAAAAGGCTGTTCTGTGTAATTCATTGCCTTGCTACCATTAAAAAGCAATCAATTGCAAATACTGGCTTTACAGTAATAAATCACAATAAACAGTATTTATAGAATAAGTCAAATTTACTATATAAAAGATAAAGTATTATAACATAAAATGAACAATTCATACACGGGCTTGACGACTGCCTTCAAATTTCATTTCAGTCAGCTTCAGAAATGAATAGAACAATCTTTAATAACCCAATACATGACTGGTGTGGTCTGCTAAATTTTCCTTATCGAGTTAACAACAGAACCACTCCAACAAACATTCACAGCAAGAGCATTAACTTGAAGCTGTTGGAATTAGAGCCTTGGTCAGTGGCTTAGTTGTCTTGGTGGCAGAACTGCACAAAGAAATCAGCACTGCATTCCCAAGGTATTTACAATGCAAAACAAACAAAAAAAAACCCACAAATCAAGCAAACCCAAAACTTTATTTATGTCAAATAGATTATCTTTTCAACAAGGAGGAAAATGAATAAAAATTAATTTTTATTTCTTCACAACCTATCCATTTTTATGCAATAAGGCAAAGACTTTGTATAAAAATTTTACACCATTTGAATTGCCCCTGCTAGAATCTAGGAAATACATTCAGTTCAGAAGAACACACAGACAGGAATTAAGTTCTTCCCAGTAAATGTATAATTTGCATCGTTTGGGGTATGAGCAGCCAGCACAATTCTTCTCCACAAAATAAATGGCACAAGACACATATATTCAACAGGATGTAGCATGACTTTCAGGTTATGGAATATGCTACTGTAGTGAACAAAAAAAATGTCTTTTGGAAGTCAGGTTTCTGATAATTAATTGCAATCCACTGGATGATCACTTCCCACCTTTATGCTACAAATACTAGAAATACTATTTTTTCGTAGGCAATTATTGCTAAACCATAGCCGAAACAATCTAAGGTCTTTCCTAAATTGCATATGATACATGTTAGAAGTTGTTCTTCTGTATAGCAGCAAACCACCTTACAGCAAATTCATTACAAATTATGTTATTCTCTAGGATATTCCAAGTTTCCTGTGCACTTTCTTAAGTGGCAATTACAAATATTTGCACCGAGAGCCACGTATTTTCTAAAACCATGCCCCAAAGCCCCAGAGCTGGAATGATTTCCCAGGCCCAGGAGTATCTGAATTTGCTTTATTTAGTTGCTTGGCATTACTAACTCATCTGTTCAGTAAACGATCCTGCAAACTGCTACATGTACGATAACGTGGCTGAGTAATCCAAGGGAAATCAATGGAGCTAAAGTGCCTGCATAAAATTATTCTTACGTGAAAATGTTTGCAGATCACAGGTCATTTTTCTGCATGAATGAGCAGTCGTTCTGCACAACAAACATTTGTTAAGCTTTTCAGTAAAGATTAACCTACCTCTAATTATTTCCTACCTTTTAATAACAAAGCTAGAAATATGCTACCAATATAATCAGACTTTACACTTTTCGATCATCATTTATCACCTACATTACTTATTTAAGTAATTTATAAAAACATCTTCTGGTTAAGCTCAGCATGACAAAAGTGACTGAAAGGATTTTCTGCTAAAAGTTTTAATAGTCAGTGAGTGGTATTTCTGTTTTTACAGCTGTTGAAGCAGCTGAGAGATTCTTGCAAAGACAGCCTCGTCAGTCCACGTATCTGGCACAGTAAAATTCTCAGAGAAGTACTTTGCTCAACACACACTAATGAACTTCAAAGGAAATGCAATTTCAGCTGCTGTTACTAAACAATTGAAACCAGCACATTTCCCTTTTTATATCGAAGCATTTGCATTTTGGGACAGCGCAGTGAGAACGATGCTGTCACTGTGACTGTCACCAAATCCTTCTCCAGGGCAAACCCACAGCTTGGCCAGGCAGCCGGGGAGAGACGAATACAAAGGAACTATCCTGTCCTCCCGTGAAAAGGTTGGGGCTTACCTAACATCTTTCCAGAAATTTTTACATGATCACCTTTGCAAAACAGGCTCACAGTAGAGGGGATTATTAGATTACTTGACACAAAGACAAAAGGAATTTTATAGTGTATTCCTTAAACCAAGCCGTCATTTTACTTATAAATTTTATTTTATCAGAAGCTGCTTGATGGTTCAAGCCCTGAGGTAGAAGAATTCTAGTGAAAAGCTTCGAGTGAATAATAAATGTTCTCTCACATAAAGGCAAAATTAACAGTTAAGAAAGCTGACTGGTGAGAATGGAGAGGTAATATTTATTCTACAGAAAAAGTGTAAAAAGTTGGAGAAAAATGTAATGAGGTTTTAATATAAAGGTTTATGCAAAAAAAATACTCAGAAAAACTAAATTAATTATGTTGGAGGCTGAGCTTTTGAGTATAGGCTAACCTATAAAGCATGAAATAATTATTTTACCAAATTTCTTACAGTAACTAGCTTTTCTTCTTTCCTAGAGAGGTGCAATTTTTTTGTAGTTTTGATCACTCTACACTTCATTTCCTAAATTACTCTTCCAACAGGCTACAGTGATATTCCAGTGTAATAAAAAGTTGCTAACAAAACAAACGAAAACAAGACCGCTAAGAAAATAAGAAATTATTACTTCATTAATTTTTGCAGCTATAGTCAATGCAGCTCAGTTACAAAAGACCAAGAAATGGGCTGCAAATGAAACAATTTTATTTTAAAATGTTTAATAAGACCATAAACAGTTAGCATTACATCTCTTAATTTAAACTGGTCCAAAAATGAAGACAAAGAATAACATATTTCAGAGGCTATGAAATTTTGAGTTTCTTTTATGCCAGAACAAACAGTTCAAAATTATTGCCCTGATTTTGACGAGTCAATGAAATGCATGTATAAAAACAAATGCATGGGATCTGTGACATATCCAGCAATATTACACACAGAAACACAGATAACAGAATTAATTATTTTTACACAAGAGAGAAACATAACAGTAGATGTCAAATGTATATTTTAGGAGTCTCCTTGAAGTTTTCATTGGATTAAGCCCAAGTATTTAACTTGGTCTATGTTTTAGAACTGATCGTTTAGATAAATTTCATACTTAAAATGGTTATGTGAACTTTACTTTTATACTAAATCATTTACACAATTTTAATTTTCACTCTACTAATGAACTTACTGCTTTAAAGTAAAACCTAGAAATCTTTTACATAACCTAACCTACGTCTTCCATCAATGTTATCAATTGTACAGTGAAATTTCTTAATGAAGAAACAAAGTAGAATACCTACACAGCTGCCTCAGTTATTGTGAAGCACCTCTCATAATTTTCTTCTTTTCAGTTTGTTAGCACTCAACATACAATTGCCATGAACGAAATGTAAAAATAATTCCAAAAAGAAAACGGCAATACAGTTCAAACTGAGATTTTCTTTTCCCCCTGTGTCTGCTAAACAGTATTTAAAAAAAAAGTTTCCCTCATGTAAGTACTTGAGAGAAATTCTCAGTTTATTCACTAACTAAAATTTTTGCAGATCTCAATCCACCAGGACTCTACGGGACTAGATATCTCTAACAAATGGCATTCAATAGCATAATACATAAAATCACAATATCATAAATATAAAATATAACTATAGTACAAATGGACATTAACTTACTATTTACAATGATTGATTTTATTAAGCTAATTATTAAACAGCAATCCTACTTTACATCTGCCCTGAAAAAAAAACCCCACCAATACTATATTAAGGCAGGATTGTTTGAGGATTAGTGTTCCCTATGTCGGATTATATTTTTTTCAATATTTAGCATAATTCTTGAAGCACACGGGGCTTCTTGTTTCTCCAGTATCCCGTACTGTAATTGTACAGCAGCATAAACTCTAGCCTCTTGCAATCACAGAGACTGTGATACATGACATCCAACAGGAAACATAAAGGGAGAAACCAACATGTAGAATTCTGTGAAAGTCTGAGCTTTTATTTAGGTCCATTTCCTTTGCTAGTGGCCAAACTCACCATTGCTTGAATCAGATTTCCTGTCACCTAAAGCCACTACTGATGTCAGAAGTCAGGGATTAGGTGCACTGACACCGATGTGCTCTTCCAGCTGGGCAACCACAAAATCAAAACACATTTTTAAACAACAATTATCCAGTCATGGAAATTCCTGTGCCCACCAGCCCATACATCTGATTTCCTCTTAATAAATGAGACCACCAGGCCATGCACAGCTGAAGTTGGGGCTTCTTCCCCAAACTTCTGAGGAAGCATAAGGACAAAAAACTTGGCAAGGTCTCAGAACTGAAATCCTGTCTCTGCCATCACAGAAGGCCACGGTTTCTTTCACAATTTGATCATATTTAACTGTATTGTACTTTACTGTGGTGACAATGCTGTTAATGTGGTTATTGGCTTTTTTTATCCACACTCCTTCTCTATGGCAGGTCATCTTGAAACCCTTTTTCTAATTTCAAGCTATTAATTTCAGATTCCTTCATATATAATTTTTCCCCAGTATTACTTTAGCAAACACTTTTCTGCTGGTTACCTTTGCTTATTTTTCCAGTAAATTTATAAAGAGGACTTACATTCCTTTAGTCTTCCTTTTGACAGTGGGAAGAAGGCAGGCACCGTTAAGCTATTTTCATAGAGCAGGCTCTCCACAGCTTCTGATGACCCTAGAAGCTCCTGACTCACATCATCTGGTTTCAATACTTTTCTTAAAAAACTAGTTCACCACACCACTGTCTTCTACAACAAAATAAGTCCTTACTATTTCTACCATAAGGGCCTCTCTAAACATACCTCTCTTTCACCCAATTAACCATTTATAAGCTTAAGCTAAAAATAAGTTAGTGGTTCCTAGCCATGCAGAAACTCTGCTTCTGAGACCCTCAATATCAGGCAGGTTCATTATAGGATTCTAATTTTTAATGTATCAATAATAGACTGACTTTGTGATGTAAAAATTCTGGGGTTTGTAACAAAGAAACTACAAGAGTGTTAACAGCTAACCAAGTCTTAAAAAATGCTACACTTTACAACTTGGTAATATTTTTGAGAGCCCACCATACTACAATCCCCATGTCATATCCCTTGCAGTTCTTGTACTGACAAGATTTTGTAAGGTCAGGATCTAATTTGTCAGGTTAATCTGGCACAATCTACACTCACTATATAAAGCCCAGCAAATTCACTGACAAATTAAGTTTTGAAAACATCAGGCTGACAACATTTTTATCAGAGCACAATAATAGAAGAAAATCAGTACTTCATGCTTTTAGGAGTCAATTCATAGCTATGAAGATAGAAAAACAGTATTCAGAAAAATCCAACCAGTACAGAAGTTATTATGGGGCTTTTCTCACTGTATTTGGTGAGATTTTTCACTGATCAGATGGCAGAAACACAGTCAACCAATCCTGCTAACAACTGTAAGACCGAAACCTGCAGACACTGCTGACATGGCTTTAGAGCGCTAAAGATCCAGTTTAAGTGTTCGACATTGCACTTTTTCTTGATCAAGACAAGAAGCATGCTCTCAAATGTCTTCTTTTGTGGTTGACTTAAAAAAAAAGTCATGAAATAAAGTTCACATGTAACATTATTTTCATGGTTTGTATCTGCTATGAGTTCAGGGATACTCCAGAAATTATGGGGTTTGTTGGCTGCATAGTTTCCTATCCAGTGTAAAATCAATATTTGAATGTTCTACAAAAATAGAGGTTTAAGCATCTTTCTCTGAACAGTATATAATTTTTCAAGGCATTTCTACTTATTTTAGTGATCACCACAAATTATATAGAGAAAGAAAAGCTTAGCTTGTAGTGGTTAATAAAGAACTTCAGCCTAGAAGACCCAGTGACCAAACAAATCAATGGCTCAGATTTGCTGTAGCACAGTGACCACAGCATGCTGAAATTCAAGTAGCTGCTTTGCAGTTTTCTTATTGAATACAACAGTTTCCTTTATTCAAACATCTTTTGAAAGTTTTCTTAATTATTTGACATAACTTTTCTAAATGATTACAGCTGTTTTCAAGACTTCTTTCTTTCTGATTTCTCCCCAAGTAAAGAATCACTTAGGGGTAAAACAGTCAGTTCTGTGTAACTCATTGGTTTGTTACCATTAAAAAGCAAATAATGCTATTTATGTTCTTGAAAGGGAGACAATTTTAGGAGACAATCAACAGGATCTCTAGTTCTCAGGCACTGCTGAAAAGTTTCAAATCTCTCCATAGGGATATTTACTCTAAAATGACATGCACCATCCTTTGAAGATGTTAATCCTTATTGACTATGAAGGAGGCCTGTACTGCATAGATTAGAGATGCAACTTTTAGATCACTCCCAACTGAGTAATTATGAAGAAAAACTCAAATCCATGCCATCTCATTGCAGTGGCTCTATTTACACAGGTAGTTGCAGAGATGAGACAAATATTCACAATTAAATGGAATTCTTGCAGAAGCTAGACCACTACAAAATCTGTAGTACCCAGTAAGAGTGTCCATCAATAACAGTGAAAGAGACAACGATACTTGAAAAATCCATCCATATTTCCCTCTCTTTTCAGTCCTTATCCACTGCCAAAGGTGGTAAAATCTTTATGGACATAAAAGACAGGACAACATATATTGTCAGTACACAGATGGTGAAAGGCCTTCAGATCTTTCAGGTTTCTCAACTACCTGGAATTCAAAGTTGGTATAAAATCCAGCTTTACAGGTGAATGAAGACTGCAGGTAATCAAACATATAAAAGAAAAATAATGCTATTCATTAGGTGACTTCTGAAGTTGCTCCTACAATTTGAGTAAACCCATTGGCTTCTCAAAACTTCTAAATCCAGATAAAATGTTATATATAGTATTTAGAACCAAATGTTTCCCTCCAGTAGCTCAAAACTCCATATGAAAATGGGCTAAGTTCAGATCTTCCTACTCATAGTTAAATCAGAACTTCTATCCTTAAAGAACAGTAGAAGTTTCTTTATAACTTGTGCGAAAATGCTAACATCCACATTTATTCACATAATCACATCATGCTTACTTATATAAGAAATCCTTTTCTTAGTATTCTGAATATAGACAGTGATTAAATACACAATAATTAGAGGATTTTGCCTCAGAGGAAAGTACATTTCTCAATTTTGGTTTAACCAAGTAGGATTCCTCTCAAAGAAAGTTGTTAAAATTGTCTTGGTAATGCAACATTGATGACGTAATTTGATTTTTGAGTAACAGTGGGTTGCTTCCTCTGTATTACTTACCAGGTTCCTTGCACATCTGAAACATTCTCAATACATTTTGGAGATAAATTGCTTACCTGAGGCATTCTGAATAAATGGGAACAATTTTCTGACTCAACATAGAGCAATATATGGTGTTATAACTCATATTTCAGAGACATTTTGTCTCCTTTCACTTCTGCCCTTTGGGACTGAACAGAGCATAAGTCCATTAATATATTTATTAGCATATAATCACATTAATTCCATCAATATCAATATATATTGTGGTTGACTCAGATATATGCATATGCAGACTTGAACTTGACACCTACAATACACAGAAGAATATTCAATGCTAGCTTTTTATACTCAGTATTTCTTATTCTCAGCCAAACAGTATTCTTATTGTAAGGTGTTGCCCAGGCCAGCAAAAATCTGATGTTTGAAACCTAATCCCCAAGTAAAGTTGCTGTGGCTATTCTACAACAAGCAAATAAAAAATAAACAAACAAACAACAAAGTCTAATTTTTCAAGTACTCACATGATTAATAAATAGCCACAGAGAGGGGTAAAATTGGAAAGAGGGGCACTGTCTTTGCGGCACCCCAAAAGTCACAGTGCCACTGAGCAGCAAAGAAGGGAGCCCAAATAGGGCACTTCTGCCCATGGCCAGGGTGCTCATCTCAGGGGTGGCAGCTCGGACCTCCCGAGCCTCCTCACATGAGCATTTCATCCAATGGATGGGAACGCAAAACAGAAAACAGTCCAGGGAAGAAACTCAAACTTTCAACCAAGAACATCAAGTTTGTCAGAAATTCCACCTGGAAAGATAGAACTACTACTGCCTGAAAAACCTCCTACTAAAACTGGCAAAAAATTTGACATTGGCATTTTCTGACAGGGCAGTATTTCGCCTAAAAAAACATGGTCAGTCTTAAAATAGAGGCACTTTATCTTTTTTTTTTGCTACAGAATGAAAGTGTTGCATGTAATTAGCATCCTGCTTGATAGAAACAATAGACTGGCAGGTACTAAATATTAGCAACCCCAGTGGAACTGGTTAATCCTCCTCCAGGTCCTCAGCAACTTTCATCCGTCTTCTTCTCCTACCATTAATGTCTTGGATCTAGCCATGACTTGCAGACATATTCAAATGTAAGAGTCTGAACATCTTTTACAGTTCATCTTGAAGAAAAATACTGAAACTATGTTAGGCAAAGGGACAGATACATCATATTTCTACTGGAATACTTCATAAATGAATTGCAACGCTTGTTTCTCTGGAATAACACCAGTCAATGCTAGCCACCCAAGGGGCCTTCCAGGATTTAATTACCGAAACTTGGGCCTGCAGATAACTTTTTTTCTGTGGCAATACTGAACAGTATAAGTTTGACTGTATTTAGAGCAGCAGCCAGTCTTAAAACACAATTCATCCATCTCAGCTGTCCAACAAAAGCATGGAGCTTTCACATTATAATGCAGGATTTAAGGAGTGGGGTTTTCTGCCTTTTTTTTCCCCTTCAAGTTTTTGCAGGAACACCATGTGAGTTGTCTTTGGCCTCATCAACTGTTTCTTGTATGCTTTTTGGATATCGCTGTTACCAGTATTTCTGCCTTCCTGATGGAACATCTTAGGTCTGAGGTTTCATGATTCAGAGCAATTCTATCATAAAAATTGTATGTTAAAACAATTCATTTACACATATGTTTATACTGCTCCAAAGATTTTGTACACTGAGATCAGATAATAAAGCACATGGAACTAAACTTGTGGTTCAACTTCAGCTAACAGACTATTCACATTCAGTAAAAGTGTTTTAAATTAAGATGCCTGCACTTAATTTTAAACTTTGTATTATTTTTACATTTATATTATACTCTAATGTATTTTGCAATGAATTAATTACATTATTTGGCAAAAATACAAATGTAGCCTCATTAAGTTTCTATTGTATTACTTAAAACTGGCTTTGATTATAAAACCTATGAACAGCTGTAGAAAGAATATTTTTTCCTTCAGTCAAAAGTTATAAAAAAGAGTTAAAATGTAAAAAAGTTACACATACAGAGTTCCACATACCATAAAATAACTATCATATTTTTAAGGTATAGAAAACTAATTTTTAAGGTTTACTGTGTATCAATCAGTGGATTTTTTTAATCAAAAGTTATGGGGGTTTTTCTGAAGGTCAATTACTAATATGCTCAACATTTTTCTGATCTTTAGAATTAAATTTAATAATTTGTTAAAAAGTAATAAATGATATTAATTTAGCACAGAAAGAAATTATTTAGAATGACAGCTCTGTATTTAAGTTCTGAATGTATGTTCCATAATTCGATGTTACATTTCATGCTATGAAATAGGCATGAGAATGGCTTTCAGGTTTTAAAGCTGCAGCGCTACTACAAACCAGAGCACATGGAAGCAATTAACTCAGATTGCAATCATCTTATGCTGTGTTTACAGAAAATTAAGCTTTAAAAATACTAAATTGTGATAATTTGCAAATATGCTTGGGGTTTGCATCAAGAGAATTAGAGGTAATCTATTACTTTTTAGTATCAAAGTATGCAAAGAAATATACTGTATTACTGAGGTAACAACAAAGCCATACATTTTCTCTGGAATATATTTCATAATTGTTACTAATATTTAGATAGATAAACACACTAAATTCTTTCATTATTACTTCCACTAATCACCATTCTGAATTCTTTCTACAACGTAAACAAATTGACCGGCTCAGAATTGTCAAAAAAAATATAAAGTTGCATAGAAATTAATGGCTCCAGCCCTGTGAGTTGTGAAATGCTTTCCCATGTGTACTTAAAACTCTCAGATTTCAGTCAGAGGTGACAGCAATAATTAATACAAAGGGTTAGGTCTGAATTTTTTGTGAAAGAAACAGTACAAAGCATGCTAATACACTAAACTCTCTTACTTTTACTTCTTTTACTCCTTGAAAATGTTACAGCCCACTAAAAGCAAGAAACATTTCATTTTTAAAACTCCTCAGTTTGGCTTTTGTGCCCTCAGGCAAAGACTCCAGTTCAGCTCCCTGGGTTCTTTGGCTGTACAGGAAGATTGGCATCCATGCCACCAAATGTTCACATTTCTGCAATATCTGGTCAAAAACTGTTAAGAGCTAAAACAACTGATTTTGCTTTATATTTACTGTAATTCAATTCACTCGAAGACAGCGACCAGTCTGCTTCAACCGCTGCTCTGGAAGTGGGCCCTGAGAAAAGCCATCCGTTCCACTCAATAAAATAAATTCTGTGGGCCCTCTTCCACTTTTATTTCTGAATTCAAGTGCCAAACACCTGCAAATTCTCCAGGCAACTTCCAGACCCAAAATTCCCACTTCCCTCAGGACGCATTTCAAGACATAAGTGCAGCACTGCAGTGGCTGGCAAAGCTCCTCAGGCTGGAGCCCCCACAGCGGACGGGGCATCTCCCAGAGGGGACAGAGCCCTCCCCTCCACTGAGCAGGCAGGGATGGCATAATGACCACTCTCCAACCTTGGCCTGGATAATTCAGTCCCTCAGGTCACAAAGCAAGCACTGAATACCCACGTTTGGCAGGTTTAAGACACCTAAAAGCACGTTTTGTTACTCAGAAGCCACTGAATAAATTTGTGTTACTGTACTACCCAGAGGAAAATGGCAGCAACCACAGCTCAGTATTACCTGAAAGAACTTCAAGATGCATTTGGAGAGTAAAATATTTCATTTAAAACTGTTTTGTCAACAAAATGTCTGAAATCAGTCCAACAGAGTGGGCAGTTTCTAACCTCAACTGGCCATTTTAGAGCCAGCATCTGGTTTAAGCCAGTTGTCCGAAAACTCCTCACAGTCTGAGGGAGAAGAGAGGCCCCCCGCGGGGCACGGCAGACCCTGGGCATTCTGCGTGACCGAGACTTCTGCTTTGTGACTGCAGAGGGAGCTTATGGCACCAAAACTTCCCAGCCCCTTCACTTCACCCCAGCCCAGGCAATTGCCCAGTCAAGCAATAATTAAATCAAAAATTAAGCTTCCTTTTTATAAAAAGTTATCACCACTAAATATAAGTTATTTGAGCCATAAAGAACATATGAAACTGCATACAGAGTATACGCAAGTACCGTGAGCCCTGGTCATCCTGATGGTTGCCAACATAGTGAGGTGAACCTTTGGTTTTCATACAGTGCAATAAATCATGCTGGTAGATGTCACCATAGAGCATGTCTAAATCAAAAGAGAGCCACTGAGGAATACCTAAAATCTATCCAGCTGAAGAACTGCAAAGCACCAGCAGCACTAAAATCTCCCACATGCCAAGAAGTGCTACAGGATTAAAAGGAAAGTATAAAAATACTTTGTGGTGGGGAAATGCTGAACAGCTTTGAACACTGTAACACACTTGCCTATAAGCATGGTTATCTGTCAGGCAGCATCTTTAATCTATTTGTCTTATATCAAAGATCAAATCTTTTCTCTGGCTCCAGGACTTCACCATTTTATGGCATCGCTCAGTGCCTAGATGAAATAAGTGCATATATCTGGGATTAATGACTCTGGCCTTCTTCAGTTTAAAACACAGACACCCACGTTTTGCAGCTGAAAATCCTCATTTTCAACTCTCTTGCTATAAATACTAAGCACTTCTGAGCTGAGAAGGAATTTCCTCTCCTTACTACTCAAGGGTGAAGACTCGCAGGAGAGAAATGAGTAATGGGTCGCTCACCATTTCCCAGCTACAGAAATGAAACCATCGGCGGTTCCAACCGGATCAAACACTTTGCTCTGCTAAGTCTGAATCAGCTTTTCCAACCAACTCAGTACTTAGAGGTTACAGCACATGATAAAATCAAAACACCGATGGCATTTCAGAGCAAATTATCACAAACATCAGGATTTTCAGAAATTCAAACGCAGGAGATCATTCTTAAGTCTTCTGAATAGTAAAATGTGTTCACTTGTAAAATCGGGCAAGAACACAGCAATGTGGATCTTCTGAACCTGTGCAAGAATCTAAGAACAGCCTTTCAAGTTTCAATTAAGTATGCTTTATTCTTCATCTTATTCTCATCCTCTCAAAATTGTGTTTGCAGTGAAGAAAAAAAAATTGGAAGTCCAGAAAAGTGTCAACATAATTACAAGCATATGCAACAAATCCCCATAACAAAATATTTGTGGAAAAGCCTGAGTGACATGGAAGAATATCTCTCAACAACAGAATGTATTTTCCTGATATAGTCCTCTTGCATTTTTAAACACAGTTTGTGAATATTTTGATGTATGTAAGCCTCACAGTCTGTACAATTACTAAAGATAGTAAGTCAAGGGTAATGCCAGTTTTATCACAGAGCTTCCATCACACTCAGTTATTTTGTTGTGCTTCATATGCTTGTCCTCTAGAATTAATGTCATCCATCATTTTCAAGACTGTCATCTGGATTGTGTATCCCCTCTGTTCTATGAATTCTGAACTTTGTAGACACTCCTGAAATCCCCTGAACTCAGTCCTCTTGGACTCTATTCTGAACTCCAATACTATTTCTTTCCAGTACTATTAGTGAGAGAATTAGATCAATTCCTTTGCACAGAAATTCAAATTTCTGTCACTGTTTCAGGATATTTGAAAACTTGGGCATTGAGCGAACACACCACACTGATAAAGCTCATGTTGTTAGTATATTTCTTACTAATACTTAAAAATTTCAAGGAATTTCTGCTTCCTTTCACTTGGTAAAGTGTCATTTTGTCTATAGCACTACACTACACAAGACAGACTTTTGACAGACCTATTTCAGCCTCCTGCATTTTAATATCTGAGAGAATTATTATTTAAGTCATTTTAAAAACCTTTTAATCCTCACACTTCTCAGCTGCATTGTGGAAAACACCACTGCTTACTCTTTATGTATGTAGTAATGTTTAAAAGGGTACACTACCCCTTTTCTGAGAATAATTTAAGGTTGGGATTTGAAAATTTAGTTTGATATCCCTTACAAACTTCCCACTGAATATTTGCTATTATAGGGTAAGAGGCTGTTTTTGCAGTCATCTTCAGAAAATGAAGTGTATCTTTAGCCTTTAATTCTTCCTTTTCCTGGACACCACTACAAGGCGCTCCTATAATCTGCTGAGCTTTAGGCATTTAAAACTGAGGCTTCTGGATACTTAGGAAACTGTATCTTGCTATATCACGCAGGATCTTTATTAAATATGCTATGGCAGCTTAAATAGTAATTTTCATTGGGTTATGGTACCATAAATACTTATTCACAGATTTTCTCTCACTGAGATTTTTGAGTCCTTATTTTATAGCAACCTAGAGGTATGCAGATATATTCAAAGGTATTTAAAGGGTAGCTGGTCCTTCTGCTTCACTTACATTTTATTAATAGGCTCACAGAATCACAGAATTTACAAGGTTGGAAAAGACCTCTAAGATCATTGAGTCCAACCATTAAAGTAGCATTGCCAGGTCCCCCTCTACACATGTCCCAATTTGGCACATCTCCACATCTTTTAAGTACCTCCAGGGATGGTCATTTCACCACTTTCTTGGACAGCCTGTTCCAATGCTTGACAATCTTTCCATGAAAAAATGTTTCCTAACATCCAACTTCAACCTTCCCTGGTGCAACTTGGGGTCATTTCCTCTTGTCCTACCTCTTGTTACATGGGACAAGAGACCAACCCTCACCTGGCTACAACCTCCTTACAAGTAGTAGCAGAGAGCAACAAGGTCTCAGAGAGCTCAGTGATCACTTCCATCAGCTCCCTCAAAACCCTTGGGCAGATCTCACCTGGACCCATAAACTTGTACGTGTCTACGTGGTGTAGGAGGTCACTGACCATTTCCCTTGGATTATGGGGTCTTCGTTCTGCTCCCCCTCTCTGTCTCCCAGCTCAGCTATTAGATATTGCCCTCAGTGCAAAACTCTTAATTGCCTCTGCATTTTAAACCTAATCTCCTCCACACCACACCTTCAGCGATAAGAACGTTAATCTCAGTTCTAAATGCATTCTTTATCTTATTAGAAATACTGAATTATCCTAAATAAATAACTGTTCCTTGAAATAGCACAGTAGTCCTCCTTTACTTGGTAATGAATCATTTATCTGGAGATAAATTGTTTGACTCTGAATAGACAAACCTGAGTGTCTTCAAGTGCTAATCACAAATACTTTATTAACACGTCTCCTTTAAACAGTAAAACTGAACAAGTACTCCTGAAAACAATGTGCTGTCTTATGAATGTTTATGAGTTGTCTGAAGAGATGACATTAGCACTCCTTACTCAAAATTAGGGATTTTCAGCATGTAATTCTTACCAGACATGGAATTCATAAATCATCTATTGTAAATTATGCAGTTTGTTCTGTTTAGTTCAGCTGTCTGTTATTATTCCCTCTAAGAGTGGAATTTCTCCCTAACTTCAACTTAAGTCAGGCATCCTAACCTAGCAGGAAATTTAAGACACGGCAGAGATTAAATACCCTCTGCATGTGTCAATCAGTTTTAGAGAAGGGTCAGGTCTTCTGCATAAAATCCTGTTTCATCTGCTATTAAAAAAATTAGATAAGAAAAATCTGACCTTAATAAATTAAAACTATATCTGACAAAGTAGTTTGCATTAAGAAACTGTCTATCCACAACACAATGTAAACTATTGGCTAATATTCAATTACAGAAGCAGCACGTTTGCTTTTGGAGAACATTTCCAGTCAAGCACAGATATATGCAGCATAAGAATATAAAATAGTTACAAATGAAATAAATTCAACATTTGCTTCAACTGTTATTAAACACTTTTTAAGTAATGCAAAATAAATAGATACCAATCAACACACTTCTGAGTTACAAAGATTATATGTTGCTATAATTTGTAAGTGAAGCTAGCAAGCTTTATATAACAACTCAAAGTTTAAAGAACTTATTTTCAGTTGTTGACATTTTTATTGATTGCACTGATGCCAAGTGGAGGTAAATTACATGAGCAGTGGAGCTCAGTTAAGCAGTAATTCAATACAACTACACAGTAATTGTTGATGAGCACCCACCTAGAGCAGAAGTCTCAGCAAGATCAGTTAGCTACTTGCCAATACTGCCACGGTTTAGGGGATGTCCCCTGCATCCTAAGTCACTGCACCTCTGCAACTCCTGGAAAGACTTTGTGCTGCACTCTGCAAAATCCCTTACGGAGTGTCCTTGCTTACTCTGCAATGCATCTTAAGACGGTAACAACTTAAAAATGCTTCTCTAATTATTTTTATGGCCCAAATTAAAAACAAATCAGTTTACCATTACAGGTTCTCCTTAGATCCTTTAAAAATATTTTTCTGGTAAATGAGACCATATGATTGCTTCCCTTCTAAGAATATTTGAAAGAGCTGCTAAAATAATTGAACAGTGCTCAATATGAGAAAAGGCAAAAATTAAAATAAGAAAGGTACATTAAAAATAGAGAGTAAGAAAAAAAAAATTAATCTTTAATTATGCAACAGGGTCATATAACTTGACAGTGTGGAGGAGATCTGAAGTGTTCTCCAGGACATCTAGTCCACCGCCCCATACAGAATCATTCTGTTTCACATAGATAGCTTCCAGTAATCCCAGATGTAAAATTGATTCGTACACTAAAGCTTCATAGAAACTATTTGACACCAAAAAGCAAGAGATAAAGTAAAAGCCATTTGTCGACAGCAGCCAAGGCTTATCCAGCATCAAGGATCAGGAGAAATATGTTCAAGCAATCTGAGATAACAGATGGACACCCATGCTGCAATGCTCTGCTTTTCATGCTAATTATTCCCACACAAACACATCACGAGTTCCCGAACTTTCCAAACTAAAGTCCCATTTTATCTACATCAGCCAGCAATATACACACCAGGAATCTAGGAGAGAAAATTTTCCAGATTTCCTTCTGAGCACTGTTCCATTTGTCTACTTTCTGAGCCCAATTCCAGCTGTTGCAAAGGAATGCAATGCAAAAAAAAAACCTTCAGAGAAATCTGATTCTGAAAACCATGCATCTCTGCAGGATATGAAGCCTACCAGACTTCCAAAATAAATACCTTCCTTCCTTCAAAAACAATAAAATATTAATCCAGCTTATCTCTTCCAAATATCTCAAAGTGTCATTGTTTGAACCTTAAAGATAAGCATTAAGTCAAGAGAATGTTCAAAGAAACCCCAAATTGACCTGTTTGATGATGACTGGGCTTGACAGACCAGATGAGAAGTAATTTAGGTAGCGAAAGATGTTAACACAATACATAGCAAAAACATTCCGGTCTCAAATGGTCACTGCAGCTTTTCATACTGACACAATAACTGCCAGGCACTGAGTTGTTTTGGGGTTTTTTTCAGAAATGCTATCATTAGTTTTCTTTTCTTTCCACCATAATATTCTAAATTAATTAGGAAAATTAGTTATGTAAGAATAGACTAGCTCACACAATTCTGCCAATCCGCTCCGTTCAGGCCACTGGGTACTGTATAAACAAAACCCAGCATGACCTTTCAATTAAATCAGGTGGTTGACACAGGGTTGGTTTTTTTGCTTAGAGGGACTCCCTGGTACCACAGAAAGATTTATAAAAGATGATTTCTTCCTCAAATCCTGTATGATTGTAGGAATCAAATACAGCAGGGACGTGATCTGCAAAGCAATATAATTACTTCACATTTTTAGGCAGGGCAAGGAGGATCTACAGAAATGTGAATCTACAGCTGTAAGCCAGTCAGCCTAATATCAAGTTTCTAGAAAGAAAGAGCAAATCATTCTCAATGCCATGTCCAAGAACACCAAGGGGCCTCAGTGCCATGTCCAAGAGCAAAAGTTGTTTGGGAATGGTCAACGTGAATTTAACAAGGGCAAATCTTGCCTGATCAACCCGACTGCCCTCTAAAATGAGATGTCACAGTTAATGGACATGGGGAGAAGAGTAGATACTGTTCTACCAGGACCTCAGCAAGGCTATCAACAGCCTTCCTTTAGTCAAGCTGGTGAAACACAAGTTGAAAAAATGGGCTTTGGTGGAAAACTGTCTGGATCAGTCAGGTTCAAAGTTTGGCGATCAGCAGAACAAAATCCAAGAGGCAGGTGATTAGGTGACATGTTCCTTGGGGATCAGTGCTCACCATAGCTTTATTACCAATCTTCATGACGGAATGGAGCGCACATAGCAAGATTACAGGTGACAACAAACATGGGGGGAAAGGATTGATAAGCTGGGATATGGAGCAGCCATTCAGAGGCACCTCATCACACAGAAAAATGGAATGACGAGCACCTCATGGAGTACAACAAGTCCTGCACCCAGTATCCAAACACCCTGAGCACCACTACAAGCTGGGGGCAGCTGGCTGGAAAGCCGCTCTGTGGAAAAGATGTTGGAAATCCTGTCAGGCAATGAGTTGCTCAAAAGGTAGCATCACGTACTTCCAGCAAGGGCAGGGAATGGCATTCTGGGCTGGGTTAGCAAATCCAAGATCAGACTGGCTTTAAAGACTTTGCTTTCAATGTCCTCGTTTCGTGGCTTTGAAAATCATTTTCCTTACGTGACATAAATGTCATCCTCGTGGGTTAATACTACAACTGGGAGTAGTTTTCAGCTAATGACTTCTTCCTCAGCTCTTGCTGTCTTTTCTTTCACATATTTCGACTTTTCATGGAATTTCATTTAAAAAATAAGTTAAAAAGTTAGGAAAAGAAAACAGATAGGCCAAAGTCTGACAGATACACTTTTGTCTGGGTTTTTTTTTTCGCTTTAAATGAACACTCTTGTGCTAATGAATCATAACACATAACCCCTGTTCATACTATATTAGTTCAAAAGAATAAAAGCCAAAAATAATTGGCATCGGCAAAGATTTCGGATTTAAAGAGAGTGAGCACAATACATGCCTTGTGTTATTCCTCTGTACTGTACTAGAAACTCTGTAATATTCCATCATTACAAAATGTGCTTGTGAAAGAATATAAAAATAGGCAAACAAAATAAAGACCAAAACACTCAAGCTCGGAACACACAGTGCACAAAGTACATTCCCATTGTATTTACCCAGTCATTAGCTATCTGTTTGCATTGTATATGGGGAAGTGCAAAGTAAACCAGAAAGCCTGCTTGCGTAGGCACTGACATCAGGACTGTAGGGTTATTAGACACTGGACAACCTTTTGCAAAAAGCTTTTATGATTTGAAAACGTT
Source organism: Mohoua ochrocephala (assembly GCA_013398855.1). Lineage (NCBI taxonomy): Eukaryota > Metazoa > Chordata > Aves > Passeriformes > Acanthizidae > Mohoua > Mohoua ochrocephala. The sequence goes on from VZTA01008070.1 coordinate 256,362, forward strand.
CTAAAATAACAGATATGGATTTACTCTGAGAACTGAGAAAATTCTAAGCCCTCATTGCTCTGCTTTCTCTAATTAACACTCTTTGCTATGGTGGGCACAGTCACAGGCATTGCATGACAGAGGTATCATGCCTTCTGTTGATGTAACACTCCTGAATTTCAACATATTATAATTTAAAATCCATAAATACAGAGCACAAGATGACACATTTCTCTGTTCATCAAAAGCCATTATTTCTCTCCCGTGACATGGCCAAGGCACACAAAAATGTGTGGCCACGGCTGTGAAAAAATCCCCAAGATCTGTTAACGATCTTAATGATCTTCTAGAGAGCTGCAGCTCACATTTGCCAAGTACAAATGAGAAAGCAGGGAAAACAGCCCAGAAGAACAGTAGCACAGACACATCCTTTTCAGCCCCAAAGAAACTACAGAGCAACAATTCAATTCATATTCATCTTTAGGACAAAACACAGACATGACTCTTTAGCCGAACGGCTACTGTAAACCTGTGGGTTTTGCAAGCATGACAAGAAGAGAAGACTATAAAAGCAGCATGCTGGCACATATCTCCCAAAAATTAGTTTTTCCTATTATTTCTTGTTATCTAAAAAAAAGGTTTTGTCAAAATGGACAGGAAAACAAAATCACCTGTATAGGAAGCTTAATGTGATGACTGGTTTGATTTTTCATGATTGATGTATGCCAGCAGTTCAGCATCATTCACATAACTTAGTCCAAATGAAATCTTGGGAGGAACAAAACCTTCTCCCCCCAAAAAGGGAAAAAAATTTACCGTTTAAAAAACCTAAGAGTTATTCTTCCATTTTGGAAGCACATCAAAACAATATTTATTTCACTATTTTCAAACTTCAAAATTGCCAGTAACATCTGCAGCCACATTTCTCCATTCCTTTTCCTTCTGATTTGTGCACCCTAAGGCTTCAGGAAGCACAAGCACTGACACTTCATTCAGGGGAGATACAAAGGCATGTTACAATACGATTGCTTTTAATCACTTCAGCTGCCAAGCCAAACTTAATAGTAATTTGAAACACTTATCTCAGCCATCTTCCTCATCTGCTTCATGTTTTATTAAAACTGTTAGTATATCTACTGCTAGTAAATTATGACAAAATTAAAAGCAAACACAGATTAGAGTACTTTGCAACTGACTGGAGAAAGGTATGATGAACATGTAGGACTCCTAAACAGTGAAGCTGCCTGAATACAGCCAGAAATTCGTCTCTACACCTTTGCAGAAACTGCCAGTTACAAAGAATAAAGCTATTGCACAGTGCAGCTATTTCCAAGCAAATTGTTAAGGCTCCAGCAACTGAAGTGGGTGTAAATGGCAATTCTTAAAGAGAAACAGGGGGCTTCCTTCTAGCCCTCAACAGATATCACAGGGGAGAGGGAGAAGACACCACCTCCAGGTTTTGTTGAAAATGATGCTGTTTGTTCTATTCAAGTTAACACATCTGTGATATCCAGTGAGACTCCATTCTAGCCAATATCAGAGGGGACTTTAGTCAGAAGAAGGCTTTGGGGTGTTTTGATACTACTCAGGTTGTACTACTCCTCTCAGGGACAACATGCTCCATATTATTCCCTATGGATTGAATTGAAGAGACTTTCCTCCTCCTGCTTGTGACAAAGAGGAAAGTAAAAGAAATGTACACATGTTTAACTCAGTCACAACTGAATGGCTTGTCAGATCTGTATATCCAGTACATCATGAAGCACAGCCTTTGCTAACGTTATCCCACACTTTTATAGCTCTCTCTTCCTGATGGTTTCAATCAGCATTTTAAGTGTTTACTTTCACTGCAATCCTGGCTGTGATATTAATGTCGTCACATTCAGTCAAGAATAGAAGTAACCTATATACTGGCCTTTATGTGTCTCATCATTTATTTCAGCCTTGTTTTGAAACACTGTAATCACCAGCTCTATTTTCCTGCCTCTCAGCGCTACTCAACCTCAACTATTGCAAAGCAGGACTCTTTTAAGATCCATGTTACACAAGGGCTGGTAATTGCCCCCCCCACCTCTCATGCTCAAAGTGCCAGGTAACTCACAGGGCAGCGAGCGCTGGGCTCCCGACTGCAGCCGGCACAATACCTGTTAGCACACAAATAAAGGACTGGGATCCCACACTTGCAATGGATTTTAAATATTGCAAAGGGCTTTTCAAGTCAAACAAATATGAGTTACTTCCATAGGTGTAAGTGATCTTCATCGTATTTTTAGCAGCACTCCCAGCTCATAACTAAGAGCAGGACTAACTTATGCAGAACTACATCCCACGGTAAAGCACTAAAGCACTGGAACATATGCAAACAAGCAGCTTTTTTTTCCCCAGAATATATTTTAAAATGTCAGTGAGGAGAACCTGGTTTTAATAATGTAAAATATACTTACCATAATAAATATTTAAAGGGTCGATTAAAGAAAAACTGCCCACGTAATTATAAAAATGCGTAGCCTATAGAACTTCAATAACAAACCAAAATTCTATTTTATTTAACACTGTAAAACTGTTTTATTTAAGGTACTCAGCAATTTTATTTAACTACCGGCTGCAGTCAGATTAGGAGAGATATTTTCTTTGGCAATGCACATTTGTATGCTTAGAAATACATTTTAACACTGGAATGAGAGTTTCAGTAGCAGAGTTTTCTTTCATCTTTAATTCGAGTAGTAGTGTGTACTACCACAACTCAGACCAGAAATTCACTTCTGCAATATGAAGTCATTTGGCTGCAAGCATTTCAACAGTTTTCATAGTACAGCTCTAGTATGTATCACAATAATTCTGTAATTAAAACTGATACGTGTTATTTTTTTGAAATTCACAGCAGCTAAGTTTATTATGTCATCTAAAGTGTATTTAGCTGCGATGCTCCCCAGAAGCGATAATGAGTAATAGCCTCACCAGGGCATCAATTATTATTCAATTATTTCTGCTTACTTTCTATTAGACCGTTTGCACACATTAAATACAAAATATATGATCAGTGTAACAGAAAAAAACCCTACTATTTTACCACAGTGGATATTCCTCCATCCAACAAATGTTATATGCGTGGTACAGATTATTACATCTGCATCTTTTAACTGAATCAGTTCCTGGAAAAGCCATGTTTCTAACTACAGAAGGCTCAAATTATGCACTCACATCATCACAGAAGTCACACAACTTTCTAAAAGTTAAGTGATTAAAAGGTTCTCATCTCTGACATGAAAACTCTGAATTCAGTACAGAAAGATGTCTGAAACACAGTCTGCAATAATTTTCAGCCATCCTTTTATGCAAGCCATCCCACCTATTAATAATGCTTGCTCAGGGGCAAGTTCAGCCCACGGGTAAGGAAATAAATCAGAGGGAAGGACAGGAAAAGTAATTTTTATTCCAAATGTTAATTTTATCCTTATTTCAAAATAAATTGTCATAAAATTAGCATAATGGATTTCTGTATCTATGTGCAAGCCAAGTGTCAATCTCTGTCCATGGGAAGATGAATTTCATCATTTAAATTTGCATGAAACACATCACTGTTAACCATGAAAGTGCTGCTGCCTCAAGAAATAAGACACTCCAAAACCTACAATCCATTTTAAGAGAACCTTTTAAAGCACACAACTTCGTATTTTCTTATTTCTAAAGCGCTCTAAATTTAAAGAAGTTCTGAAACCAGTAAATAAATGGGCAGATATGGACAGAAAACCCAACACTTTTCAGTCACACAGTTATGAGTGCAAAATTGCTGTGTAAAAATCAGATCTCTCTCAAAAGGTAGAAAAGCTTCTTCATAAAGAAGTTTTGAGATCCTAGTTCTGCCAAAGTTAACTAATGACTTGTTGATCTCCGTGGTTCATTACCTTTGAACAGAAAACTTAGATACAGATTCCTTTTTCTTTCAGTACTTTCTTTGGAAAAAGTCACAGTCACACAATCACTGTGATTATGACATTTTTCTCTCATTTCTTAAGCAGATGATTTATGGACTATCAACTTTAAAAGGAAGAACTAGGAGATTAGATTAGATTTTTCTTTTTGCAATCACTCCATTTTTCTTGAATGAGAAGTTCTAAGAGGAAGAAGTCAGCAGGAATATTTCAGTAAACTTCAGGACAGATGTAGATTTTTAATTATTTTTTTTTTTAAGTCAGGCCACATATTTAGGTAACCAAATACAGACTTCTTAGTCTAACTACATGTATCTTTTAAAGGAAAAAAAACCAGACACCTTTAAAAAGAAAATTTATAGGAGAAGAGCTGAGAAACGGAAGACTGTGGAGTCCCACAAATGGCTTTTAAAAACAAAGGTTAAAATAATAAAATTTCCTTTTCTGATTCTCCATGACAGACCCACCATAACTGTGGCATATTTTTCAGACAATTGGATGATGCCCATAAATGTACCGCATTGCCTTTTAAAACTTCCAGCAAGGCAAGACACACTGGATAATGAAGATTCCTCTTTACTGCTTCTTTTACCATTTCACGTGGCATGGGTGCAATTTTGAACTGAATCATTGTGTTGAGGAACATTGAGTCCTCTCAAAAAATGCACTTCATTTTGACTAATAGAGCTTAAAATAAGTGTGTCCAAGTTACAAGTTTAGTCTTACAGCTGGCTGCTAAACAGCTTCATTTAGGTCTCCTAATACACAATAAGCACTGGATATTCATGCAGTATAAAGCACAAAGCCATACAGGATTCTGATATAATATTGCTCAAACAAACAAAATTAGAGAGAGCAAAACCATGAAACGTTTCCTCTCAAGAACACATGGTGACATTCTTTTTTTATATATCAATAATATTATTCCTAATGCTGTAATATTTGAATACAGTCTTGGCATATTCTTTCTTGGCACTTTTCAGCTATTCACTTATTGCAAGGTTATTCATCAATGTGCAGCAGAACTAACCTTGTTGGCTGAACAAAAAGTATAAAAAAGGAAAGCACTATAGTTTTCACTTTAAAGAACTGGAGCTTTCCAATTGTACACATGTGCAATCAGTTAGAGAAAAAAACAGGTGACTCTTAGGGCAAACCATCCTCTCCGTGACATGTAAAAGGAGTGGAATACTAAAAAAGAGGTATTCAGAATGAAATCTTAATTCCACAGACTTCATCACCAGGGCCTACGTTTTCACTGTGGGCAACTCAGAGCCAAGTTGATAATGCCAGAGACATGTGGGGATTGAGAGGATATGGTATCCAGATAATGACTGAAATCTGTCCAGCTTGTGTTTCCTACCACCTCCTGGGCAAAGAGTTAGGTATTTTTTTAATGTTACTTTGAGTAGAAAGTCGCATTTTATCTATATTCCTTCCTAATCTGCATAACTCCAAATGTAGGACAGCAGTTTCTTTACAATGTACAGGAGAAATTGTATGTTTTCACTAGATAATGGGAAAAAGTGAAACACTTTTGAAGAGCCCACTTCAAGCATCCATTCAAGAAGACACGTGCACTCCTTAGACACCTAAGTTACTGTTAGTCATTTGTGCATGCTTAGTTCTTCAGCAAAACACAGCTGGGTGATGAGTGTGCCACTTGCTGGAACATGGACAAAAGGCACTTCTTCAGTGATAACAGGGAACAAAAAATTATTTCCAAGCAAATGTATCTGAGGAACAATTCCAGGTACAGCTACAAAGATCAGCTTTTCCAGAAACTTCAGAAACTTCTGTATGTAGATTAATAAAAGATGGATTTGGCTCTTTGTAGAGAAACTTTTTCAGATTTGAATGTTGTTTTATAAAATTATCACTTCGGTGTTTGGTACAGAGGAAGCAGCCCTTCCTTCCTTCCTCAGTCACAACCAGCATTAAATCCTCACCAGCTTTCTCTCCTTGTCAGATAAGTGTCATTAGATGGATTTGTGCTGTGTGTGCCTAGAACTTTGTCTCCTGCTCACCATGTTCACTGTTAAGCATGGTTAGAGTAACGAGCATTTCCAACAGGATGCAGACAGATGCCAGTATTGCTACAGCTCTTTCAATGAAGCTGCCTTTCAAAATCCCACTGTGGTAGCAAAAAGCACAACTACAAAAAGCATCACAGGCACTGCTGATAGATGGCACATGAATTATATGCACAACCAGGAGTAACAGCTCATTCTCTTTTGCTGGTGTTACACCACAGAACAGAGCTTTCTCTAGCACAGAGCTCGTCACAGATATGATCATAGGAAGAGAGGGAGGGACACACAAGGTTCTCTCCCAGTGTTGTTATTTTTCTCCTGTAACTGACTGCAATTTTTTTTTCCTTGGGAACTAGTTCCAGGCTTACATCTGCTATTCGAGCATTTTTAACTGGCTTTAATCACTTTTGTAGCTTTTTAATTGCTTCACTTTAACTGCTAGACCCCTACATGACAGCAATGAACATTTGTATTCAAAAGGACTATTGGACAAGCAAGACTATTCAAAAATTTCTTCCTCTGTGCCTACCTATAACATGGAAACCTCAGCACTGTCATAACTTACCTACCATTGTAGATCCAGATTTGAGGCTTTAAGCCAGGTTTCACATCTGGGCTCTGAGAAGCTGTGTCAGCCCCAGGGAGAACAGGCAGTTCCCTTCTCAACGAAGCAGCAGAAGCTCCTAGACTAGTTTTTTTTTAGGCAGTAAAACTACAGCCTCCATTTTCTCTTCTATATTAAAGATCTTAATGTAGCCAACAGCAACAGTATAAAATTCACAGTACTCTGGAAGAGCACAGAACCTCAGACGAGCTCAAGAGGCTCTTTTTACATCCTCTTCTACAAATACATTCACCGCAGAACTGAAATAACTTGATCTTGTGTGCATACAGAAAACATCAATAAATACACACTGTTTTACAGGCCTTTTATGTATTAATTAAATTAAACCTGCAAGAAAATTAAAAAGGCAAAGTTCCTTGCATATGGTATTTTTAAAACTTCACTGAGCCATTAACATGGAAGGACAGATTTTTCTGTTTTGTTCTATAATTTTCCCCTATTCTGCACAGATTTTTATATGCCACAGACCACTCTTCTCTAATCATGCTGTTCCGAACTATGTCTGTTGCTCTAAACAAGTAGTCTAGCCAGACCATTTCTAATAGCCATATCAAAATATAAAAGGCCAGGAAAAAAATAGAATATACTTGCATGAATCAGCACTTTACAAGCCCAAACCAACCCACTAAAGTAATTTTTTTCAGTAAATAAGACAAGCTACTGATTGTCTGGTCCAAAGAAGTAAACCTGACGTACAGTACAATTTAAAAACTCCACACTTTTCTTTACCCTGGCTTGCCAGGGTGCCTTAGTACATATTAAGTTGCTATACCTGTGGCTAGTAAAGGATTCTAGCATCCCACCGAGGCATCTGGAGAAATGATGCCAAAGGTTGAGTGACTTCAACCACCCAAGATGTTTTTTATAGCTCCAAAGTACTGGAAATTGGAAGAAAGGTCATCATTACACTTTTACAGGGGACTCCTGGGCTCGCTATCATAAACTGCTGTTCAAAGCACTCACTTGTAGTTCTAAAGCAACCCATAATTTATTGGGAAGAAAAGATAATGCCAAAAAAATACAGAAAGTTACACACAGTATTGTTCAGTTTTCAGGCAGAAGAGAAGTTGAAGATCCTTGAATTAGTAGTTGCTTTGCAGAGTTGCCTTATTCTAGAGCCCTGTCACAGATTGTCTGTTATCAGACTAGACTCAGAATTACAAAGAAATGTATTTGTATTAAATTTCATTAAGCAACAAGTCAGTGATTTGACATGGTATAATATACAGGCCTGCTGGGTAACAGGCTTAAAAGAGACCCAAAATTGCTAGAGGGAAGTTCACAGTTTTGTTGTCCCTCTAAATCATCATTAGCTATGTTTATATATCAGTTAGAAATGCTGATGTTACTGAATTCTATTATGGCATTAGAGGGGAAAAAAAAAAGGGGAAAATATCACTGGATCACATGGCAGAAAACATAGGATGTGCAGTTCAGAAAAGGTTTTTTTGCCCTCCTCACAATGTGGATTAAAGCCATTTCATTTCTATCAGCTCCATGGGTTATCAGAAATGTAAATGTTAGAATCATAACATGATTCTAATCAAAGTAGTTTGAATTAAAACTGTAAATGTAAACTCTACCTTAGAGTAAGTAAAAACACAAAAAAGTTCCTTCCATTAGATGAATTCCTGATAGCTAGAAAGATGAAAATGAAATGGTGGGGAGTGCTCAGCAAAGAGAAAATTTTAATTCTGCCTCAGTGCCCATGTTTTTGGTCTTTTTCAGAATCATCATATGGAAGACCAAACACATTGTTCAAAGTTATAAATCACAATGAATGAACATGGGTGTATCAGCAGGACAATGATGCTGGAGCTCAGCCTCAGGCATATGAACATTTGCATGCCAAATTAAATATCAGAACATGGAAAAAATGTCCTCATTGGATACACTAAGAGCATACTTTACACTCTACAGTCGACTGATTACGGTGAATCAAACACTGAACTTATTCAGTAGTTAGAACTTTTGATTTCACTCAGCCACAATGACTTTTAGCACATTCTGCCACTTTACCACTTTGTATTGCCCAGGGATAAACTTGTGCCTCTTCAGGAATTTGCATTAAAAAAAAAAAAAGTACTTGGCTGCACACTTGTGTGCCCCACCAATGCAAGGAAAACCAGTTCTGACAGGAGAAGACAAACAGGGTTTGATGCATCTGGAAGAAATGCTGCCCTCTGCCTAACAAACAATGCACCTGAAAGTGGAGCAGGAAAGGGTTATTTTGTTTCAGTGCCAAAAGCCTTTGTTCAGTATGTTACTTGAAAATAAGTAACTCCACAGAAAGCATTCAAGTTAATCCTAAGTTTTAAAAATGTTCTTTTCTCAGCTGAATGCTTTTGTTGAAAGTGCCTATCTTGCAGGGCTTTGCCTACCAGAAATGCCTGCCTGGAGAAGCCCAGGCAGTCTCAAGCTGATCACTGTCTTGAGCTTTCCCTACTCCATCCATGGTGAGGTGCTCATGGGCACACATCTGTCCTGCAATCCATCCTTTCTGTCTGTGAACTCTGGTGCCACAGCAGCAAAGCTGGCACACGCAGCACGCTCCAAAAGAGCAGGCATTTATCCACATATACTGGGAACAGTCCCTCAAAACCTTACTGCTGGACTTGTTCTCTCACTTATAGAAGACTTTTAATGAGGCAGTGCTTACTGTTTTCCTCTCCTTTCAGTGCCTATGGAAACTGCTGAGCTCTTGTCTCATTTCTGCCTCTGCCGCTTGAAGAAAAAAAAAAGAAACAGCTTTAGCCCCATAGCACATGGGAAAAGCTTACTCCAACCCATCATTTTTAGACAGAACAGAGCCCAAAGCCAAGTAGACAGGGCACACTCAAATAGTGTAGAAATCCACGTCCAAATCAGTGCCAGTGGGATTCAAATGCAGTTTAATCATTTGCTATCAGAAGGATGTGCCACAAGTGGCTGAGTGAAACATCACCTGAAGGCAAGGCATTGGTTCATGTTGTCTCTCTCACACAGGGAATGAGACTGTGCCCAAAGCCAAGAGGAGCGAGTGTGCATGAGCAACCTCACAGCTGGGACTACTCAGCCCACGTGCCCACTCTTGCGTAGACCTCTTCAAGAAGTGTTTCACAGAAGCTGAAGAGAATTCAAGCTGAGCTGCAGATGAATAAGACATTTTTATATTTTTTATGTCTAGAGACTGGACTAATTGGACATGTAAACACTCAGTGTTTACACCTTTAGAGATTGTATTCTGGGGCCAATTTTATGAAAATCCACCACAATTTTTGAGTGCTTCATTTTCCAATGTTGAATGTTGTTTTAGGATTTGGGGGTGGGTTGTTTGTTTTAAGAAACATATTTGGGAGGTTTACATAGTACAGAATACTGTGTGTCCTGTTCAATATTTGGCTATATTGAATTCATTAAATCATTTTTCTCTGCTCAGTACTGAATTTATTCCAGCCTAGAGGGAACACAACACTCCCTTGTAACTGAACTGATAACATGCCACTATTATAATCATTTGCTGTTTTCATTGTAGAGGAATTTGTTCTTCCTTATGATCACTAAAATTAAATAAGTATGCATAAAGTCTCATGGGTAAATTGGACTTTATGACATGATAACATCAAACAAAATGTCTTAGAAGTCCATTTCATCCTGTGGTGCGTTTCTCACATCTTGTACTGCATTTCTTAGTTATTAACCAAGACATCTCTATGGGTATAGGTATCAGAACATAAGACAAATGAAAATTAAGATACTTCCATGCAGTGAGCCAAACTGTAATAAGAGACTTTTGTGTAACATCCAAAACAATTTTGGCCTCAAAGATTCAGTGTGAAGAAAGTCCAGGCACCACCCTGTGAACAGGCATTGCTTGTTAGATTTTGGTTCTCTTTTAAATGTGATACAGGTTCAGAAAAATGCCATCTCTGCCAGACAAACACAACCACCAAATCCCTACAGTTGGGCTCACAAGCCCAGGACTGTGCAGGCACTGCAGCAGTGAGGGGCAATGGTCTAGGAGGGGGCACATAGTGGAGTACAAGGCACCAAATTTGTTCTTTCTTATTTACAAAAGAAAATAAATAAAAAAATCCTAAATGCTTACTGCTGTATCCAAACTCTTTGGAAAGCTCTTTAAGATAAGCAATAACTCTTAGCTTGATAATTATATAGAGGATTCACATTAAATTCGCAAGTCAAATTCCTAATCTGAAAGATGATTATTTTAATACAGATCTTACTGAACTTTTCAGAATCACTGGTGAATCTTACTTTTCAAACATTTTTTGTAGTGCATAATTTTCTTTTATAGATGAATAACAAAACTTCATTCCCTTTGAGAAACCCTGGGTTTATAACATTTTGTCTATTCACCTTTATTTTCTACATTGTGTAACAAAATATGCTGACATTCAATGCTATTATGCAAGGCTTCAGACTTGCATAGCAAAAATTGCTTCTAGTTCATCCTGCATCATAAATTGGGAGTTTGCTGAAGTGCTTATAGTCACTTATAACAAACACGAGCAACATTTTCACGTATCTAATGGCAACTTTGTTGATATTTCCCTTACTGCTCCCAATCCCTCACTTAAGAAACAACCTTATTGGTTTTCATCATTATGGCTTATTTCTGTATACTTTGATTTTCTTTTCCTTCAAATCCCTGTTCTTTTTTGTATTGCTCAACAATTTATGCCCACCTTGAATTTATTTCCCTGTATTTATTCTAGCTTTTCTTTATATTCTATACCAATATTTTCTAGATCACTCCCCTCCTGACAGAAACTGATGGTGTGATCTATAAAACCAGACTTTTATATTGTAGTTTGTGATTGCTGCTAGATGTGCCAAAAGAGTGAAAAGTCAAAGTTAAACAGGATAACAAATGAAGGACCACATTGTGCCAATATTTCATCTCTTCCAATGTTACTGCCTATTGTAATTGTGTCAAAAAAAGTTAAAAAACATCAATTCAGATGTAATAATTTTCTTACATCAGCTGAACAACCATACTGCTGTACCTGCATGTTTTACTGTGCTTTTTCCTTGGATATCTATGTTACATTTAGTCCAGAGCCTCCTTCTTTAGCCATTCCATGAAATGGTACTCAGTGAAAAAAGTCTATGTCCTATGAAAAGCTGTCCAGGCTGGCCTCAATTATCTTTCTAATCAACTTGGGGGAACATATTTGAGTCTTCGTTTATTATTTCTCCAGCTGAATAGAGAACAATTAAAATTTCCTTCATTTCCATAATTATGTAGTTCTAACAATTTGTACCTCAAGCCCCTCCAGTTTCTTAACACATACACATTCCATTATGTCCCAGAGGTCAGTTCAAAAGGCAATTTGCTTCAACACATCTTGTCAGAGTGAAAACATTTAACTGTAAATGAATAACAATGACACCAGAAGCACTGCTTTCAATAAAGCCAGACTTTAATACCAGTTTACAGGCTGTTCATTAAAATAAGATTTTAAGTGGCACCAGCACAAAATCTGATGCTATTCACCAAAATTTCAAAATAAATCCCACAGACAAAGTTATTCATTAGTTCTTTCTGCACTAAGTATGGACACAGGTGCATAATCTGAAACTCAAACCTGGTCCCATGGATATTCTTAAATACTGCGCTGCATTCACTTTCTCAAAGCACCACAGAGAGCCACAGAGGACTGTTACAGCTTCCTTGGGAAATCCCACCTTAACTTCTACTCACGGGAAAACCGAAATAATGGAACTGTTTGGAATATCTCGACATCCCAGATTCTAAAGATAGATAATGCAAAGGTATGAAGAAGTATTCAGGACAAACATTCTGAAAGCATTTTGTTGGAAAGGTGAAATTTTTTCATTAGGACTCTGTAAAATGATAGTTACTTAAGACAGTTCCTGTTCAATATCAGTCAATACCGGTTCATTTTATTTTAAATATTCATACTGCTGAAATCATTACATTTCTTTTTGGTGTTGTTTAACTTTTCTGGGCACATTTCTTCCTATGGCAACATGCTTTAGGATAAAACTGATGTGAAACTCTTACATCTTTGAAAGGTATTCCACGATATACCCATTTTTTCCTTCTCCTGAAATGTTTCTCACAAAACCAGCTCATCTAATAGTTTCCCCTAATGCCACACTCTAGCAGGAAATTACACCACTTAGTGGAGATTAGGCCTTATTTTGCTGCAGGAAGAAGAAATCTAACGCACCAGCGATCAAACAGTCGAATACTGTTATATCCAATTTGCAGATACAGAATGCAAGATTTGAAAAAATAAGATCATGTAACCCAACTCTCAAAAATAGGTTATTTCACTGAATTTTCTGAGTCCTATCCTCTGATTAATACCAGTCTTCTGGAAGACTGATACCTCTGTGCAATTCTGAGAAACACATCGAGTCCTCCGGAAGGGCTCCTGAGGACTGAGCTGTGTTCACCTGTGCATTTCTTTGGTAGCTGACCCAACATCCCCCGTGCAGACAGATGCCCAAGGACAAAGTACTTATTAGGAAATAAGAAAAGAAACTGTGCTACAAAGACAGGAACCCGCAATTAAACCAGAATTGTTCTGTTCCTGCAAGAATGACGCATCTGTGCAACCCTCCACAAAAAACAATGTGCTGACTTGTTATTTTATAGACAGCAATGACCTTTACCAGGTCAGCTAACAAATTTCTTTACTCATATGCATTTCTTTTATTTTAATAACAGTATATATTTTCAGGGTGTATCCTGCTATAATGTCATCAATGTACACAAGAATCAAAATCCCTAAATGAAATTTTAAATTCCTGAAACAAAAACATTAAAGATTATTAGGGTCATTTCCTATTTTTAAAAATTTTAGCCAATACTTGCAGAGAATGGGTAGAAAACCACCAAGATCTTCCTGAGATGTACATTTCCTGTATTTGCAAGATCAGTGCCAGAGGGTATATGCCAAATCCCTACGTTTATTTCAGCCCTATCAAAAAATAGGAACCACCGTTATCACTGAAGCCATAATACAAGCTTCCTTTTTATCCATTTCTCTCTCAGTTTTCCCATATCTATGTCTCCCCAAACCACCTCGGCCCCCACATCTCTCCACTTTCAGATCCTCCTCTAAACATCCCACAAGACTTGTATGATTCCAAAATGCTTCCTCCTGCATCTCATAACAACTCCCAAATGCTGGCAGACAGCAACCCTGTGGAGCAATCCAAAGAGTCCCTTACTCTTTGTGCTGCCTGTCTCTATCCTGCCTGGTTTTCTCACTTTTTTTTCCTTTTTTAATTTTTGTTTTTAAACAGGGACACAGTTACTGGATTTATGTTTCTGTGTATTACAAATTATTAATGTACTGATGATTCCCACACACAATTCTTCATTATTTTGGAAGTGACATCTCAGTGGGCATTTCTCCCAAGGCTTCTCAAACTGTGCTCCAGCCATATGCTTTATGCAAGTTTAATGCTTTCTCTGCTGAACATGACAGTTTTGCAAGCTTTTATATAGAATATAACCTATCTGGACTTTTAACTGTACCTGTATTGAATTTGTCCTGGCATCTGCTGCTCACTTCAGAATACCCGTTGAGATCACACACGAAACACTGGCACAAAGGGCAAAGTCATGTCATGTAGACTTCAAGTACACCACCTCTTCTTGTTTTAATTTTATATGTCTGAGCAGAGTAAATGACCACTTAGTGCAATAATGTGCCCCTTTAAAATATTCTGTACTCAACACACAACCAATCTGATTTAACTTGCTCCCCAAACGCTGCTTTTAATCTCTCATATGCAAAAAGGAAAGTATTCAATGCATTTTTTCCTATAGTCCGTGAGTGAAAGCCATCGTTTCCACTCGTACTCTTTTCCTTGAAGTGTGTATCACCATGAAGCGTATGTGACCACTAACTTTTAAAATAACCTATGTACTTTTACTCACCGTAGTTCTATGACGAGACCTCACAGCAAGGATGAAATAACAATATGGAAACTAACCATCTAATCCAACTGGACACATTTTATTGAAGTCTTATTACTTCCATGTGTAAGAAGAAACTAAAGCCAACTGCAATTCCCAATTTTTGGCATTCTCAGTATGCACTGTATCCAGCAAAAGAGAATTTCACTTTTTGTTTTCATTTTTACAGCGCAGTGATATTGGACATATGGACTTAACTTGATCATTTAGGGATCAAGATTTTTAACTGAATAAGAAAAACAAGGTCTTTATTATGCCTAAAGCAATACTGTTCTTTAAAAAGTTGTAATGCTTTTTATTTTAATCACTTCTGCGGTATAATCTTTAAAGTACTCGTATCAAAATTTTAGTATGAATGATAGAATCTTCAAGAACGGATATACAGAGTGATGAAAATATGGTTATAACACAGAGTCAAGTCGGTCAATTTATATGAAAGAAACTTGTCATGGATAAATGCAATGCCAAAGAGTTATATTCGAATTTATTCTGAGGGACCATATGCAATAGACCAATATTTCTTAAGTCACAAAGCCTAATTTCCTAAGAAATACGAATATAAAATTATGAGCAACGACAATAAAACAAATATTTTCTTTCAATATTGACAGAGATAAATAGCTCTTTACTAAAGCATTTCCATCTTTGTTTCCTAAACAAGTGATATTTGTCAGATATATCTCTGATATGAAAAACATCATCTCAAGAAGGACCAATCAGGTAAGTAGCTTTCTCAGTGGAGGTCTGAGGAGATTAAAAACTCATGTTGTAATTTCAGCAATATATTGGGCATCCCATGTTCTTCCAATGATATTTACTGATAAGATTTTTTTTTTCAGCTCACTTTTTCATCCAACACATATGCTTTCCTTTGTTATACGATAGATTTTGACTCTGCTGCTCACCTTAGAATAGTTTTCTCCTCAAGTGCCAATAATAACACAAGATACTAGAAGACAGGCTCTTTTGGTCGAGTCTATTTCACACTTCTGTGAGAATTTATAAGGAAAATTCATTTCCTACCTTCACAGCTGGTAGTACCTTATGACTTTATTATTCCTAGTTTAATCAGAGACTATCTACAAAAGAAAGGAGGTCAAATGCTGATTATTCAGAAGGATGGAAAATCATGGAATCATAGAATGGTTTGGGTTGGAAGGGACCTTCATCTGGTTCCAAACCCCTGCCATGGGCTGGGATGTCTTCAACTAGACCAGGTTGCTCAGAGCTCCTCCACTCAACATGGCCTTGAACACTTCCAGGGATGGGGCATCCACAGTTTCTCTGGGCAACCTGTTATAGTGCCTCACCACCTCCACAGTAAAGAATTTCTTCCATATATTTAACCTAAATTTCCCTTCTTTCAGTTTGAATTCATGACTCTGTTTCTTATCACTACAGTTCCTGACAAAGAGTCATTTCTCCAGCCTCCTTGCAAGCTCCCTTCAGATACTGGAGGGCTGCTATGAGGTCTCCATGAAATCAAATATTTGGTTCTTAATGAAGAAAACATTTTGGTAGAAAAATGAATTTACCTTAATATAATTGCATTAAAATTAGTACAACTACTCTTTAAAAGAAACTGTACCACAAAGATAAAGAAACATACTATTCTGATTCCTTCTGCACATTTAATTCAGAATTTCACTTCCAGGACTAGTAACTCTATTCCTTCCTATAAAAAGGCTAATTACCAAGCTTCAATCACTGCCTACATGGTTTATACTTTGTGAATTTTACAATCCCATTTCTCTCTAGACCTATAATTTAACTATCCTAGAATAATCAAGATAGAGTAATCAGATAATGATGGACACACTTAAATTAGATGTTTCTACAAACCAATACCACTGGTGCGCACAGGAAAGAAATCAAGTTAAGGGGAAAATTTCCATGCAGGTACAGGTAAAAAACACTTCAGAAAGCTCAAAAGGACTTCTAAAACCTAATGCTCAAGATGTAACTGATACGGATGCCCATCTCAGCCTTTCCAAGCTGTTCTGTGCATACGAGCTCAACACGTGCATGAGCACCACCACAAACACACGTGGACAACTTCTGCAGACTCCTTTTCTACTGAGGTCTCTGAACACTGTCTGTCACACTGTGCTGTACTGTACGGGACCTGAGCGCTTTTCTGTGTCTGATTTCAACATTCCTAGAATGTATTTTTAAGAAGCTCAAGGAATAAGCATATGAGAAAAATAAAAAAGAGCATTAAAACCAGACTATACATGAAGATTTTTCCCCTGCATCTGACCGCGCCCATTCTCCCTGCTTTGCAGTGGAAGTTAAATTTCTAGCTCAGCAGACACTATGCACAGCGCCTGCTAGGTACATGACTTCTCAGCTGTTCAGATAAATTAAGGCAAGCATCCACAAAACTGCAAAAGAGAATAACTTTTAAAAAATATAAAAACTCAACTTTTAATGTAGTGTTAAGTATTTCTTCTATAGGCAAACATATTCAGTCATGCAGAACACTTACAAACAAATAACCCATGTACCTGAACTGTGGAACTGATTTCAGATGCAAATCCTCCTGTCAAGGGAGCCTCATGGCTAATCAGCAACCGTCCAGTCTTTGCCACAGACTGAAAAGGAAAAACAAATGCCCAAAATGTCATCAAATTACAGCTCTTGTGATTTCTTACTTGTACTACTTGCGGAATAGATGAAATATGTGACTTTGTTAGCAGCGTTAGAATGTAGCTACTTTTCCCCTCTTGCATTTCCAGAGAACGATAAATTATCCTAAAATACTAAATAGAGTCATTAATAGGATGTTTTTATACTTACTATAAAAGTATTCACATTTTCTACTCAATTTTAAGCAAGTATCAAGAATAAATTTGAACCCGTTTTATATGAAATTACTCTATCAATGCAAACTCTAACATTTCTGAAATAGAATAAGGATTCTAACAAGTAGCCAGTAAAAATTTGAACCCTCAAAATACTAGAAGACACACACATTAAAAAATCCTTCATTCATATCTCTGTACAAACAGATCCTATGTAAAGTCATTAATCATTGCTATTCAGAAAGGAGAATTGTAAATAAAAACTTCAGCAAGAAAACATGAGGATTAGTGCTGCGTATTTAAATTTTACATGGCAATTAGAAGTACCATTCTCTAATTTTAGATTTCAATGATTGTGCAGTTTTTATGTTATCTACTTCAGAGATAAATAAATAGCATAATATATATAGATGATCTAAGCATCTTTGACCAAAAAACGAAAACTGCGTTCATTGTGAAACGTAACAATGAAAGCAAAATATTTTTAATCTGATGGGAAATATAAAGCTTCACCACACACAAATATACAGATGTTTATTGCAACTATGCTAAATTGCCTGAATCAAACAGTATCAAATACCTTTAGTCAGAAATATGGCAGCAAAGCGTCAGCTTCCATAACACACATTTTAAAACTATTATAATAAAAAGGCTCATAAAAAAGTCTCATAAGCTTCTAGATATGCACATCAGAAAAAAAAATCAGATTATTATGTATGTTAATCTTTCAAGAACAGCTACAGCCTGACATTTAAGATAAGTACAGAGTGGGCTGCTGGTCCACCATTAGTCATCAAGTGGAAGAGCCCAAAACAGCGCTCGCTATCAGATCAGACCTTCAGAATACCATGATCTTCAATTTAATGTCTACACCAGCACATTCTCCACTCAGACAGCTCCATGTTATCTACATAAGAGGATACATAAAGGAAATGCCCTAATTATGCAGTTTTCTCTCTGATTCAAGTATTTTTCTAACTCTTTTGCTTTTCTAGTAATGACTCAATCTAAGCAGCTCATCCACTGATATACCGGCAACTCACAGGCTACAAACATGTTCCATATACTGTACTATGAAGTGATTTGAAAACATCCAGAGCTAAACAAAACAGAAAAAGTAATTTCAGCAGTTGGAAAGTAATTCAGTTACATAGGCTGATTTCCTGGGCTTTTTTTCCAGCACTGGAAACTCGTATCTAAAGAAAAAGAAGTATTAACTGCACTATAAATATGTCCAGTACATCAAAACAACAGTTCAATGAACAAAATGTACGCTCCAGTTTTAAGCTGATATGATAAAACTGATATAATCAGGTACAAGTTGCTATAGTAAAATTGATACAACTAATCAGTGTTAAAGTTCAGTTTGATTGTTTGGGTTTTTTAAAATCCTCTCTATTTTAAAAAAATATTCTTTTGCATCTACTTGTTCTGAGAGGTTCACATTTTGATACATTACAAGCTATCATTAAAGTTACAGATTCCGTTTCTCAGAATATAATAGAGTATAATCAAACACTGTTAAAAAGCATATAGGAAAATTCACATGGGGTCAGACCATGAATCTGTCAGTGCAGTAAATTATCTCCCCAAAGAGATAATTTAATGTTTAGGGAAGAATAAGAAAAGGACCGTTAATGTGTTCCTTCACTATGTCTCAGCCACCAATTATTTTCACATCACCAGTTTCCTGAATCCAATAAGGTCTTTTGTACTAAATAATTAGTAACTTTATTTCATCTGTTCTCAAACTGAATCCATGTAAACAATATAGAAGGAGCGGGTGGAGAAGGGAAAACAATCTCTTTTTGGTAACCTGCTTCTACTCTATGAGCAATCCTTGCTTTTACATGTGATTCCCATGGGCTTCAAGGACTCCGTGTCTGTGGGAGCTTGTTAAGGGTGAACGAGCAGCTGTGATCACCCAAGCATTGCATAGAAATATCTCAGCTCTACTATAACACACTATATACATCACTCCTGGTACAAAACCAAGATTTGGTGCTTTTAGTATCCAACCTAGCCTACAGTGAGTTTTTCAGGAACACATGCAATCTTAAGCATTTCTAGTGTGTGTAAATGCATCATACCTATTGGTAAGTTGTTCCAGGTTTTAACTCCCTTCCTGGTTACAATTTTGCACCTTATTTCCAAAGTAATTTGGCTGACTTAACTTCAAAGCTGCTGTTTCTTGTTTGCTAGAAGGAGACACTATCTATAATCACATTTCTGCTCCCAAATGAATACATTAAGACTGTGATCAAATGGTCTCTTAACCACAATTTTGCTAAATTAAGCAGACTGAGCTCTCAATCTTTCAGCAAACAGCACATTTCCAATTCCTTCATCATTCTTACAACCCTAGCCTGAATCATCTCCAGTTTTCTATGTCCTTCTTGAAGCACACCCATCTGGAACCAGCATTCCAGACTTTTTCAGAACACCATCAAATACAGAGATAATGCAGCCTCAGTAGTGCAGCTCTTGGATGTATGAGGCCTGTTGGCCAAAGAGTAACAGGATGAGTCCAGCTTTTATTGATAACTGCAACTCCCTGCTTGTGGGAAAGAAGGTTAAAGAATAACGGCTTCCTGGAATAAAGATGAAAATATAGTGTGCCTTTATTATTTCAAAACACAAAATTGTGTTTGGATATGCTGAAAAATATCTTATGTGCCTTAGCTTAGCTCAGTTAACGAGCTTATCTTCTCTTTATCAGTAACTGTTTATTTTATCTGTTTCTTAGCTGTTTCTTACCTCTAACTTTTTACCCATAACGGTTATAATGTTTTCCAGATATTTGACAGAAATATTTAAAAAACAGGTTCAAAATCCAACTTTGCAGGACCTTGAGACTTTATGATTTCCATTAACTAACACTGCGTTGCTATGCCATACAGTTAGAGTCAGCTCAGTACTAATGTCTTACTTTTCAAACTATGATAATTTATTTTGTGAGCGCCTATTAAATGTTCTCAAACAACGCTGAACTCTTGATCATGTGTTTCTAATTATTTTTGAATAGCTGCTTCTTTCTTGATAATGTCTTCCTAGTTTATGGATCATTCTCCCTAATTGATTTGGTACAGTTTTTCTGTAGAAAAGTTGCTCCATAAGGTATCAGACTTGCAAATTCCTGATCAAGAGACTTTTTTCAGAAAATTTATTGAGTCTTTGTACACTCTCTTAATTTTAATTATGATATTGTTTTTTCTATCTTACACATGACAGCACTATACAGTAATAATAGCAGACAATATCAACAGATGTGATTCTTCTAAACACAATTTTTAAATATATATTACGATATAAAAATGTTTCAGTCCATACAGCTTAGAACAAAACCTGACCAAAAAAAACCCCAACATTTTCATACATTGGTATTGTCCTAGAACGTTCTATATCTTCAAATAAAAATTTAACCTTATTTCCTGGAAGCAAAATAGTTAATCAGTTAAAAGTGCAAATTTCAAAACTCGCTGCTCTACTATCTATAGGGCACAGCAGACATAGTTAATGATTATTTGCAGGTATCAGTGCTCTTCTGTAAGACATTAATTTCACTTTTTAAATCTGTGGCAAAACATTAGTCCCTGTTAATTCAAATAAGGTGATCATTCAACGTCCAGGATAACCAAAGCCCAATATTCAGAAGAGCATTTAGACAACAAATAAATGCAGCTCAGTCACATCAAGTAATACAGTCCTCAACCTTTAAACTTAACAGGAAATACACTGCATAAAACTGGAGAAAACAGTGGCTAAATCAGCAAAGTGCAGCAAATTGGCCAGTATAGAATCCTTTATCCTCATCTTATCACCGTTTCAAAAGGTGGACAGATGGAGTGGTTTTTTTAATCTGGATTAGCTAGAGAAAAGGCTGGCCTTTTAAAGAATGATGGATTCTGTCCCCTCACAACCAGACACTTGTATTTCTGTAAGGGCTTGATTCTCCCCCATTTCCTCAACATCCCCGTTCTGTCTTCCAAAACCCTAGTTTTTACACTTTTTCTTACCTAAGTAAAAAATTAAAATTTTTAAATGCATGCACATTCTGCAGCTCATGGAGAGCACTTTTGAAAACATATCTTCAAAGAATGTGGTACGGCTTAAAAGATTGGCACTGATAAAAATGTTCCATCTTTACAACTAGAAGTTGTTGCTTGCTGATCTCTAAAGTCCAGATATACTTCAGAGGGCACCAAGAGATTCTGTATGTATATCACATCTCAAATTAAATGAAAAAAAAAAATTTTTTTTGCCATCTTTAGTAACAGACCATAAAGGGAAGTCAGAGGCAACATCCAGGCACTTAGAGAGCACGGCTTCTCTTTGTATCACGGTCACGCTGTGCTGTCACAGACAAGTTCAGATGATACAACCCTGGGCTTCCGAAAGAGAGAGGTCCTACCCTGCCCAGAACCCCTTTTTCCCAGCCCATCCCTGACATCTCAACACTGAGAGGGCTATGGGGAAAGCCAGTTGAAGGGGATAATCTGGTTTATCCTGTACAGTTAGCACAGAGTAGCAAACACCACTTCAGAGACAGATTTAGAGATGAAAGGCGCATCAAGATTTGCGCACGAAAAGGTTCAGCAGTGCTCTCTCCTTCTGGAAGGCAGCAGAGACCCAGGTTATGGCACAACAGTGTCACCTCTGCTATATCCATTCATTAGAGAAGAGACTCTCGGGCTTTAAACTATTAAATTAGCCCCAAAACAAAACCGGAAACTAATCCTGACTATACTTTTCCACCACAATTTCATTGTCATGACTGTTTTACATTGGTATCATTGACAAGGATGACAACTAATGGTGCATCAGAGCAAAAGGCTAATGGTACGATCGCTCTGATAAGGAAATGTAAAAAAACCTAATGCCTTTGCAAAACAAATGCTCTCAGGGTGCACTCTGAAGGTTTTCTGAACTGCAGCCCAGTGTTTTTACAGTGAAGCAGTTGTGCAAATTGTTTTCAACCTCCCTGACCACACTCTCTACCCAAGAGTTTCTATAATCACTTTTCTGTTCAACTCTCAATTCATTCTGTGGGATGTTTTCTCCTCTCCTACAGGCACCGATGACAGAAGAAAACAATGCAAGCCTGGCACTTCCAAGCACTTTGAAATCCAAGGGCTGACACTACCAGTAATATATGCTGCCTTTACTTAGGAGAAAGCAGTTTTAAACCAAAATAAGTTCGATGCTAAACCACATTTAACACTACTGCTCTCCACACACAGAAACACCACTACTTCCAGTGTAACCAGCTGCTTCAGTAACACAGACACAGCCTTTAAAGAAATTCTCAAAGTCAAACTTTTCTTATAAATAGCTGTTATTTTGTCACAATGGCAAGCTGGCTATTTTCTTTAAGAAGAAAATTCTGTTCTCAGAAAAAAAAGATTTTCCATCTCTTACAGGAAAGGAATTTATTTTATGTTCATTTTCCCCTTTGAATTTTTGCATACTTTTGATTGTGTTCTTTAGAGATTATAAAAAATTCCTGCATAATCGAAAAACTAGCTTTCCACAATAATTTTCAAAAAGCTGGCAAAATTATATTTTTATTGTATCCCATTTTGTACTAAGCATGTATGAAGCAATTATAAAACTGTATAAAAATGAACATTAATTGGTATGTGCTTTTACCAAAACCAAATCAGAATATGGAAGCTTTAAAAAAAAAATTGCTTGATAAAGTTTCAATAAATGTCTTGAAAAACATTTTCCTTTTTCATTTTTAGACCAGCTTTAATGAATTTGTGCTTGGAAAATGTAAAACCTGAGGAAGGCGACTTTCCCCAATGCATTAGTTCTACTTTCCCTTTAATGTTTCAATAACAAATTGCATAGCAGCATTCTTGGTACTGAACACCACAAGCATAGGGATAGAAGTAAGATCCCAGATTTCTATTCAGCACTTCCCACAGAGAAATATGTAACATAATCTGCCAGATAAATCGCTGAGGATTACATTCACTTAGCACATGCAGATCCACAGAATGACACATCCTAACTACAATGAATTGTTTGTGCATGTGATACACTGACAGTCTTAGTAAATGCAGTTATTCCATCCTCAATTTCCAGATATCCCAGAAAATGAATCCCACTGGATTTGTGGGATCTCTGGAAAACCGAACAAATCCTCATGCACCATTTTTTTCTCCTAGGGTCCTAAGAGAATGAACAGAAGGGAAGGGCAACTGGTTGTGTCCTAGCAGCCTGGACACAAGAAAGCCCTGCAGCTTCCCTAACAATCACATTCTAGTTTGCAAATTGTAGCTATCAGTTGCCCAAGAGTGCCTTCTCCTAGAAGCGGGAACAGCTAGGAAAAGTATGCCCTCTTTAAGGCTCCAACCAACAAAAATAATTCTAAACATTGAAGAAAAAATGAAAGAAGAAAACAAAACAAAATCATCTGCTGTGGGTTTCAACAGAACTAAATTTCCAGAGAAGGAAAATGAGAGATGTACTCCATCACAATGTCTACGCTACACTTCCAAAAGTTGACTGAAATTCATTGAGTCATTTTTCAATAAAATCAAGACAATTACGAGATAAACAAATGACATGAAAAAAACATTATTTCATCAGCTCAACAGCCCAAAGCATGAATGAGATTTCTCAACTACTGGTAATGAGACAGTCAGCCTTGCCCTCCTTCTGTTAAGATTCTGTTAAGTATAACAAACATTATCCCAGTATTGCAATTGTATAGCAAAGAATCCTAGCCTAACACTGGCAACAATCTATTGAAGATCAAAGATAAAACTATTTGGAAAGAAAAAGAAGTAATTTTTATTACATCACTTAGGAAGGCCATTGGACAAAAATTTTTAACCAAAACTTCTCAAACAATAAAATGAAAAAAACATAGGCAATTCTGTAATAGACAAGTATGCTGATTAACAGCAGGGAATGGAAAACAAGTCCATCACCTTTCTAGCTTGAGACAAACAGCTAAACAGTTGCCAATTTGAACTGATCCACATTAGCAGAGCACAAATCTTAGTCTTCCTGTTACTACTTAACCAAAACAGAGGCTTCTAATCCACTCCTGTATGCTTTTTCAGCTGATGCAACCGAGGTTTGTGCTTTCTGACCTACAAGTCTGGAGTTCATTGACTGCAGATGGCACAGCCAGGGCTGCTGGGCCAGGCTCAGACCTACTGCCAGCTTTGGAGGCGCAGAATGAGTTTCCCCAAAGCAAAAGAATCTGTGATAACTAATTTACATGTCAAGAATGATGATGAGCAGATCCTTTAGGGTTCCCAGACTGCAAAGTGCACAAAGATGAAGACACTTTGAGTCTGGTTTCCATCAAGGAGAAGCAAAACACAGAAGGAGACAACACAAACAGGAAACAGTGACAAGAGAAAGAACAGAGAACAGTCACCCACTAATGCTGAACACAACGTGTGACCTTCGCATATCGAGAGCGGTAAGAGAGGCTGCCTTGCCAGACAACCCCCCTCTGACACCGTCCCTATACCTTTGCCTGCTTTCTTGGGAGTAAAAGATGAAAACGAACAAAACCCACAACACCCTCCCCCCAAAAAAACAACCAAACAAAAAAACCACCATACAAAACCCCAGAAATTTTTTGTCTAACCTCCTTTCCAATTGATTTCAAATCATAGTAAAAGACTGGATATTAGAGAAAATAAACACAGATCTGAAAGTATGATGCTTTACAACTGTAAGTATCATTGCAATGGACAAAATGTAGCAAAATTAAGAGAAGTATTAGAAATGTATTTACTGCCCAAGAAGACCTTTACCTCAAACCAAATGATTAATGCTTCATCAAATAAATCATCAAACCATGTACAAAAGTGTAGCATGTTGTAGACAGTTGCCATACTGTCCACTCAGCTCTTTGAAATTTACTACTATGCATTTGAATATTGATTTCTAAAAAGGAGCAAAGCTCCAAGCAATAAACTTAAGTTCATTTTACAGGGCCCCTTTAAATCACTTCTCTCCTAAATGATCAGTCCAACTGTGCTTCTACCTGGCTGCTTCTTTTACCAACTCCTTAGTACTAGCAATATAGAGCTGGAAGAAAATCCTAATGAGAGCTCAAAGGAAGGGGAAGCAACACACAAACAATGTGGAGCACAGAAAAAAGCTGGGCTATATTTTTGACAGTGCAAAGGCAGAAGCAGGAGAGGATCCTAACGGTAGCATGGGTGAAGGAAGGGAGGGACGACAGGCCCTAGTACAGATCCCTGCAGTCCTTGCTTGTCACTGGCTTGCAGATAGAACACTGTACTCTACCCACTAACCATGACCATGCAAGCACACAAACAGAATTTTACTCATCCAGCTGTCCACTAGACCAGAGCAGTTCATTGGATACAGGAGTATTCTGAGAATATCAAAAGCTTTTTTGCAGTCAAGGTGTCATTCTTTACTTATCCCTTGTCCACAGATCCAGACACTTATCACAGATTTAGCCTCAGCAAGGCCATGCTTACTTTTCCTCATCTCTTTAATACATTCAGAAATCATGCAAAACTTTCAGTTTGGGTGAAGAACACAAGTTTTATTAAAAACAGCTTCAAAGCATTTACTGATAATTCTTTCGTGAAATATATAACATTTTCTTAAATTTGATCACAAAAAGGCAGCCAAGTGCTCACCAAAGCAGAAGACATGCACCTGTGAGCAGCCTTGAGTGCTGTCAGTGAGATGACCCACAGCTGGGAGCACTCCAACAATCTCAATACACATTTTCAGAACTGCATTCTACATCATTATTTAGAAAATGTTATTGCTGTTTTCTTCTTGGGCAAATCTGCAGTTGCATCTGAATGACTGGGTAGACTGCATACCTTCAGCAGAGTTGCAGATGACACCAAAATGGGAGGAGCAGCTGACAGGCTGAAGGAGCTGTGCTGCCATTTGGTGACCTGGACAGGCTGACAGGAACCTCATGTAGTTCAAAAAGGGAAGCACCAAGTCTTGCCCTTGGGGAGGAACAACTCCAGGCACCTGTGCACACTGGGGACTGCACAGCTGGAAAGCAGCCTGGCAGGAAAGGGAGATGGATGCCCTGATGGACACCACAGTGACCACGAGCCAGAAACATGCCCCTGCAGCAAAGAAGGCACATGGTGTCCTGGGCTGCATCAGGAGGAGTGCTGGCAGCCAGACAAGGGAGGTGATGCTGCCCCTCTGCCCAGCATTGGTGAGGCCACACCTGGAGCGCTGCATCCAGTTCTGCACTCCTCAGTAAGAGAGACATGGACACACTGGAGAGTCCAATGGAGGGCCACAGAGATGAGTAAGGAACTGGGATGAAGGGACCTCATCGATGTATCTACACACCCAAAGGGAGGGTGCAAACAAGACGAAGCCAGGCTCTTTTCAGTGGTGCCCAGAGGCAGAATTTCTGTTGTTATGCTGATGCTGCATACTGAAATCCACATCAGGACAGATCTTTCCCCCAGTTCTATGTATGGCAGGAACAGTTCAAAAAGAACTAATGTGACCACAGCAGGGATGCACATATGAAACATCTTGCAGAGAAATGTTAACACAACCACAAAACTTACTGACTCGACATGCCAGTATTTTAATATTCTAGTATGTATTATTTTACACTATAAATGCCAAAAATAATTCTTAAGTACTAATGTGGGTTCTTCCTGCATAGTACCAAAAGCAATGCTGTAGTATGAAGATGGTGGCGCAGAGATAAAGAAGAATGAAAACAAGCACAGAAATAATGCAAAGTAACATAGAAAATTTTTAAAATTGCAGTCAAAACCAAAAGGAGTTGCTACAGGGCTAGGTGAAACACCCTAAGAAGCAATAAAGAGAGGACAGTAAAACAGTTATGGCCTTTATACCCTACACAACATTGTCAGGGTATGGCTGAGATAACCAACATAGAGATTTATAAGCTTCCTGCAAAGCCAAGAACCAAAGACAGATCGCCAGCGTGTGGAGTAGCATATAAAGAGTAGCTTCCTCTCCAAAGAACTTGCAATTTTAATAGCTGAGACTGTGAAAAGAGAAATGAGGTATGACACACAGCAGAGTGCATCTCAATACAGTTTGGGCTGCTTGATATAATTTTTAATAGAAGAGGGTTAAAGTAGACTAAAAGGACTAATATTCTACCAAGTAGTGACTAAGCCTCCAATGCCTCTCAGTAAACTCACTCTTGTGTTACAACTCTGCTACAAACCTCTTTTAATACTTTCGTAACATCATTCTACGTACCCTAAAACAGATAATTGCTGAGAAAACAACAGGTGATAATAATGGTCGTGGATTGTGGGGAGAATTTATGTTTTGTGCTGGTGGATACTTCTGCTTAACTTAAAAGTATTTAAGAACACAGTAATAAACTTCGTTAAGAGATAGGCAAAGAAAAAGTATTTCTGGAATTCTATAGCATGGCTTTTTGATATCCTTAAGACAAATTGCTACATACACACTAGAATGAATTGGTTTGGGAAGAAAACTGATTCAGAATTCAAAAGTAAATTTAAAAATAAAACCCATCTGGCTCATTCTTATAACTTCATATACACTACACTGATTTTATTGCATTCTTTCCCTCCACCTCTTCACATCTCATTTACTTTCTGGCACTGGAAGCTCTCCTTAATAGTGACGATTAATGACTTTAATATACATTTGGTGCAAGAGTATGTTTACTTCTGAGGACTCCACATACAATCTGCTAACACTACTGAAATAAGTAGCATGAATATTAAAAAAACTTCTTTTAACCAAATGCCTCTAGATCTCCCAGTCACTGTGTTCTAGCAATAACTATGAGCAGATTCCTTAAATAGACATTTAAAGTATAATGGCAACTAAACTTAAGGAAAATATTCATGAATCCACTGGACTGGTAACTCGTGATTCCTCAATACTTTGAAATATATTTGCCTACTTGACCACAATCAAATACATCTGTTCAAATAATCCTTCTTTGTGTATAGCCTCAAACATAAAATTTAACAGCAAAGGTTTCAGAAAATAAGAACTTTTGCAGCAGCTCCCAACCTTCACCAGTGTGACCAGTAGTTAATAAAACACCATGGATGGATCTATCCTTCCTTCACCCTCTATACCTTTTAATTCCCTGTTTATGGGAGCAAAATTAAGAAGTCTCAGAAAATACAGATGAACAATATTGCACCAAAGAGATCTTTTGCACTAGACAGATCCTTTTCACTCCAAAAATCTTCATGAACACATTATAAGACACCCTTCAAGTTTATGTGGCATCACCACATTCAGCTGACATTCCATGGAGAGAAGTCCTTTTCTGAGTTTAAATCTATTGTCAAACATACAAATTAGTGTCTTCATATATTAACTTGCTTCTTCAGTTTTTCTATATTCATGCTCAAATCCAGCACTTATTTTAGGCCTTAAATGTTTGAAGTCTATTAATAAATTAAAATTTGAGATTAGTTAGCCTTCCTCTTGCCTTTCAGAAATTACGTGTATACTGTTTATTAATATTCTCAGGTTTTGAAAATTTCATCTGTCCCTCAAATTCCTGGAATAATCAGGCTGTAATAGTACATCTCCTCTTCACTATAATACTTTTTTATAAAAGAATAAAATCCAAGCTTTTAAGTCTGAGTGTTTTTTGAGGTTCCTCCAAGATAACCTTTAAGAAAAGACTGCAGTCTTCCACAGGCAAAAAGGCAGGGAAAACACCCACATTCCATAAGATGAAAGTCCCAAAATCTTAGAGGGATCTACCCCAAGACAATAAAGGTACCTGAAATACTAAGAGCATCTAGCTAGCTTTATTTATCCCCCTTCCTCACAGCCACCACCATTCCCTCTGTTCAATACCCTTGCTCTTCCAGGTGGCTCTGATTCTCAAGTAGAGTCACATCAAAAAGTCAGACAGCAAAGCTGAGTTATAAAACATGAGGATGAACAGTGCCTCAGCTTTTCTTTTATTCTTGAAAAACAGATGGTATCCTGGACAATTATAAAGGGCTCCCATGGACAATCCAGGTATTTGTAAGATTCATAAATCTTCTATTAATCCAAATATTGTACTATACTTTCTGTGAAGAACACCAGATAAGACAACTTCTCCAGCTATTCTGGAGGATCTGAGTGCGGGCCAGCTAATTCACTGCCATACTCACACCCCAACACACACACAAAAGCACTGTCTGGAACAAATCTTGGCAGTATTCATCCAGAAGCAAAACACTATGCTGCCAGATATGACCCACATAACTGGTCTCTTCAGAATAATTTTATTGAAGCTAACTATAGGTCTGGAGAGCTTTAAAAAAGCCAAGAACTGTTCTTAAAAGAAAAGAGAAAAATAGCATCAGGTCACCAATAAAATAAGTAAAACAGACTGGAATTTTATTGCTGAAGACAATACTACTTCCTTTTTCCCCCACTGAATTGCTCAGTAGCTTCTAACACAATTCAAACAACCGTGTAGGACAAACGATAGTTAGAGTGTCCCAGCAAAAAACCTGCTTTGATCCAAAGAGAAAGATTAAAATAAAAGTGATGTTTCTTACAGTTGTAGATGAAGAGGAAGACTGTGAGAACATAGGAACTTGAAGGCAGAACAGAGAGAAGAAAAACATGAATTCTGGAAAATGAAAAGTGCAGCAATGTTGATGAAGAACAGCAAGAAAAAAGAAAAGGCCATGGCAAGACAGATGCCAAGTTCTGGAAAGAAAATATCTGGATGCTGGAAGGTATGGAGAAAGGAACTGAGAAAAGTGCTGGCAATACCACTCGTAGCATACCCCTTGTTTGTTTTTCACTCTGGTTCATACTGGGAATTGTAGCATGACCAGGACAGCAGCAAGACTTTGTTTCACAAAATCTCCCAAAGAAGCACGAGCTTCAGCATCTTTGCATCCAGCATTTGTTTCATTCCTATTTCCTAAATTACTTCCAATTCTGATGGCACAAATTCATAAATTTCATCACAGACAGCTGAATTCATTTCACTGCAGATGTTGAACCCACTTAGGCTTTACTGGACTTAGTATCTGAATTACTAACATGGACTATATGGGAAAGCATGAGGCAATATAAGGGAAAGATCTGAGCAAAATAAATAATTAAATAAAAATATTAAGTAGACCAGGATGATCAAGTAGGTGTCTGAAAATGAGAGCTGTGCCATCTCTGCCCCTTTCAAAAAGAAGCATTAGTAGGTGAAGTGATAGATGTGACGACTATTTGAACAACAGATTGTTTACAGAATTTTGTGCCAAGTATCTTGCAAACCTATGCTTTAAAAATTACTGTATCCCTTGTTTATGTTCTTCTTACCATATTTTTTCTATATTACTTCCCATTTATTTTTCTAAAGCAACAACCAATTCGCCTTTTCTTTTCATTCTTTCAGTGTCGTATTTTGTCCTATTCTCCCTTCTCTCTTGTGCTCTCTTCATCCAAACCATCTCAGCAATCCTCATGTCATTTCTTCTGCAATCTCCATTTTTTTCTATCAGTTACGCTCTCTCCCCCTCTGACCTACTTCAACTTACAGCAGAAGAAATAGTCATTTTCAAGGTATATATTAATTTTCAGCCTGTCAGCCAAGAAAATGAGGGTCCTGCAACCTGATCTCATTTTTCTGTCCATTTGTCAGTGTCCTAATAGACATTTTGCAGCCAAATACAAGTCTTAAAAATATTAAGTTCGTGAAAGCTTGGTAAAAATCAGTCCCTATGAGGTAGATTAGTACTCCTACTAACTTCATAACCTCATAAAAGACAAGCTGCACTGAACACTATCTCTCCCACAGCTCTTCCAGCAGCAGCCAGTAAGCACCACTAAATTGTCCCTGTCACTTTTTGTCTAGCCATCCATTTTTGAAAGGAGCTGAGCATCTTAATGTAGGTGAAAGGAGGACATGGAATGGTGGAAGGTAGGAACTATGGGACATAAATTCATAGAAAAACAGGCTTCACTCCTTATGCAGTAATTATTTTTCATTCTTTATCACAATGTTGTTATCCAAAGTAAAGAAATAAATTCATTTCTGTGCCTTCACAGCATTGCATGGGAAGGGAAAAGATGGTAAGGCCAAATCCAAAACCCATGGAACACATATCTGAGAGTTCTCTGGGGGTTTTTTCAGGCTTCCATTTCATGGAACATTCCTACTATGCTGTTATGATTTTTAAATCATTAACACAGAGTTATCACTCAGTAATTTGTCCATAATTCCTTAATTTAAATTTCCATAAAAATACCATGAAACAATAGTTGTTTTCTATTTAAGTAATAACTCTGTTGCCTTTACAACAATTAATTTGATCTTTTTGATGTCTGTCACTCAAACCAGTAATTTGGATATAACTTCTTTTTCCCCAGAAGAGGGACCTACAGCTGCAGCGAACAGCTGCAGTAAAACATTACTTCTCTATACCAACTGAACAAGATCACACAATGACTCAAGTCTATATAAATTTGCAGGTTTTATTATTCCTGTTTTCTGGACCAATTGTATGTAACAAAAATTCTGAAGCTGTATCATATTAACAAAGGTTAATATTCAGCAATCTTTCCTTTCTTTAATAGATAGACTTGAGTTTCAGAAACTATGATTCTATTTTCTGGCAAACACCACTCTTATAATCTTCCAGCATGTTCCATATGTCTTCCATATCCAAGCTAAAACTAATAAAAAGGTCAGACTACACTAAAATAAGAACTTCTTCCAATGCTTAAAAACATTACTAAGGTGAATCATACGCCTTTTAGTGCTACTTCTACTCAACCAAAGTCATTCCACAATTACTCATTTCCATAAAGTTTCATGGTCTTTCGGCTACTGACTTAGAGCTACAGTACGCCAATGACATTTGATGGGTTAGGGCAGGATAAGGAAGCATTAGCATACACAGAAACTGTCACAAAATTTATGCATTTGCCACTGATCTCAATGGAAGTCTCTTCAGTGACAAACACCAGACCAAGCCTCATATTTGAGACACGTATTTCTTGACACACAATAGAGCTCTATTTAATTGCTATATTGAACCTTTTAACACGTTAGCCCAAGAATCACTAATTACAGCAATTTTAAAATGTACACAAAAGAAAGTCTATCTACAAACCAAGAAATACATTTTATTTTTAAATACCCTCTCCTGGTGAGCTGAAAAAATTGTGAAAGTAATCTGGGAAAAACAGCACGATACAAATTTTTTTCACTGATCACTGATCGCCATAGCATTATGAGTCAGCAGCATGAAAAATTTATCAGCAATAAGAGTTTGTAAATATTCCTTAGCTCCTTGGTGTATACTCCTCAAAGAATTAACTATTTGGCTTCTTCTGTTTAACAGGATACACAAGCATTTGCATTTTGCACTTAGATCAGCAGCTTAAAAGATGTTGAACCCTTTACATGCTTATCAACTAAAAGACAGCAGTCATCTTTGTACATGAGAAAATCAATAATCAAAGCCTGTAATTCATTCACTGCAGAGTTCTGAACATTGCTGGAAAATAGTCTTTGTTCCCTCCTTTCTGCTTATTTCGTACTCTGATACAGTCTTTCCTCTAAACAGTTTGAAATGTCGTGGTGTTGAACTACGTGTCACATGAATATTTTTCTCCCAAATCACTAAGGCGGTTTCTACGTTCGATGGCAGATGGGATAGAGACAGAAAAACCATGAAATTGCTGTAAGAACCATAGAAGGCACAAATGAGACCTTCCTGTCTTGAAGCTTTGATTTCCAAATGCAATACTATTGAGTAACACTCATTCCCAGTCTGGAATTAATGCTGCATCACTGTAATCACTGAAATGCCTGTAGAGATCTCCTCATTTACATCCTCTAAATATGCAGGAACGAGAGAGAGAGGAAACGTTAAACACAGATCCATGGAAATTACCACGGAGCTCTGTACATCTCAGCATGACAATGAAAGAAGCGTAGCCAAGCTTGTCAACGGAGCAAAACTATATTTGACCAGAATGTCAATTCATTTTTGGAAGGCAGTAATTAGCAGAGACGTAGTTCTCTTAAGGATCTCTACACACCTTGCTTTGCTAGGGGAAGGGCCAGAGGGGAGACCAATTACCCAGCACTGTAGGTGGCAAACAAAATGCGGTTGTTTACTAGTTTTCTGCATTTTTTTACTCCGAGCAACATTTGCTTACAGAAAAGCACTTGCTGCACGCCACCTCTCAGAAGCTCAGCAACTTTCTGCCCCATAACAAACTCTGTGTTCTCTGATATTCTTTAGAGCTCTGTTTTCAAAAAGCTTTTCAGAAGCAAGTTTATCACAGTTTCTAGATTTCTCAGGTAAAATTTTCTTGAGTGGAATGAAATCATTTTAGAGAAAGACTGTTGCTTAGTCTTTGTCGTCACTTGTTTTCCTCAAAGGGGAATTGGTTAAGCAAAAATTAAACAGTTAGCATGTTAAATTCAGAAAACTGGTAAAAGGGACTAAAGGTGTGTATTGCAGTGTCTTGAAGAAAATGAGACAAAAGACCTAAAATTTTAAAAGTTACTGGAAGCCCCAAATAATTAATGTATTTACCTTAGGCAACACTGGAAAAATGAAAGATTAATACAAATTTTATAAAAGGCAAGACCATGGCATAAAGAAATTGCATAATTTGACAAATATCTAAAAGGATCAGTAAGGCACTTGACTAATGCAAATCACAACTTCTTCCTTTATACTTTCACATTTCTAATGATGTTTACTTATAAAAGCATTGAGCCTCTAAATTACGTAATTTTAGATTGCTCAGTTTCTTATTTATTTAAAGATCAGCATTTCTGTATTACCAAGAAATATTTTATTTCTTTAGAACACAGATGGTGAAAGCTCAGAACTTCAACACATCAGCAATTTCCTCTGTACTTTGCTGAATCATTGGCTGCTCAATCGTGTCAGTTCTGATATAACTTTAGGTGATAATTAAATAAATACTAAATTAATGAAGAATACAGGAGAGAGGGGGAATGTGAGTCTTCTGCACACCTTTATTTTGACCTTTTCCCAATACTGGGGAAAAAAAAGGTATTTTATTCTAGTGAGGAACAGGTCAGAAAATTAACACTGATGGCTTGAGCAAAACAAGTTACAATTTTACTAAATATTGGAGAACTACTGAAGTTACAGAGAAAAAAATACATAGCAAAATTTATCTTTTCTATTAAGCAAATTCCAGTGTGTTACTAAGTCATTTCTGAAACAAGAAAGGGTCCATATATTAGCTTTTCATTCATCCCAAGTAAGTGCCCTAGAAAATCTCTACATTTTGCAACATTTGCACCTATGCGATCAGATGTAACAACCAAGATCTTTCAGGTTTAACTTCAAAATAGATACATCAATCCTGATGATACTTTAAATCTAGACATGCACATACCCAGTAACATATGCATTAACTACTTTAAATACATTTTGATTGTCCAGTAGAAAGGACAATTTACAAGTGACTGTGTAGACAGATTACTCTGAAAGATTTATTTTCTTTCACTGGAAAATAAAACTATATTAACAGAAACTGCTGACAGTGTTTTAAGATCTAAAAATCACATTTTCCCCTAGTCAATCCATTATTTAAAACATCATTAAGCTCTTAGCCAAAAAAATGACAGTATCAAGA
The DNA here is from genome assembly GCA_013398855.1 of Mohoua ochrocephala. Classification (NCBI taxonomy): domain Eukaryota; kingdom Metazoa; phylum Chordata; class Aves; order Passeriformes; family Acanthizidae; genus Mohoua; species Mohoua ochrocephala. The sequence continues at coordinate 291,314 of VZTA01008070.1, forward strand.
GAGTTCTCTAATGTCAGCAAAACACCATAGCTGGTAATCAGAAATTAATTGTTTCCATGGGCTTGTTAAAGTGCAGCATTTATTGCCATCATATTGCAAATAGTTCAATACTAACACATGAAAAACTAAGTCCCACTGCCGAGCTTAATAACCCAAATTTATTTTTTTCCCCTCAACTCCATTTTCCCTGTAAGAAGAAGCAGAAAGCAAGCACACACCTTCTAAACTTAATTTAAAAATTGAAATTTTTAAGAGAAATCTTTTAAACTTTGAAAAAGTTTTAACAAATCAACTTTTGGCTTTAGTACTAAAATAACATACCAGTTTAAGAGCAAATGAAAAATAGATGCCACATGCTCTTTAAACTCAAAACTGATTCCCCTTTTGCAGCAAGCCATTTAAGCTCTTCTTCCTTAAGAAATCTGTAACCTTCCAAGAACAGCACTATTGTGAATTTCAAAGCCTATGCAGCATGTCAGTAAACGCACCACAAGTGCCAGGTGTGACAATATAGTAAAGATTAGTACTTCTTGGTAATGTTTGACCACATGCCAAAAGAGTGATTTTACAGTTCTGTCACGTGTAGATCAAGGAACTTATTAAAACTGGCAATATGGGGTTTTTTAGCTGGACGGAGAAATCAGAACACACACTTAAAGCACGAGCACTATACAGCAGCCAGGTGGTATTAAGTTACCACTCACTCTTTTTCTCATCTGGAAAGTTTGATTAGCATCCTCTGTAAACAATTGCATGTCTTCAGCTACAAGACAAAAATCAAAGCACAGTTCCAGCTTACAGCACACTTCAGTGCTGATCCAAGTAATGCGACTACAGTTCAAACAGAATATTGCTCAGGCAAGTGAATAAATACTTCACATATGAATCGAATGGAAAAAACAAATGAATTGCGTAATCTTAAACTTATATCATTGTGCTGGCAGCTTTTTTAGTAGGCTGAATGAACAATTCCCCTCACACCACACTATTTTAAAAAATACTAAAAATTATTCTTATGTTTAACATGGTTATTTTAGATTGCTTCAGATTAAGACCTTCCAATACTATACTAATTTAATTTCTGACTGCTTTTCTTATATGTTATTCTTCATATTCTCTCATCAACGAGATGTAAAATCAGTTTGAACTAATTCCCCCTAAAGACTTCTTATAATTTTATGAATAAAAATCTTTCCTATTTTAAATTAAATAAGTTGGAAAAATATCTATATAACATCATCTCACAAGCTACAAGATTGATTAATGACAAAACTATTTGCAGAATAATCACACAAGTAGAAAAGTAGAAGAGGAAGAGCAGTGCCAAGACAGTACAGGAAATTTATTTTGTACTAATATTCACAAAAAGAGGAGAATACCCAATTTCCCTGCAGATTTAGCACTGTGGTGAGATTCATTAGGCAATAAATAAAATCACACCACTTCCAGAACTATACAGATGGGTAGTTCTTAGCTGAGTCATGGGCAGAAGAATAGGACATGAATCAAGCATATGACAACATTCTAACACCGCCGATGGAATCTCCTGCTTTTTCTCAGATGTCACTGGTCCATCCTGCATTTCCTACCACTAAGGCCCAATTTTTTCTATTCTTCTCAAAGTAATGATGACATATGCCACAGCTCAAAGTACTTCCTTTCATTTGGCTCCTCATTTTAACTCGCTTGTACTTCAAGTACAAAGGCTAGAAATTATTATAACGCATCTCTGCGTACCAAATGGGTACCTGAAAGAAGAGATCAACAAGAGCAGCAGCAAATGTTGCAACAGTCATTCCTCCTGCTCCACGTGTCTCAGAGAGACAAAGACAACCTCTGTAATGAGATACTTCCTTTTTCTTTTTTTTTTCCTTTTGTGCCTAGAAGAATCAAGTTGAGTAACAGCAAAGCTTTTCTCTTTTTCAGCACAGAAAACAGAATATGCTCAGATGCCCATAATGAACAGGTACAAAGATCTCCAGAGATATTAAAGGGCTGATATTAAAGGCAAATTAGATGAGCGTCTTCCAAGAGATGAAGCCACGTGGTGTCACAGCATCACCAATCACTTTCTGTGTCCAGCATACAAACACCAACAACCTCAATGTCATTTAACTGGGAGCAAAATTTCAAGCAGAACAGACTAAGAGTAAAAGTTAAGATCTGTCCCTCGAAATTTTGTCATGTGTTGTCCGAAAAAGAATACTCTGAATAGGCAGCTTCTCAGTTCTGTAGGGTTAGTTCTATATAACAGCTGAAAGGAAATCACAGATAAGAGGGAAAAATTCCTCAAGTACATTGCTGAAATGTAGTATCATAGAAAAATATAATTAATTTTTTTGGTTTATAATTTACTTTTACGTTAAAATCCTCAGGAACTTCGAAGCATACAGAGTTTAGGATTCTCAAAAATGCTCATCAAATGAAACAATTTCTGTAGTAACAGCTTTACGTATCAAAAGCGTATTTTGCAAACAAAAAGCTAGGAAAACAAAATTAGTCTAATTTGTTTCTGGAGAGAAAAAAAAATGCAGACCTGTTTTTTCCATGTTAAACCACTACATAATCATGCAATAATTAAATACATGCATCTCATTCTATGACATTTTTTGTGACATTACAAAACAACAATTTTTTTGTTTTCTATATCCACATGCAAAAGCAAAATGTCCACCAAGCCCAGGCAAATTCTGACATATTCTATCATATTATTAAGTAAAATATCATAAATTTCAGGACAGTGCAAGTTATATACATAGAACAAGTAAGCAAACCGCAAGGTTTTCAGATTAGTTCAACCTCCATATGATAAAACTAGTAGCAGAGGATTCATTAACATATACCAGAATTTCAAACATTTCAATATGGTAAAGGTCTTAATGTGTCTCAGAACTGTCAAAATTGTGTAAGAAGATGTAATATGTATAACAAGAAAATAACTGTTTTCTATCATAGTGAGTCAATAAGGTAAGCAGATATTCAAGATTTCATGCACTAAATCAGCCCACCAGATTGCAGGGAGCAGAGTCAAACAGACTAAAGAATTTCAAGAGGCTTGGGGGATTTTAGGAGTACTCCATAGCAGCTTGACAGAAGAAGTTATTCTAGAATAGATTGAGTTTATTTAGAAGAAACCCATTGATTGTGCTGAACGCTGTTGTGTGGCAGACAAAAAATGAAAGCAATCTGTAAGTACAGACTCTTGAACACAAAATGAAGATGGGAGGGATGGGAAATGGTTTCCTCTTCCACATTAGTAGTATCAGAGAAGGTAGCAGTATAATGAAAACTAAGTCTAATACCAGGTATAGCTCTAAGACCTTTGGAAAATATCTCAGTGAGTATATATATATATCTTAAAGAAAAACCAAAGCCTTACTATAAAAAAATTCCAACAATATTTACATTTGGAAATCTCTGTAGTCTATTTTTTTATTACAAGCATTTCAGATTGCCATCACTGTGAACAGAAAAATACTTACAAGAAGCTAAATACAATGCGTTGTGCTATTAATAAACGCATATTGTTAGACAATAATTCAGTAAAAAGCAGATTAAATCTTGGCATGATGAATTTCAACACTATCTTTAGAAGTACAAAATTATTGTAGACATACTTAAAACTGCATTCTCATGGGGTAAAGGTTAATAAAGCACAAATAGTAAGAATCTACAGCATGTGAATCCTAAAAAAAGTTTAAAAGAGCAGCTGGCTCAACTAAGTGATAATGGCAGGATAAATAGCTACGGACATTTAAAGAAAGGTAATACTGTAGGGAAGCCATAATTATGTCTATGGAAGAATGATTCATATATGATTACCATCATGGAACTTCATCCCGACTTCCATTAGAATTCAATCGGCACCACTTGCAAGGAAAAAACTAAACGCACATATTGGAGCCATAAAATAGCTTCTAACTATAGACTACGTACCACTACCCATTTATTTGCATAAGTGCCTTTAAATCTGAGGGTTGTAGTATGTAATGTGAGCAAAAGGGAAAAGGTCTGATGAAGAACTGATGGACAGTATCATCAGCACTATATGCTAACAGAAACTAAACACAAATGCCTTTTCTTTGTCTTTCTTTTTCTCTAATCAGATTCCTTCTCAAGTATCCCCTGTCAATACGTAGGCAAAAAGACTAAAAACTATTTTTATTTTGGGAGAGAGAAAGGAGAAAACCAAACTATATATACACAAACACCTTGCCACTGAGGTACTTCCCTGAAAAAAACAAGATGCATAGCAACAAAAAACAAGGCTTCCATTCAAAGCTTTCTTAAAACACATAAGTGTTTTAAGGAAAGACACGAATAATTAGTTTCTAAAATGGTTACATATATATTCTCATAACTTTAAAATGTCTGCCTCCAAGTATGGCTCCAGCATTCTGCTTCTGGAAGCCAAGCAACAGTCCACAGCACGCTCCAGCAACCTGAAACTACAAGACCAAAAGACACAAGTTTCTTATGGAAACAGTGACAAAGTTAACTGTCATCATGCAAGCAGTACAATTTTAATCACATTTTATAGGTACAAGAGCCATTCAATAAGAAATCCAAGGAGCAACATGTAAAATGGCAAAAGATCAAGAACAGATAGCCAAGAAACATAAATCTGATCCCAGGATACCTGTGATACAATTGTACAGTTCAACGCTTGGTGAGTGTAGTTAATGCATAAAAAACCCACATCAGTCTTGCTGATCTTGATTTTCCTTTTATTCACAGTCCAAATAGATGAAGTAAACTTAAAGGAATGGAACAAGCTGGTAGACCTATAGGTCTGCTAGGACATGCTGCCTATTAAGTAGAGGACATGAAAGATCTACTACTGAAAATTATTCACTGATCATATCTGACAAAAATGCCACTTGTGCATTAAGGATAATGCTCTAACACACGCTGGAAAAAAAGGCTCCCATCAAAGAGCCTCGACGGAAAACAGGCACAGAGTTTGCCCTGATCTGTATTACCCCTGGTTCCCTCTGTGGAACTCTGCTTTTCTTTTGCTCAGATTTGCTCTTTCCAATGAGCAGCAGATGTGTTTGCAGCCTCACAAGCATTTATGCTGACTTCCATGAGCGGGTCTGCGGAACCCTTCCTGAGAGGAGCAAAGCAACACGGAGTGCCCAGAAGTACATATACCCCTTCACTTGACTGCAGCATAGTGCCCTAAGAAAGCAACTGCAGAATTACCATTCTCAGCATTTCTTTGCACCAAAGTTCACAGACAGTTAAAATGACTAATTAGGTATCATTGTGTGTGGCAAATATTTGCCTTCTAAATAATACAAAAGTATAAAAATGGGCATTTGCACATTTTCACTTGCAAAATTAAAATGGCAGAGCGATACTAATCAGTTCAACATTTAAATAACATTCTTGGCTCAATTCAGGGTGAAAAAGCTACAGTAACTTGCACAATCCCTTAAGAGTACTTAATCCTGAGCTAGATTTCCTACTTCCAGTAACACATGCGTATTTTTCAATATAAAAACCACTACAACTACAGAATTTTACCCTGAATGTGACCAGTGAAGCACTGGGAAGTGTGCCATTGGCTTTTTAATCAATACCACACCACCCGGCAGTTCACACACAGGAAAGTCCACATGGCCTAATCTATTCAGAATGTCCAAGCAAATCTGTTAAGTATAGTGAAGGAAATAAAACTTTTGTTTGAAAACTTCATTTCTGAAAGGGAGAAAAAGTGTTTTTAAACAGTTTTGCAGCATATAAAGAAACCATTTTTATAGATATTTCATATATAATTCATGTTTCAGTTTTTTGAGCAGCAGCCTTCATGGCAGCTTGTTCTTTCATTAGTAACACAGCCAATCAATCAAGTAGTGGAAAGGCGTTACCTGTCTGGATTAGGAACTGACATATTTGCTGTGGCTGCCCTAAGAGCAGATGTCTGCAGGCACATGCAGCAGCTGAGGAGTCAGCACAGCATTCAAGGCAGAGGCTTCTTTATCAGCAGGGTATGTTGAGAAACACGTTAAATTCATGCATTCGTGCTTACAGGTGAAGGTATAATGGGGAAAAATCACTCCTGACCCCAGTTCACTCATACACGAATAAAACATAGAGATGGAGGATGCTGATGTTAGAATAAGCACAGGGAATGCATTCTCTCCCTCCAAAAAAAAAAAAAAAAATCAACTCTATGGACAGCTAGCTAATCGCTCTTTGAATTATAACTGCTGTACCACTTATACTCCAGCCCTAGTGAATAAAACAAGAGTTTTAGTCAGAAATCAGTGAAGATTGTCAAAGGAAACAACGGACCTCACAAATTTCTCACTGACCACACTGGCACTGTGCTTTAAAAATGCATACACAGACAAGATGCTCAGTTATCTAAGGACAGCCTTTGCCGTTACACTTCCTAAGGATGCAGCAAAGGCAGAACATACCCTTTAAACAAGCTTGTGTCACTTTTCCAACACATAACAAAACCTTTGAAGCTGATTTATACAGCTACATATTGGGAGTTGATGTTCGGTTTACTTTCAAGCCTCTAGGGAAAAAGCATGTTTGCTTTTGCTTCATGTCTCATTCAGAAGCAATATACTGGAGCTCTGTGCATGCACAACCTGTACAGTCTACTCCATTTTTCTTGTGAAAGACCTTAGAAAGACTACAGATCAGCATGCATTTTAATGTATAGAAATGTATATAAAACATATACACACAGATTCTTTGCTTTTATCTTAGTAAAAATATGTCAGATATGTTTTTTAAACAGGCCAACTACTTATGTCCTTTATGTCAGCAGCAGGTGTCATCTCGCTGCTACAAAATTAGAGTTCAATTTGTCTCACCTAACTTTACTCTAGGAAAACTAGGGTTTCCCTAACTTTTTTTTTTAAAAAGACCAAACTTTTAAACTATGGTATTTCCAGAGGCCAATTTATCTCATGCAAAAACCACACTGCTGAAGCAGTTGCGATGAATGACTCCCAGGAAATATCCTTCCTCTAGAATGAGCTCTCTCTCTGAGCTCCTGTAGCTAGGTCAAACTTCATTTCTCCTTCTTAGACATCGGAAGATTGACAAAAGAAAAATCTAGCCCCTGTTTGCACATTGACCCACGTTTCCACAAATTGTACCCAAAAAAGTTTCAATTACTGGGATCCATTTGAAGACCATGGTAGCCTGCTCCAGGCAGGTGCAACCTCATCTCCTCTTGCAGATGACAAATGCTAACCTTTTCCAAAACCGAGCACAATCTCAAAATCTTAAAAATGCAAAGAAAATATCAGTAAAATCAGACAACAATTTTTATTTATGCTCACTGTATTTATTCTTTGTATTTATGTTTCCCTCAGAGCTCTATATTCATAAACATGCTCATAGGAGCAATGCAAAGTCAAAACAGACACTTAACTTGACTAGAAGAGGCCTCTGGTGGCAGTTGTGAAGTACAACTCCTCATAGTTCTAGGAAATAGGCATTTTGATGACATAATTTTCTGTATAGAAAAAGCTACAGAAAGCAGACTACGGAGTTAGATTTGCAGTGAACATTTTGACATATTATTGCTCATCTCCAAAGCACTATTTCAGCCCATCCCTCTTCATGCCTAAACCACAGCTGTCAAATTAAAGTCGCATATATTTCCAGCACAGTAAGACTAAAATGACAGCCTTTACTGATCACAAAGGACGCCCCTCCCAGCAGTAAAACTGAGGGATGTGTTTTTGCAGCAAAACCCAAAGTCCTGGTCTCCAACATCACACAGACTCCCATCAGACAAGGACCACACATCCCAGCATCAGCAGAAGAGCAGTAAGGTTACAGTGCATTACATGCACCATCATCTGCATCCAACAGGACAAACAGACAATGGACGCATTTCAAACACACGCGTGAGACGAGGAAAAACAAAAAGCTGGCCTGACGTTTATGAGCGCTGACACAAGTAACAGTCTGAGGCAAAGGGCAGCCTCCAACAGCTGATAATTTGCTTATTGGTTGGACTGGAGTAAAAGCAATTCCATTATAATTTAAGAGCCCACAGAGAGAATATAAGCAGATCAATGAACAGCTGAGGACTTTCTCTGGAATGGCCAACTTTTCTACTGCTCTTTTGGACCCTGACACTGACATCTCAGGAAGGGAATAACAAGTCCCATCACGCAAACTGATGCTGTAAGCCACTGTCAACTGCAGCAGTTGCCACAAGCAGTTCCTCTTGAGCTGAGGCTACAGCAAGCAGCTAGAACTGTAGTTTCCATCCTTGTGTTTACATTGGCAATTACCTTAAAAGCTGTCCAGGATGCAAATTAAATTTTAAAAGTTTCAGGGTTACACAATGCAACCAACTAATGCACAAATGCAAACCACTAATTATTTTCAGCTGAGCAAAACAGACAAGATCTACAGCAGAAGAAGATTTAACATTTCTCCCATCAGACCAGCCAGCATACAGCCAAATTGACATAACAGCAATGCTAACTAAAAACATCTACTATTTGGTATTTATTATAATAAATAGCTGAACTGCCTAGCCAACGGGCACTATACTTTTTTGAAGTGACTCTCTTAATTCTTAATAGTAAACTTATTAACAGATTTAAAGCAACAGGTCCATCTGTTCCATCTTTTAGAGAGATGGAGAACCCCTCCTACAAGGAAACACCAAGAATTGGGATTGTTCAGCCTAGAAAAGAGAAGGTTTCAGGGTGACTTAATTGCAGCCTTCCTGTACCTGAAGGGACCCTACAATAAAGATGGAGAGAGACTTTTTACAAGAGCATGTAGTGACTGGACAAGGGGGAATAGTTTCAAACTGAGAGTAGGTTTAGGTTGGATATTAGAAAAAAGAAAAAAAATCTTCACTGTAGGGGCGGTGAGGCACTGAAAAAGTTGCCCAGAGAAGTTGTGGATGCCCCGTCCCTCGAAGTGTTCAAGACCAGCTTGGATGGGACTCTGAGCAAGCTGATCTAACGGAAGATGTCCCTGTCTATGGCAGGAGAGTTGAAACTACATGATCTTTAAAGTCCTTTTGGACCCAAACCATTCTACGATATTTTATTTATGCCACAGTTACCTTAAAAGATGTTCAGGACAGAACATGATCTGAAAATTTTCATGGAATATCCAAATTTAAAGAACATATTTGCAAAACATTGTACAACTAAAGCTCTGCACTTCCTATGTACAGCTACATTTTTTCCTGATGGCGTTTCAGTGCAGGTCCAACCCAACAAAACAGACTTAACTGCTCTTTCAAAGAGATACTTTTTTTTCCAAAGACAGCTCAAATCTTCAAAGAAGGGAAAAAAATTAGCTTAAAAAGAAGAATCATTTTTCTTGTCCAGAAGAGATTGTAAAGGATTTATTATGGCCAAAGTTTCACTTCATATTGATGACAGTAACTCAACACATTTCATTTTTTACAGCTAGAAAGTACATCCAAGTAACAAGAAATGCACTTCAAACAAAAAATGAAAACACTTCAACCAAGATCAAATTTATATGAGGCAACTCATAGCTACACATATAAGTACACAATTTGTAACACATCCACAAGCAGACAGCAGAACACTGCCAACAGCAGATGCACAACATGGATCTTTCTTCCCATAATCTATTCCATCCCATCCCACTGGCAGTCCCTCAGATAAATAAAACTGAGGAGAAATACAAGCTTTGCCATAGCGTAGCAGACCAATGGTTCATCTTTCCCTTTATCATACTTAATGTGCTTGTATGTTACCTGACCAGAAGCAAGGCCCTTCCTGAGCAAACACAGAATGACAAAACACTTGTCGACACAATTAAGACATTCCAAGTATATGGAGAGATTCAGGTATGTGCCTGATCTGCCCTATTTAAACATCTGTACAATCTGAGTTAGCTGTAGATATGACACCATATTGCCTTAAATTAGAAACTGCAGGCAGAGAAAGTATCTGATGGAAACACACACCTTTTTCCAAGCCCATGGCTGTTCTCATCCCTGTGGTTAACTCAGTGCACTACAGTTGCTAGGTCTAAGCTAAGAAAGCTGCAGACATCTCTCAATCTTCTGAGTGATTTGTTCAGCAACACAAAATGAGCCTGAATTAGGACCCAAGGAGTTGTTAGCCATGGTCCTGCAGGACTGTGGATTTGCCAGCTTAAGGAAACTCTCAGCTCTAGCAGAAGCAGTAAGTGTTCTGTTAGCCACATCAAAGACTTCCACAAAGAAGGAAATTACTTTCCAGTACCCATGAATTTCAAACTAGGTAGTCTGAGAAGAGTAAATGCTGCTTTTTCTCCCCAACCCAAGAATTCATATACCTTAAATCAAAACATTTATTTCTAAAAATACAGATAAACAACACTAAGGCACATTACTGCAGACCTAAAACTAGATGAAGATCTTAATGTAAAACAGCAGGAAAAAAAGATTTTGGCAAAGACAGCAAAGATGTCAGAAAGACAAAGAGTCAAAAATCATGGAAAAAGCAATTTTCAGGCAGAAGTCTGATTAAATTGTGCCCTCTGCTTCAAAGTAAAGAACATGTATTCTGACATTATTTTGAGCCCTGAAACATAATTCTCTTTCAATGCTAAAGCAAATGTTTGCTCCATGTAATGCGTATGTACCCTGCATATATGATACAGAACAAAAATACAGAACAATATACGCAAAACAAAGCAAAAAATGTAGGTCTTTTAAGAAAAATTTAGGTAGTTTTTAAATTAACGTGCATCATTTCCTTACCTTGCAAACAGTCTCTGTATCCCATGGTAAGATGGTCCTCAGATCAATAACTTCACAGGACACACCAAGCTTTTCTTGAGCCATTGCTGCCACCTCTTTGATCACATGTACCTGAAAAAGCAATGTATCATCACCAAATAATCTAAATCATGCAAATTGTTCTAAATTACACATATGGAATACAAGCAGTGATTTAACACATCACCTGCATGTTGAGCTGAGACCTTTCTATTCAGTAATAACCATTTTGTATTCCGTGCATTCTTCTTATTTACTACCTAATTATTCCCAGTATTTTAGCACCACTCTAAAAACTAAATCCACTGAAGAATCACTGAGAACAAAATTTGCTTTCTAGAGAATTGTCTTTCCGTGAACAGTATCAGTCTTCATATTTTTTATTTGTAATCAGTTTGAATGAGTTTTACAAGCTTTTTGTTAGGACTGTAACTAAGCTAATACCCAAATACATCACAGTAATGTATTTTGATGCAGCAGTCCCATGCAATTCTGCAAGAAGCATTATGTTCATTCAGAAATACTACACTGCACTACATCTGATCTTAGCCAAAAAGCCAAGAAACGCTTCTAGGAGTCCCAGCAATTACACTTGCTACAACTTACTGAAAGTGAAACATAACCAAGTGATCATCTCCAAAGCACTATCCTATGAACAGCAAGGAAAGTAAACATCACATAAAAAAGTTACCTGTAGATATCCAGTCCTGACCCCCACAATCAAAGCATATAGCAGCAGCATGACATTATAACCATTATAACCATTAACCACTACTGCCCACTGAGTAAATTCAAGATATTATTAAATCTCCATAGACAGCTTCTAAGCCATTACTTTATCAATATCTGCTGAAGAAAAACAAGTACAAGTAAAGATATTTAGGAAGTCCATAATTAAATAGCAGTGCAAAGTATCAGAAACTAGTAGGAATAACCATAGATATAAAGGAGATCAAGTGGTCTGAAGACAAGGAAACTACCACAGACAAGCACTGAAGACTAGAAATTTCTAACAAAACAAAACAAACAAACCCAACAACAATAAAAAGGCACAAACCCAGAGATCAGTTTAATACTCTTTGTCTTGAAAGTTGTAACACTCTCTCCTCTAAAAGCTTCTCAGGTACAACTAGGCCAAGAAAATAGTAACTTCTGGTAAGTCCAAACTAGACTCAAATCTCTTTTCTATAATTCTGGACAATGAAGATATATTTTCTTAACAGCTTTTTCAATATTCGCAGATCTTAATTTGGCAGGGGGGAAGGCTGCCAATTATGTTCTTGAACAGCTTTGAAATGTAACTGTTAGAATCAAAACTATATCAATCCCTACTTGTATTAAACGGGTTCAGTGGATTTTTAACTTTCTATATAAAGGGAACCCCAGATTACACTTCCTTAAATCATGCCGTGAAGATGTATACTTTTCTTTCAGCACACTATTTTGAGCTTTTCTTTCCCACTGCCCTACTCAGAGTTACACCTCACTACCCCATTCTTAAACCTATCATTTTCATAATCATAGAAAAATCATTAATCTGCTGCACAGGTACCTCTTCTACATTTCCAGAGTCATCTTCAATCAAAAATGAGTAACAACTTACACAATAAAAAGCAGGTTTCATAGAAATATGAACACTGACAAACATTGATTCAAGCATATAGTGATGGACGATGCACACATTTTAATGTCTGGCCCTTGAGCCTGAATGCAAACATCACCCACCCCCTAGGCTAGGCTCTGCTGGGTATGAAACAGCTGGTAAGAGAGTTACTGACCTGAGTGCCCCAGGCAACCATTGTCACATCACTGCCTGTCTGCAGCACCTCAGCTTGAGACAGTGGAATGTTGTAGGGCTCCACAGGAACTTGTTCCACTGAATAAAGAGAAAAGAGGAGAAAATAAGCATTAGATTCCTTTATTAGTCAATATTATCCCATAAACACGTACACTAAAATTTTTCTTTAATGTTAAAGCCATGTAAAACAATAGACCAAAATTACACTGAGTATCTTACTGGTGCCCAGCAACAGGATGACCATAAACTAAAACACAAGAAGCTTCACCTCAATGTAAGGCAGAACTTCCTTAAGTTGAGAGTGGCAGGCCACTGGAACAGGCTGCCCAGGGAGGTTGTGCAGTCTCCCTCCCCGGAGAAATTCAAACGCACCCGGATACATTCCTGTGTAATCTGCTCTAGGTGACCCTGCCTTGGCAGAGGGGTTGGACTGGATAATCTCCAGAGGTCCCTTCCAACAACCGTGTGATTCTATTAGCATTAGGCCAAAATAACTGAGTATTAGCATTCATTTCAAAGGTTTAGCTGAAATTCAAATTATTTTTAATTACACTGTTAAAAACATGTTCAGTGTAGAGTTTAATTTATGTTATAGACAACACAACAAGATGATGCATATATACACATGCAAAAGATAGTAATAAGTTCTGGTGTATATATCAAGTCAAAATATCAGCATCAGATTTGGAGATGGACACTGCTACAGCTGATAAAAAATCTCGAGTAACCACTAATTGATTTGAATTATTGATTATTCTAGTAATCACCAGAGGAGTCTTGAAATTATACTTTAATATTCAGACAAGAAGGAACAGCTGTGCCAGCATCCTCCTGATGTTCCAAGTGTGATGCTCTACAGTTTTATGTTCAAATTGAGGTAAAAAGTTTTCAGAACCGACTGGAAGTGTCAGCCAGAACTTCTGATTATACCAGTTTTAAATAAGTCTAAATATTTCTCCTTTAAAAAAACCATTATCTATTCACCAAAAATACACCACAATTCAAGAGATTAGGCAAGAATTAGGCATCTTGTCTTGTCTTCTCCTAAGACACTTAAGGTAGTTCCATTCAAGGCTCATTTACTAGTTTTCAGATGGAAAAATGTTAGGTCAGTTATGCTAGTTTTGAATCAGTGCTCCCATCCACTATACATTGGTTTAATGACTAAAACAATTATAAAAGACATCCACATATCATATTTTAAAAGAAATACTGGTTTTGATCTAAAGGTGAATTTGTCTACGCACCAGCAAGTTAAATAATACTTCTTAAAACATATTCTAGTGATAAGTAGAAAAAAACAAATCTTATTCCTTCTAAATACACAGAAACAATTTATAAGGAAAACACTCTGCCTCTTTTGTTAACTTATATCATAGCTCATAAAATACTTATTGAGTTCCTGCTGAACAACATTGCTTCTTGAAGTTACAATACAGAATCTCCCTGAGTGATACCAGAGGTAAAGTGGTTTGTATTTTTCCTTCGTTGTTATAGTAGATCCAATACAAGTAGAATGACCTAGGTTTTCTCCCGGCTTACAAGTTCCAAACATAACTTCAATAAATGAAGCAGTAAATAATTTTCAATTAAAGCAGACAATTTTTTTTTCTTGTTGATAACAATATATAAGTATCACATGTGCCACAGAATCAGAGAATGGCTGAGGTAGGAAGTGACCTCTGGAGATCACCTAGTCCGGCTCAGAGCCGGTCATCCAAGGCCTTGTCCAGTCAAGTTTTCAGTATTTCCATGGTCAGAGACTCCACATCTCTCCTGGCAACCTGTGCCTGTGTTTGATCACCCTCGCAGCAAAGAATGTTTTTGCCTGTGCTTAAGGTTAGAGATATCTCACTTCACCTGAACAGGCACAGAAGAGACATCCATATTAACTAAATCATTCCTCCTAAAAACATAACAACAAATTCTTTTTCAGCATAATTCAACAATACGCATCCATTTAACCAAGGAAGAGAAATTTTTACAATGTATTTTAAACATGAGGTGCTTGTAAACATAGCACAAAGATCTCTTTGCAAATAATTTTTATTGTACTAAAATATCAGTGTCTTTCTGTAATGATTTCTTAGAATAACAAGTGGCTAGAAAAATATAGGGCTGGAAAGGAAAGGTAAGAAAGACACATCCAGCCCTTGCTCACTGCACAATTAGTGGCAGACCAGGTTTCTATGGATTTTGCACATTGTACAACTCTCAGGCAACAGAAAGAGATCCTGAGAGATAATGAAACCCATAACTATACTAATTGGCATTGCCTAACTGTCTTCATCATGAAGTGGTCACCTACACGAAACCTGGAGAACAAAGAAACTTAAAAAGATACCACAGGACCTTCGAGTGGAAACCCAGGGTACTGACATGAATGAGAAGGTTTTGAAGGGAGTGGGATGGGCCAGAGGAAGAACTGGAAGGTGTACATGACACAGAAATAAAAGCCTTTTCTCTGTGCCACGGTTTTATCCACTTAGGGAAATGAAATCTAACACACAATTACACAAATTAACTAATTTCTTACTATAGCTAAACAATTCTGCAACAAAATGCCCATTAAATGAGCTCATCTATAATACCTGCCAATTTTAAATGGAAAATTCAGCTTGCCAAAAATTTATAGGAAAGTCCAATTTGAAAGGATTTTTCTTGATTGTCTTTGCAAAAACTCCCCTCCCAACTAATAAAGATGAAAAATAGCATATGAAATTATTCTGTTAATATTCTTTCATAATAATTATCTAATCCAGGATAACAATGTTTACATACAAAGCACCCTATTCGTCTATTACTGAAGAAATAAAGTATTTTAAATCAAATGTTTCAAATACAGATTTCAAATACGGCAATTAACAAAAAGTTGTAATTGTCAGTGAAAAAGGGCCATGACAAGTTAATTTTAAGAGGTTACAACATCTGCTGCATTTTCTAAAGGAGCAGTCTGAACAGCAGAAAGAAAACACATGTTTTCTCATCTTACCTGCCTTGTCTCTATAACAACCACTGATGCAAGTCGTATTTATTTCCACACCACCAGTGTCACATATAGTACAATTAAATGAAACTGAAAAGGTCAAAAAACATCAGAGTAGGTTCTCCACAAGATGTCTAAACCTGATAATGTCAAGGTGACTCATCTTCTCCTTTGATTCATAACCATTATGTGCCCTTGACACTGCACAGGCTGTTAACACTTTTTATACATCAAAGCCTCCTTTTCCTTTTAAATTCAGATATTTTCTTAGCATCTCTTACATTCAGGGGGACGTCACTACGGCACTTTCAATAACATCATGATCTCGTAAGTTAAATAGCAACAGAATTCTTCTTTGCATGTGTACTTGCATATTTAACTCTGGGTTTTTACTCAGAAAGGCTTACATTTCTTTGCTCCTTCCTAATATTATTGAAGGAAAATTAACACACACAAAACTTCTGATAAACACTTGTACGGTTATGTGAAAGGAGATAGCATCTGCTCCTTGAAGGGTGTCTAGACAAGGATCTTTACAATGCAAAATGGGATAATAGGAAGAGGGAGAAGCCATAAAGAAGAACACACAGGGACACAAACCTTACCACAAAGGTTGAGGGTGGCAGTTACAAGAACCAAACATGCTCAGTCCCACTTATTGATAAGGGTATGGGGAATATGGGAGTATTCCTTTCAGTAAAATTATCTGATGGGATGATAAAGAAAAAGGAGAAGCTGTAAACAAAATATGGAGACACAAACTTGAAGACAAACATGACTAAGACAAGAAACAAACCTTGTCAGGAACACTCAGGGAAGGGCTATAAGAAATGATGGGCACACCCAGGAATTTCCAACTGGTAAGCACACAAACCCAAGGGTCCAGGGTGCTGGAGCAGGGTGCCTGGAACTACACCAGCTGATGAGGGCACACAAAGGTGAAGGGGGTTGGTGAGGAGTAAAGCGGGGAAGAAACAGAAAGGGTTATAGGAGGAGCCATAGCACACAAGTCAGGACTGGTCAGCAGGTTTGTCTGACTGAGCCTTGTGCCTCATCAGGGTAGTCAGTCCCAGCTTCCTTGGAAATCCTGTCCAGTGCAAGGGCTGTGTGCTGCAAGGACTAAGTACCAGCTGCTGGTTATTCAAGTATGAAAGGACAAGACACTGGGCCAGCAACTGGAGACAAACCAGTGGGCAGACACCCTGGGCCTGTGGTGCGAACAACAGGAGCAAGTAGGGGTCTTGGCCACCAGCTGCTGGGGTGGGAATAACATGTAACCTAAACACCACCTACCAGGAGGGACTGCAAGGTGATAAAAAGCTGTCCTATGTCCAGTGGAAAACACACAGAGCTGCTAGACTGGCTAAGATTCTCCACTCAAAAGTTTTGAAAGGTAAAGAGCCATCCAGGGTGAGAATCACTGTAATTCCCACTCCACCTATGTACAACCAAGTTGGTGGTGGCACTGCCGTAACAGTTCAAGGAAGTAAACAAAGATTAAGGGTGAGCACTTCAAAGAGCCCAGGTACAGTAAGGAACAGCAAGTCCTCTGCTAAACAAACTGCCAGCAAAGTGGGTGACCGGGTAGAAAAACAGGCCTGTGGGCTGAGCCACAGATGCAGAAGCACTGTCCTGCTCCACAGTGAGGGAAGCACAAATTTGCAAACATTAGCTACAACTATGCACGGTAAGTATACTTCTTGTCTCTCCCCATCTAGCTACTACTTTCTGATATATGTCTTACATACATATGTATCTACATATATATTCACACAGATAACATATATACCTAGAGATGAAATAATGTATCTGTATATGGGGATTACCTCAAATTGTTTGCACATCGGAGCTAATGCAGAAAATGAAACCAACCAATTGTATTTCACTTCAACAAAATAGTTCTCCTCTGTAACTTCTAAAGTTTACTATTAACAGATACCCAGGCAAAGTTAAAGATCCAGCTCTGGGGTTGTCTGCACAGGAAAGGCATGGAGCTAGTAGTGTGGGTCCAGAGGAGAGCCATGAAGATCATCAGAGGGCTGAAACACCTCTGCTATTAAGATAGGCTGAGAGAGCTGGGATATTTTGGCCTGGAGAAGAGAAAGCTCTAGGGAGAACATACTGTGGCCTTTCAGTATTAAAAGGGGGCTTATAAGGTCAGTTTAGATTAGATATAAGAGTTCTTTGCAATGATGGTGGTGAAACACCGGAACAGGATGCCAACAAAAGCTATGGATGCTCTAGCTCTGGAAACATTCGAGGTCAGGTTGGATGAGGTTCCAAGCAACCTGATCTAGTTGACGATGTCCCTGCTCATTACAGGGGGGTTGGACCAGATGGCCTTTAAAGGTCACCTCCAACCCAAACTATTTTATGATTCTATGATCTTAGCTTGAAGTCCACTCCCTCCTTTTGGTGTTACTAGGGCTCTTGGATATTTGAGGTGTGCATTATTTTTTGAATGAACCGTAAAACATTCCCAAAAAGTTCCTGTAGATTTGTTCTTCACTTTGAAATTTGCTTTTTCTTCTTAGTTCATCACGGTGTGAAAATGGTGAAGTTAAGGCAATGCTACTTAAATATCCACCTGGGATCCACAGGGATGACTAAAGCAAAGACCTAAGGCCTAATTTTACTCTTATATCTTGTGTGGGCAAAGGCATGTTTGGGTAGCAAATATTCCCATAGAAATTAATGTTCATTAAATAGTGTGGTTAGTTTTAGCCCATTTCTGAATAAGCATACAACATATTTGAATAGGAAAATCTGTGTTCATTTGGGAAGAAATTGAGCTAAACTCATTATTTTAAAAAAACAGCACACTCACTTTCCATGTGATAGCTACACTGAAATACTTTATGCTACAGCTCTGATTTACCCTGGAGACCAGACTTAGATTCGAAAACACTTCAAGAAGATTCTTCCTGGTTTTGTACAGTTTCTTTACTGTTATGAAAAGAAAGCTATGCTTGAATGTTGCAGAACCCACCCTGTCATCAGCAAGCAAAATAAGCAAACAAACAAACACAATTTTCTGAATAAAAACAACCAAAAAACTTGACAGCAGCTAGTGGGCCTATATAGCTCCTTGGAGGTATGTCTCAGATGCAAAATCACAAGGCTGGTTCCTCACAAGAGCTTCCATAAAAAAGCAATGACCTGGCACGCTGCTTAACATTCTCAAGAAGCAACCTCAGGTTATACATTCTAAGCTAGATACGTATTACCTTCCATCACTGGCATCCAACATCTAATTTCAACAATAATAGCAACACTTTGCAGCAGAAGCAATGGGCATAAATTTTTGATGGGTGGAGTGGAGTGAGTGTGGGATTTTTGTCATTATTTTAGTTTGATTTTTTGCTTGTTTGTTTTAAACAAAGCATTATTAGCTTCAGGCCACCCGAATAAGGACAGATAGCCTGTGTTTTAAAGACTATCCAACCTACAGTTTCTTTTCAGCTGTAATTTCAAATACGTTAGCAACACTGAACAAAACATCATGGAAAAAATATTTAGAGACCTCACAGGAAGAAAGAAAGCTCCATTAGAGGAAAATTATAAGGCTCAAAAGCCTACATTAATTTTACAGATAGAAAATCTTCCTTCCCATTAACATCCTTAACACCTTAATTTTTCAAGTCCCTACACACCTCCTGTAACATCAGTCACAAGGCTCTCTGAACAAACATGTCTACTCACATGAACCTAAAGCAAAAAAA
>VZTA01008070.1:310584-341173 GCA_013398855.1 Mohoua ochrocephala
TGGTAGGGGCAATATAATTTCATTATTCAATGACTGAGTCATCATCATGGAAATAAAGAAAATTATTTTTGTCTGGAACAACAAGATCCCAAATCTTAGGCAAAGTTTTATACCATGTTAAAAAGGAAAAAAAAAAAAGATAAATTAAATAATAGAGGGAAACTGATACCATTTTGTGTTCTTGTTTTGGAAAGCCTGCATGTTCCCAGCCTTCAGAAGCCCCTGTACTGTTTTGAGACACTAATGGAAAGACACAGTAAATACAGACATAGTTCAAGCTTACTGTCTAAGTCAATTTCTGAATCTGTACAACTTTCTTTCTCCTGCTAGAATCAACACACTCACATGGGGTATTGTAAAAATTTACTCTATGCAGCACAAGGCAGTCACATTTTTAAAACCCTTCTTTCCACCATTTCTCTCATTCTTCTTTACCAGGCTTGTGTCTTATTGCTGCTGCCTCTTGATCTTATCAATCATGATGACCCTGGTCCATTTCTGAATTCACCAGGCCACTTGGTTTCTATGGTGGAACTACCAGAAACCCTGACTATGGCCAGGAGAATAACAATGAACTCTAAGAGAGATCAGTTTTATAGGAGAAACACCCAGACAGCAGTCATCTTCCAGTCCAAGGTGACCCAACCCACAAAGGACAGCTTAATAGTAAAGATGACAAACTAACAATGATACAGAGATTACAATGAAAATAAAAGGAACATAAAAACCATCCCATATAGTAAAACACTCCTACTTTACACTGTAGAAGTAATAAAATATCCATGCAGATAAACGAAGTTACCTGTTACAATCATCCCTGTCACATGTTGACACAAATCAGCATGTACTACAAATTTCAACCTACACAGCTAAACTGATGTTCTTAGAAATTTTAAAATAAAAAATATAGGTAAAGTCTCTGAAAATCAGTCATGAGCATACAGGAGGAAATCATGGTCCTTCAGAAATTACCAACAACAGCAACACTGAGCTGGTTACTAACCAGCACATATATCACATTAACCACTATTTCAGCACGTCTTTACTCAAGATTTCGATCACAAGCCTGATTTATGTTCACTAAATGATCCAGCAATTGCTTTGCAAGTCATTTCCTCAAACACAAAAGCCTTCCTATATTCTCAAAAGCTGTGTGATATTGATGTGCAGCCTTTCATGCCAGTATGAAAGCAAGTCGTTTATTAAGTCTACAGTCTGTACTTGTGACTTGTAAATACTGGGGGGAAGGGGGAGAAATAAAGGCCTGTTTTAAAGACACTTCATTTTTATTTTCTTTGTTTAACAGGACTCAGACTCAAGCTCATTTTTCAAACTACTTGCTCTAAATGAACGGACAGAGGCCTTTTAGCTGAATTTTAGTAAGCCATCACAACACACTGAACTTAAGGAATGCAATACCCTATGGGTACAGCACACCCTACCACATTAAAAATAGCTGCACTTTTAAATTTACACTGCTAATGGGACTTCTGGGTCTTTTCTGAAAATATAAAAGTAAATAAGCAGTTTTACCAGTAAATATCCTATTTGTTCCTGAGTTATATTACAATTTTTTTGTAGTTTTGATGTCTGCTTTCTAAATTTTTCCCTTATTATTGTCTCTCTAGGATGAGGACAAATTTACTGACAAAATGGATGCACTGATGGAAAAGTGCTCTTAAAAGATCCAAAGCAAAACAGAAATATTTTGTCTGTCACTCAAATTCAGTCCACACAGTCAACTTATAAACCAGATTGATGGATCAAGCATAGTTCACACATATAAAGCCACAGGACAGGGAAATGCTACAGGTAAGTCATGGCTTCACCTCTAATTTATCAGTCACTCATCCAATTTCTCTGCCTATCTCCACTGTTCTGTCAAGCTTCTCTAGTCCAAAGAAGGATCAAGCTAATTTTTAGAACCAACTCAAGCACTATCATTGTCAATTTTCGCTGTTCCAATACGTTACACATAATGAGAGTTGTTAAAACTACTTTGAACCGGAAAGTTTGCTATGACTAAAACAAAGTAATGGCAATCACAATTCCTTTCAAATGAGGTTAAAATCTAAGTGAGCTGATTTTGAAGATTTTTAGAAATTAAGCATTCCAAAGAAATTTTAACTTTGGGAAAATGGTGATGGTTGGCTCAGTTCTTTTGGAAAAATAAAAAATGATCTGCAAACTTATTTTAGTATATAAGTCACCACAAGAAAGCAGTTCGAGTTCTGCCAAATTTTTATCAGAATTTGATACAGAATAATACCTCTTAGTTCTATTTATTTTTTTAACCTGAGACTGTAAAGCATTCCACTTCCAAAGCTAATTGAGCATAAATCAGAATGTAAATGTTCATTTACCTTTGCAGTCAAACTTCAAGAATTTATTCAGTTTTCACAATTCCTCTAAAAACCCAGCCCACAACACACCCAGAGACCAAACAAGTCAAGACTTCTACTAAAGTACTGGTTTAGCTGTGACTAGCAACGTATATGTGGAAAAAACCCCAAACATTGTTACTTTACTGGAAAATACAACACACGAATCTTTACCTGCAGCTCTGTAAAGTATTTTAGGTTCAAAGAATATGCATGGATTTTTGTCCTCTATGCATGACAGCAGCAATCCTTTGGCCTGCAGAGGACTCCTTGGAATAACAACCTGTAAAAATATTTTTTAAAATAGTTTATTTAAAATTGCAATTCTGCTAGAAACTTCCTCAATAATACTTAACACTAAGCAATTATTTGCTTTAAATAAATCTATGTACAGATTGAGCTGTTCTTACAAAGTGAATTAACATCAGTGCTACATTATTAAAACACACTCCAAATTTTGAATTTTATGTTGTTCATTGATGAGGCTTTAAGAGTCCCCCTCTACACAGTGTTTTAAATACTAAGGTACCCTGCCCACGTAAGGTAGAACTAACATCTGAACAGTAACAGTTGAGGTAAAAGGAACAGAAAAATGTCAGTCAGATTTAAAAATATATAGATATAAAGTATATATAAGTACATACATATATAAGAGAGTGAGAGAGTGAGTGTGTGTGTATGTGCGTATATATATATATGAACTTAGTAAAATTAATGTAGATGTGTAACAAAAAAATTCAGCTGAGTGATCCTCAGTTGCTTGGGTAAAGATTCATCAGAACAGGCCTTGAAGGTATTCAGACTTAGTCCAGTAAGTTTTGACGGCTATAAAAGGAAATAGCTATTCAAAGCTGACTTTCTTTGCTTGCAGTGGAAGCCTGAAATTTGTTCATTTTGGAAATAAATAACCAATAAGTACCTTAAACTATTATCAAGCAAAGAAAACTGAGCAAGGCATCCAAATGTAATCCAAATACTTGGAAGGAAATAGTATCATTCATTTGCCAACAGAAGAGTTAACTTTGGATGATCTAAGAGAATTTCTATTATGAAAAGAAAATTACCAAATTATCGCAATTTAAATGAAAATAGAATGCAAGAGCCATATTCCCTCAAATCAGAAGAACTGACTAATTTGCAGTCCAGAGACCTCAAAGAGCTGGAACATGCAACATGAAGTCTACCAGCAAACACTTTTATAGCTGTAAAGTCAGAAGTCACTGAAAACATTTGTTCTAGCACTTGTTTAAAAAAAAAAAAAAATCCATGTTAACTACAGCCATGGCTTCAAATGCATTTTGAGAGTAATATCATTTATTTATATAAAAGTAATATAAAAGAGTGAAAACACAACCTAAATCTCCTATTAGATGAAATTAACTCGATAAGTGATTTTTCTAAACAAGGGAGAAGCATTTTATTAATATTTCACCAAAGCATTTGGTAACAGACACATGGGAAATGACCCATGAATGTCACTAGTACAGCTCCTTAGGAATGAATCATTTTTAGGACAGATTTTATTTACCTTATTCATTCATTTACGGTGTTAAGTCAGAGCGTGGTAATGAAAACTATTCCAAAGCTCGGAGTCACTACCACTACAGAGGATGATACTAAAAAGACCCACTTCATATTGAGGACATGACTGACAAAAAACAAACTGAAAAATACATACTGAAATTCACATGTTTAAGGAGTACATTTTTGTTACAAATTTAGAACTCAGCAGTAGAAATTCAGATCCGAATTTATTATCTACTCAAAGGATGACTAGCATCCTATGCAGTATAGTCCTAAAAATAAAAACATAACAACATAGCCAAGGAACTGCTAGTGCTATTGCAAAAATCATTGCTAGAAACTCAGCTGGAATACTTAATGATTCTTTCAACCCTTTGAAAAGAAAATGAATGAAATAGATGTCAAAAGAGATCCAAATATTGTTAACATTTCTTTGATACTTTGATTTGTTTAGTCTAACAAAACAAAGACTAAAGAGAGTACAAGTGGTTTAGGATATAAAGGGGATGGTGAAGGACAGATAAGTTAAATATACAAGTTAGTCAGGAACAAATTTAGGCTGGAAATGAAAAAGAAAGCTTCTAAACATGAGAGCAGATATTCTTACAATGGAATGCAGAGAATCAGTATTAATGTGTTCCATGTATATCCTCACAACACTGGACAAAAGCTACCACTATCCAGTAGTGTCCTCAAACCCCAACAAGCTTTGTCTAAGCACCAATGACTGCAGTCCTTCCCCTGGATAATCAAAGTTGTACAAAGTCCCTTTGGCCTGGGAAATCCAAATTTCACCTGCCACTTAAGAAAAACACAAAATAAAAAGCCAAAAACCTTTCATAAAGTTTAATAAGAGGGTTGTTTTGAAAGCCACTCTTCCCAAACATCAAACCCTACCCTTCTCAGCTTGTAACACATTGCCTTTCCTCCTGTAATATGGAGAAAATATGCTTAGATAGAAGACATTTGAAAATGCACCTGAACCACAAGCTCATTTTAACTTCTTGATTTCTAGGTTAAGGGCCAGGGTTAGTAAAAAACACCTGCAATCTTGAGACATTATGAACTGCATTAACAAACAGCTTTGCAAAAAATATTAAAGGAGCAACACTTTTCACAAAGCAACAATATTCAGAAGATAGAGTCTAGAACACTTCTCTGTGCACAGAGAAACTAGTAGATTGTTCCATCAGTTCCACAGAATAAATGTGCCTTTACCTTTAACTGAGATGGCAGCTCTTAGTGGTAGCAACCTATTTTAGCACTTTACCCTAGGAAAAGTGGAAGAAAGTGGAAAACCAACACAAAGATCAGAGGTGGGAGCAAAGAAATTATATTACCTGGAGTGACTAAATAAAATTCTGACTTACTAACTTACTGATAAGACTATGCATCAGTTTAGGTAGTTTGTATGAATTAGAAATCTGAGTTTTAATCACCAGAGTGGACCACTAAACCTCATCCCTAGGTTTAGTATATAAAAATTTGAGATTGACCTACAAGATCAGCAGAAATGAGCTAGACCTGGAATCAGTATTTTAATCATCTAAGTTATCTCTTACTTTCATACAATAATAAACTACTTTAGTTTTTAAACAAGCTCTAGAAAACATTTGATTCAATAACCTGGCAAAAGACTTTGTAGATTGTTTTTGTCTATAATCAGGAAACACTTTCAAGTTCAGAAGAGGACCTCAAATACCATAAAGAATACCCAAAGACAAAAATGTATCTCATTCCTCGGATATAATGAAATAAAATGTGAATAATACAAGGATTTTTATATAAGTAAAGAGAAAAACAAGTAGGAGAAATGGCTATGGCCTCCCTGTAGATGAGTAATATCCGAAGTTTTAGGACATCAAAATCATAGATAGACAACAGTTTAAACAGCAGATAAACAATGAACGTATCTTTAGAACACAAATACTGGTTCTGCTTAAATCTTCCACATTAATCCGCCATGAATCGTTGCTCAGAGGACTGGATGCCAGCTAACCCAGAAGTACAAATTCACAGACAAAAATTTACTCAGGAAAAAATTGGGAGCCTGGCAAACAGTGCTATCTTAATCTGAGATTACTGGATCCTGCCCCTCCCTCTTCTCTAGGAAAGTCATCCACCTAAGCACTAAGCATCTTCACTTCAAGGAATGCCGCCATCTCAGGCAGAAAGGTTGCCTAAAGCTCTCACTCAGAGAATCACCAAGCAGTTGAGGTTGGCAGGGACCTCCAGAGGGTCATCTGGTCCAATGCCCTTGACCAAGCAGAGCCATCCAGATCTAGTTGCCTGGAACCATGTGCAGACAAACTCTGAATACCTCCAAGAATGGAGACTCCTCAAACTCTCTGAGCAATCTGTGCCAAGTGCTTCCTCATGTTCAGACAGAACCTCTGGTGTTTCAGTTTGTGCCTGTTGCCCGGCAGTGTCTTTCATATTAATTAATTCAATAATGCACTTAAGACAGATGCAGAAAGGAAAAAAAAAAACAGAAAGGAAAGTACTACTTATTAAGTGTTAGTTTTTAGGTTCTGTACTATGCTAGACACAAAACTACGTAAAATGTATGGTTGTAGTGCAAAAACAGACAAATACAAAATGCTATGTCTACTAAAGATTGCTTCAACAATGGCTATAAATTCTTAAACACTCAACACAGTTAAAGTTTTCTAATAGTTTTTAATTAACATATTCAGATATTTTGTTGTGGACTGACATCTACTCTTCTTCCCCCGTCTGCACCCACACTCATTGCTAGTCGAGTCCATTATAAAACAAACAAAATTAATCTTCATAAAGTAAGAGTTACTATACCTTTATTCCTGGACAGTGAGCAAAAAAGGCTTCTGGACTTTGAGAGTGATACAGCGCACCATGACCCACACAGCCCCAGGGTGCTCTAATGGTGAGGTTTCCACAATTGAACAGATCTCCAGAGCGGTAACGGTATTTTGCTGCTTCATTAACAATCTGGGAAGATTTATACACAAAAGTAACATTCACTTCAATACCTCCAGTTATGCATCAAGACACTTCAATACATGCAATGTAACTACATCATCTGTTCCATGCATGGGATACAGAGGACGAAATTAGAAGCAAAGGAATACTGTAAGTCAGTGCAAAGACAAACATTTTCCAAGGCAAACACACCAGTAATTTATTGTGTTCAAGCTAGATGCCTAAGCCTCAGGGGTAGCCTTATAACCCAGTTCTTCCCTCATTCCATACTGTCAATCAGCCCAGTCCAGATCTGCACTTTGTCCTGTGGACACATGGCCAGCTGCAGCTGTATGCAGAAATGAGAGATTGTGTTCGGAAGACACAGGCTGTTGAACTTAAGACTGCTGAAGCCAACACAGCCACAAAACCAGAAATTAAAACAAACAGACATTTGCCTCAAGCCACATCTTAATTTCCATTATTCAAAAAGCCTTCAAACTGGCCTTGGTACAGTTTACTGTTTACAGTACAGTACTAGTACTGTTTGCAGTTTATGCCTGTTTACTTAAAGCATGCATAAATATTAGTGATACAGCTGTGGTTATATTTGCAAAAGTTACAGATTCAAACCAAGTACTAATGCTAACAGAAGAGTAATTTAAACAGTTGTAAGATTTTATTTAACTGCTCTCAAATTTATTAGTACTAACCTGATCAAATGCTGGAAAAATGTAATCTGCAAATTGAATTTCTGCAATGGCTGTAGCACCAGTAACAGCAATTCCAATACCAAAGCCAACAATTCCTTGCTCACATAAAGGGGTGTTGAAAACTCTGTCTTTACCTATATAAAAAAAAAAAACAACACACAATTCCTTCTATACATCAGCTCTAAGTGGAAAATATTGTCCCAGAAATATATTACTTATAAAGAAGTCACATGCAATTAAGCATATGGCTGTTTAGATGGGCTTCTTTAGGCGTAGAAACAATAACCATTCATTACAGGTACCGATACTTTAACTTGTAACAACTCAGAGGAAGAAAAGGAGAAACTAAATGAAAGGTAAGAACAGTTTCTGTAACTTGAAGGAAAATTTATTCTGATATATTCACATTTAAACATGCATACCCCTCATGCTTATATGAGAGTAACCAATACTTACAAGCATTTTTAAATGTTTATAATTAAGTGTTGTTTTGTCCATTTTTCTTCCAGGCACTGATAAGTAACTGTCCCTACTCAAAGGCAGACAGATGTACAGGAGCACCTGTACAAAAAGCACACTGCCTCTTATCCACACTCCCCATCAACAGTGCCCATTCTTACCAGTCTTCTCTCACAAGGTAAGGCCACATCTAAATTTGCTTTGTCTCCAAGGTGAGACAAAAAAATGCTGTTCCTGCTACAAACCCAAAACATTTCATTTCATTTCTTCCCTATGGGAGTGCAAAAGGTTATTTTAGTCCTGACATATTTCTGTGCCACAGTAATTTCAGATCCCAAATACGCAGCAATCTAATAGATGGTTGCAGACAAAATTGTTCGGTTCATGAAATTAAAAACAAGGAGTGGGAGGGAGATGAAACACCTTTACAATATCCTCTATAACACATATTTACAATATTTGCCAGCACCACTTTTTTGCCAAGGGAGTACAGCAGAAAAATCTCAGTCTGCTATTAAATCTTCCATTTAGAACATTGGGAAATAGACAGTAGGTTTCTATAGGAATCCATCATGCATGAAAATGCCAATACTTCAAATTGGATGGAAAAAATGCGCACAGTGCACACCAGTGGCTATGAAATAAATTAAACAATAACTAAATAACCATGAAATTACTAACCAAAAAAACAGACTAAACTAGTAAGTGGGAAAGCCGTTACTAGGAGAACTTTTAATTTCAATAGCTGTACATTCAACTAGAAAAAGGAAAACTAATAAAAGTTTTCAGAAAGGGATGATTAGGGAAAAACCTTGTCCAAGGCTGTATTTGCAATATACTAAAGGGAGGCATGTTTTACACATCTTTAAAGCACACATCTTTCATTTTCACATACCACTCTAGTATCATCCTTGTATCCTGTCCATATGCACGTATGTATGTATATATATCAGCAAATATGTTTTTGGCTCTCCCTCTGCTTTCCTTTTTTTTTTTTTCTCCTCCCCCAGGAACATTCATTTAAAGAAAAAAAAAAAAAAAAAGCCATCAAACGATACTACAATGTTGGTGGTGTCAGTGAGGTAACACAAGCCAACACCAAGTCCAAAGAGCTGCCACAGTTGCAGGACATGCCACGATTTCTCATACAAGACATTGGAAACAAAGAGAATGCAAGATTATTTTCTCCCCTAGAGGGACTGTTTACTATGTAAATTGTTCTCATCCATGAAGGAGCTGTAAACTCAGTTCCTATATTGCATCCTCTGGTGCACTCTCTGCTGACAGGCATCATGGCCAAAGAAAGAAGGAAATAAACTTCCCATGTAAACGTGCAGTTGCCCCAGGCCTTACCACCACAACTGTGAAGGTGCAGAAGCTCTGCTTCAAATAAAACCACGAGAGCTGTCCCTGTACCCACACCCATCTGTAACGCCACGAACACTTGGCAAACATCTCCCTCCCTCCTTTTTATTTATATATCATACCGTGAATTAGCCATCTTGATTGCCTTCTCTTTCACTGACACATTTAAATTTAAATTTAAAACAAATCTTATTTTAATAAACTAAAAATATAATAACATTATAGAGACACATGGTAATGTTGGTAATTTTCTTTCCTACTTTCTACTTTCCTGCTTCTTACAAGTCCATTGGCAGATCACTGTATTTCATTTCACTTGCTTACAGGATATTTTGATATAAGACTTACAGCTTACCTAACCTTATTCTTTATTAACAGATTTTTTCAGAGTACACTGAAATTGCCTAATACACAGGTTCCGTAAATAATTTTACACCCTCACACAAAAATTGAAATGTATTTGAACAATCCTGTAAAATGAGCTTTTAACTAATAATTGATACAAACCTGAAAACTAATTCTTTAACATCAATTTAGGGTGGCGAATTAATTTAGAGGCATGTTAGCTCCGCCACACTAGTATGTCACTCTATAATTCAAAATATAAAATACATCCTAATAAAACTGCTGAAATACCGCTGAGACATTCGAGGCATCATGCTGCTATCAGTGGAGTAGGATGAAATAAATGAAGTGAAAATCAATAAAGCAAAAGTGAAATGTAACAAGACAGCTGTAATGTGAGAAGTGTGAAGCACCTAATTTGGACTTCCAGGACTTAAAGGCGCAATTCTGAAGTACCATGGCTTAAAACAGAAAAGAGTGAGCTAGGGAACTCAATGAATGAGATTTATTACTTAGGAATGGTTTTGATTATAGCATTAAAACAATAATACTGACCTCTTAAAAGCAAATCCTAAAGCACTTGACTATTTATCAGATTGGAAAGCAACCTTGGGTAGAGTTTTGAGGGGTAGGGCTTTCTTTATAAAATGACAAAAAGACATACACATCGTTAGGATAAAACTAATTTATTCATTTCCCTAAACAGGAAAAACTGGATGGCATTGCTTTAACCATCTATTTTTATTGATAGAGTAGGAAAATAATTACTAAAACTAACACAAAATATTTAAATATTAAGCATTTAAATGAATTAAGCCTATGTATTTTTATCTATTTTATTTCACATTTTCTTATTTTTCACTTTTTTTTCAAAATGTGAAAAGGAAGCCCATTTTGATAAACAGCCATTCACATCACCCTCTGCAAACCAGCTGAGTCAGATTTCAGCTGAAATCTGACTGAAGCAGACAAATAACCCAGAGATACTTTTTGTTTCCATATGTCATTTCCACACCGACAAAGAAACATTCCCTAAAATGTGTTCTTCTCCTACGATTTGCGTCAGCCACGCAGCTCAAAACAAACTTAACACCAACTCAACAAGCTGATTGTCAGTCCAGGTGAAAGCACCACCTCTACGTTTTCTGGAGCCAGGTGCGTCAGCCTCTGCAGGAGGACGTTACACTGGTGTGCTTTTCAATTAACCTGCCTGGCTTTATAAACATCCCTGGCTTCAGCCATCTGAACAGGTCGGTGCCCTTTGCCAGGTACTGAGGGAAGCAATATGGCAAAGAGGGTTAGGTGAAAAAAAAGGATGATTCTTCTCATCTCTCCATCCCAATAACTCAGGAGTAAGAGCAGATGCATGTCAAGGAAGTGAAAAAACACTCTAGAAGACTTCCCTAACAAGGAAAATCTGAAATTATGAAGAACAAACATTAAGAAAAAAAGCAATACTTGGTTCAATTTTACTTAAATAAAATAAAGAGCGATCTTTGTGATTTTCAGAACAAAGAGTACCCCACAAATGTTCAAATTACCACTGACCCTTTGTGTAAGAGACAACAGCTTTAAGGCAGTCTCACAGTCGTCTTCTCGTTCGCCAGGAATAAATAGTTCCATAGCAACCTAACAGAACATGTTTACAGACATTTGTAGTCGATTATTGTGCATTAATGTTTTGGCTGCTTCATCTTTATTTGTTCCAAGCCATCAGGAAAAAAGTATTTCAGATTTCAGTAACTGCAACGAGTCATGTTCCTGCCTTAATTTAACTTCAAAAATGAGATATTCAAACAGTATTAAATCTCCTATAATGTTAACACACCACCCAATGCTCCAATTCTGAGTAATTTCATATCACTCTGCACGAGTCCACACTGGACCGTTTGGGTGGTTTAAGGAGTACTGCTGGTGATTTAGTCAAAAGAGAACTGTGCTTTGTTTTCAAAATACTTCTACATCACTGGTGTTACAAAAATGCATCTGAAAAGATGTCGGTACTGAACAGCATTAACCATATACGTGGATAGCATTTTATTTGTCTCCGTGATCTCATTGACTTCCATTTAAAACATCCATTAGAAGTCAAATAGAAAAGTCTAAGAAGCGAAATCTATTAGGTGTTCAACTGCAGCAGTCAGGCTGCACACGCAGAAAAGACAGGAAAGAAAAAGAAGCTGCAGCAGATGAGCTTTTTTGCTACTCACCAGAGACTTTCTGTAGAAAATTCAAATAGAAGTTAATGATTTCCTATCGGTCCTGCCTTTAAAGACCTTTTCTAACCCTAGAATAGCTAGGATTTTTCATAGATGTACCCCTACATAAACCTACTAATTCTTTCCTAACATAATTAATATAATCTATCCAACATTCAAGCTTTCTTGGTCCCACTATCCCTTTTAAGCCCCTTTTTACAACTGGTGACACTTGTAGTCTTCCATTTCTCTGATATTATACAAGAGGGCAGGCCAAACAACAAGTAAACTCAGTGAATTTATACTCAGCTCTTTTAGAGTTCCTGGGTTAACAAAAATTAGTTCTACTAACTTACTAGTTTTAATCACTTTGTTCTATGACTTTTTTCTACTTATAACCTAGTCTCAGTTCTCCAGCTTTAAAAATAAAGGGAATACCAGTAAATACACATTAACTTTACAGCTGAATATAGTCATTTCAAATCTACTTGTCCAAAGCAGGGCTTCAGGTTCACTGATACACAGATGGTTTAACTCTCAGTCTTGAAACCTTGCACACTAACATGCCATGTTGTTTAAAAAGCTGCTTTTTCCAGAGCTATCCATGTTAAAATATGTTATTTCACCTACCTAACTGATGAAAAGTGTTTATATGGAATGAAAATGATTTCATATGCCAGTAGCTTTTAACTTCTGAAAATGACTTTTACCTACTGTGCACAGAATAACAACTTACAGAATTTAGCTATACTCCTCTCCTGTTCCTCCCCAGCCCTGTATCCTGCAAAAGCCAAGAACATTTGTGTGTGCCCAAACATTCCTAACAGGCTTCAAGGACCCAGCCATGCCTCTGGCCTAACTCAGCCAACCACGGGGCTGAGTGGCCAGGACCCAGCCCTCAGCCAAGTCAGCGCAAAATCTCAAGTCAAGTGAGTGAGAGTTGGGTCTGTTATAGGAGAAACACATCCATCCATACACTGCCTATACCTTCAAAACAATTTCAACACTTAGTTTTGATTATATAGCAACTGATTACATGGCATTCTCATTACATTTTCCATAAATATTCCAAAAAGTCACACTATGGCAGTAAGATACAAAAGTTAGTAAAAAAATCATACTGGCGAAATCTGCGAGCAAGTGACAACAGGGTCAGAAATGAGGTTTGCATACACTAAACTAAATTACCTTCTTCCTATTCTGCTGCTGCAAAATCCACTATCGTGCTCTACAGCAAGAAAGGAGCTGATTTCTTATTCTAGACAGAAGTTTTAAAGATCAAATGAAAGATAAGTCTCTTGTTTCACTTGCTCACAGGAGTCTTAATTCTGTTTCATATGGGCAGAAAAAAAAAAAATCACACAAAAAATGCATCCTTCTGAACCACTTGTCACCACTGTGTTGCCCAAAGTAAAGGACACCTCTTCTGCCTGGCAAATGGTTATCACATATGTCACTGACATAACCAACTTCAGAAAAGTACTTCAAGTAATTTGGAAATTAGGAACAGCTGAAGGGTATATTGTCCTCCTCAGTCTTCCCCAGTTACTAAATCATACATTTGAAGAAACATAAATGTTTGAACTAGTAGTTCTAGCTCAAAGTGTTCTCAACAAGTCATCCTCTGACTCAAGACAATGCATTTTTCTTCCACAAGCTTATTAGATCAGAACTACACTTTCACCTCTCCTCCCTCAAGATTCCCTCAGGAGAAAAGCATGTTTATTGCATTTTCATTTAACCCTCACTCTCAAAGACCACAAATAATATCAGAGTCAGGAGAACTAAAGGAAAGGTTACCATGGACAGGGAGCAATCTCCTCCATTGCCTAGAAATTCTTACAATCTGCAGTTGCCAAATTTCAGGTTTGGAAGGAAAACTTTCTAGTAAAACTTAGTAAATTCTAAAAGTTCACAGCATGAATATAACATTAAGAATGTCCCTGTCAGGCTTACAGCCTTTTGGATTAGGGAGGACCCAGAAAAACTCTATAAACACCTCTGCCTTCCTAAAGCAAAGAGTGAAGACTTGCTTTTTAGCCCTCTCCCCCAGTTCAGATTTCCTGTCATTTGTGACAAACTAGCAGACACCAAAAGCTAAAGAATAAACCAAAAATATTAAAATACATTATGTAATTCTCTCCCTTACTCAGGGAAGAAGTGGGAGGAGTTGATGGAGGTTAATGTAAATCTTTGGCTTAGCTTTGGACGCTGGTAACTTTCCAAGTCATTAATCCTTCCACAATGGAAGAGCAGCCAAGCAGTAGGAAGACAAGATTCTTTTCAGGTGCACAGTGTCAGGTGAAAAAATGATGAAAAAAGTAAACTAACTGTATTAAAGGAAAAATCCTCACTATGACAGTAGTCACATGCTGGAATAAGCTGTCCCAAGAGGTTGTAGAAACTCCTGCCTTGGACATGGTCAAAACTCACCTGGACAAGACCACAGACGACCTAAACTCAACTCTGTTGAGTACTGGTTTGAAACAGACAACTTCCAAGGTCTTCTCCTTACAACCCTTAATACTCTATGGTTTATTAACAGCCCCAAGCAGGGCTATACGCTCACTGCCAAAACTTTTTATGCCTGTACCTGTCCTGTTGATGGAAGCATTTCATGACATCGATAAAATACTACTGATTCAGATCCACACTCTTAGGAAAACATTTAAAAAACAGCTCACATCTCAGTGGCAGATTTCCTCACCAGAATTTCTTTTTACTTCTCTAAGGGACTCTTGGAGAAAGAAGAGGTGAAAGAGTAGTTGTGATCTAATGAGCTCTTGGAAGGGAAACGCATCATCTTGAGTAAGAGAATGACTTGTTGAGAACACTTTGAACTGGAACTGCTAGTTCAAACATTCATGCAGGCTGCCCACTCCACACTGAACTCCTCCTCATCATCTGGCTCATACACCCAGTTGCAGCCTAAATAAAAAAAGAGCAATGCCTAACTGGACAAGGCATTCAAATATTCCTCCAGCTATGATTAATAACATTCCTTTTTCAACTACAAAAAAAATTTTGCTGTGTGAGAAGCACACTTGCAGAAAAGCATAACTGACATATGGTTTGACCTGAGAAGCTATGCCAGATGACAGAGTGCTTACTTGCAAAAATATGCCCCAAAATTGACATCTGCCAAATACCTGTATGTGGGTATAAGCAGAGGACAACACACCAGCTCAAATTACAAGGCTTAGGTCAGTTCCGTGCATTTTCACATTGTCTGCAACATCACATGACATGGCAGAGATCCAACAGGAAACACAGAACAGTTATCAAAGCTAAGTATTGCAACCTGTTCATGAAAATTCTGCTGTAGTAAGCTGTGCACATTATCTGGATGACAAATCAAGGAGC
This sequence comes from Mohoua ochrocephala, assembly GCA_013398855.1. Classification (NCBI taxonomy): domain Eukaryota; kingdom Metazoa; phylum Chordata; class Aves; order Passeriformes; family Acanthizidae; genus Mohoua; species Mohoua ochrocephala. Next base: position 325,873 of record VZTA01008070.1, read on the forward strand.
AGGCAAAAATGTCAAATACAAGTTACCCTCTCTCTGATTCCTCAGTATCAGTAGTGTAGACGTATTTTATAGTAAACGTGAAAGCATGCTGGATCCACCTGGAATTGTGAAGCAAGTATTTTCAACAAAAGAGCAAGCATTTAATGCTGCTGTAGAAGTACTCAGGAGCAAAGAGCTCAGTGACCAGTAACCTGCAGTAATGAAAACCATCTTACAAACCTCACTGGTAACCATGCCTGTCCCTTTATAATGCAAACCATGTGCGTGAGAAAAATTAATAAATTGGTCTATACTTGGTGCTTCCATGTAAGTGGGAAAACCCCATGCCAGGTTTTGAGGACTTCATGTTTCTGCAAATTAAAAAGAAAAGAGATCTTTTATAAAAAATGACTAGCATGTTATGTCAACCTGGTCACTGGAAGATGGCTCTGAATCAAGTCGAAATAAGATTAACTGCACCTCAAAGTGCTTCTGCTGCAAATCTGCTTAGACAATTCCCAGACTTGGATATTAGACTTGACTTTTTTCACCCTTTTAGGCTTTAAGCAAATTACTTCCAAGAAAACTCTTGAGAGTTTTAGTCCCTGTAATAAAGTCTGCAGCACCTCCTTAAATTGAAAATACCACCCTCTTACTACCAAACTCAGAGTAGAAAAAACAGCAGACAAATTGAATCAACCCCAGTTGATGAGTGGGATAAATAAACATACAAACGAAACAGAGGGAATCACAGGACTAACCCAAGAAATTGAGAATCACTTAATTCCACTATGGAATAGCAAAGGTGCCAAGAGAGACATCTAAAAGAAGGTACACAAAACGTGCTTGCAGACCTGGTATTAATACAGCCTACAAAGACTAGTTATGCTCATCAATTCCATCTTGGGTCTTAAATACATAAAGTTTCATCCTCCTTGACATGATATTATCAAAATATTATTTTTACATGTTTCACTGCAAGTATTTTTGGTAGTGGAAAATTCCATTTTTATTAAGTTCAGCAGCACACACTTTTTTGCCCAGCAATGTATCTTGAAATATCTTAAAAATGTGAGAACAGCCTTCTTAAGCTCTATACTGAGTATCAAGTTCTATATTAAAAAATATATTCCTTATCCGTCCCTCAAACAGGTTTACAACATAGGAAAAGAAACATTATAAATATTAATAAGTCCCAAATAAATAAAATACTGTTTTCATACCAGGCACGCTATCAGAACAATTAAAAATAAAAGAAAAACAAAACTAAAATAAAAGCTATTTAGCTCTGACAGAGACTGATTTATATCATTGTCCCACACATACAAAAGGTGTAAAAGGACATCGTCCATTTTAGCAAGTTCTCAAAAACTTTACTTCTTTTTCCAACTGTAAATCTTAAAGAAAGAATTGGCTATTCGAGATGAAAATGAACAAAATGTACTATTGTGTAATGAGTCCGGAACACGTTCTCCAGATGTTACTGTTCAAAGACATTTATACAAATCAGAACAAATCCAGGTCTTGCCAAAGTGTTCTGGAAGAACCAGGCAAGCAAGCTGCAGAATTCTCCACTTAAATCCATTCACAAAGAAATGACAATAACCAAACCCCAAGCTAGCAAGGTTTTACTCAAGCTACACACAAATAGTCATTTTGAACTCTGAATAAAACGTTCCACCCTTAGCTTATGTCCATGATGTCAAAAATTCTGAACTCCTTCCTTCTACCACAGGCAGTGTTTTAGGAAGGACCAGGACCTATGTCAAAGAGGCACCATGTTTCTTCAGCAAGCTTGCAGTCTGCTTCTGAAGCATTGAGATAACATTTTTCTATCTGCTTATACAGCAAAGCCCTAACACTTATGCTACTTTAGGCTGAGTTTTTTCCTCCTCCTTAAAATAACATATCGTTATGTTCTGAAAGAATGTAAAAGACACCATGATTATTGATTAAAAATTCCACATAAAAACCTCAGAGTGTCTTCCTACCTGTCGAATTAAGACCCAACTACTAGTAGCTTCTGGGAGGCAGAACACGCTGTCTTAATAGACTGCATTAAAGCCCATCCAAATTGTGTTCACTTGTACTTCTTACCTTTGCACTGTAACATTTGGGACCAGAAGGACAACCAGAACAACCCAGAATGTCCACTGACAGACCTCTGCTCCCTCACCAGCAACATTAAGCGTAGTCTACACAATAAAAAATGTCCTGAAATCACTAACAAAAATATTTACAATATACACATTTTAAAGTACTTTATGTATATTTGGAGGCAAACTGTCAGAATTTTTTAAAAAACAACCCTATACTATACCTACTTCTATTAGCTCAGCTTCAAAAGGTTCTCCCATCATTTCATGCTACTAAAAGCCATCGGGACATTAAGCAGTTTTTGCAATCCAAACTTCAGCCAAAAACCTTCACCAAATACCATAACAACATAGGGACAACTCTACCTTCTCAGCCGTGTTTTCCCCCATAAGCTTTTCACTTAAAACACAGAACTTGCTTTCAGGAGTTTTCTACAGCTAAAGCTCATAGAATAATATTGTGCTCAAGTAAATACTTTTCTTCAAAGAATGACTACCATTTTTTTAGAAAGGCTGGTGTCCCTTGGGCATGGCTAGGTACAGCCATCTCCTGGCCAAATAAACGAAGACTCCTGAATTAGTTTACTGGACTATAAATAAACGATTCATTTACTGAGAATGAAGTGTTCCCTGAAAACTCACACAAGTGTTTACACCTTAGACACAAGGCCTACAGAATAACAACCAGGGATTACAGTGGATCAGGTGTTGTAAATAAACATTATTGCTGCAAGACAAGCTAGAGCTATCATGAGATGCAATAACAGAGAGCTGTAAGCAACCAGTAAAACACAAGAGTAAAGTATTCAGTTTTGGACGCCCCATATCCTCCAGCTGCAGCAACCAGAGTTCAGAGAAAACCGATCAATAAAGAAAAGCTTCAAACCATAATAATAACCCTGCACTGGGACCATGTGTGTAGGAAAGCCAGAGAAACTCCACCACTGAAGGCTAAAAACAGCCTTTGCCAGCTGATCTGTCCCAAAACATTCCCTGTGCTTCAGAGAGAAAATTCTGTAAGGCAGACAGAAAGGAAAGGAAAACAAATATGGAAGTGATAAATAAAATCATTTTTAAAGCATCCAGCTGATGGCTAATGTGGCTTGGTCATCCTGACATAAGGAACATAAGGATACTATTTTCTTGCTACAACTGTGGTTTCATATGTACTTCAGTCACTTGCTTTTTGATGTCTTTGAAATTTTCCACAGGGGAAATTTCTGATTCAATTCCCCCCATTCTCACAGGATTCAATACAAGTGTTACCTCTTCTCCTGATGTTCCTTTTTTTCCTGTGATTTATCACTTTGCAGGAAAATATCCTGAACTGACTGAACAGACAGAAATCACTGTTTACAATCTGCTCCCCATCGATTTCACACTTTTTTTAAAACCTGGTTTGGAAGAAAATAACCCTACCAACTATATTTACACTTCTAGCTGCATCAAAATAATAATTAAGCACAGGAAGGATTATATATAAAAAAACCCTATATGCTTGAAAATATTAGGGAAAAATGAGAATTATCAAGTTACTTGTGCGTACCCCTTCCGCTCCACATGACGAAACTGAAAAACGAGTAAGGAGGAAAAAAATGAAGCTGCTTATTACACATTTACTACTGTCTGCACGTATTAATGTCTCTAGCCACGTGTGTAACTCAGAATTACCTAAAAGGAAATGATCTGAGATTGATTTTCTTTTAGCCTACGTAGGTATAGGAGTGCCACACAGCTGTTCTTACAGAGTTTCATTTTATCAAGTGCCTACCCACGAAAAAAAGCAATTAGTGGCTGCTCAGCAGTAGATTAGAAAAACTTGGGGACTCAATTGGGCCACAAACTGAAAGTCAACACTGCATTACTAATAAAGACAGGAAATAACACTCTAGAACATTTTAGGAATGTTACACAGAAACCTTGTGAATAGTACTTTGTTCTAATTGACTGTGTTTGAGGGTACCATAAGCTGCTGTGGGCAGTACATCTCTGTGTGCACCAGCAAACAAAAGGAGGGGAACAGCAATAACAGAGACCAAACAGAACAGATAAAAATAAAAAGCCATGAGTCAAAAACCCTCCAATCAGTGATGGGACATTAATCCAGAAAGGAAGAAACCTATCTTCCTCTTGTTCACTCTGTCACACAGAGGATCCCAAACAGTGACAAATGAATCACATGAGCAAAAGACAAATTCATTCCAAAACATTTCAAAAGAACAACTGCTGACAAAACCATTTCTGCTGTATCTGCACAAAGATCAGCTTTGGTATCTCAGTCAATTCTTTGTGGACTAAGTTCAGAACTCCCGAGGGACAGCACTAGGCCAAGTCTCTTATACCCTGGGCAAGCACTTGCTTCTGGTAGGAGACACCAGAGTGACATCCTCCAGGAACTGAGAGAATCTTTGAAATAGAAACTCCCATTCAAAGTAGTCACATTCTACCTGCATTTGCAAATAGTTGCAAGGGAATTAAAATGGCATTATTCAGGAATTCCCTACTGAAAAGTAAAAGACTCATTTACACTGCTCTTTCGGTCAAAAATAATTTTCGATAGCTCAAAAACTTAGAAAATAATCTATTCAGGCCCACAAACATTGGGACTCTAACTCACAGTTGCCTAGAATCCCTCGATAGCAAATAGAAGGACATTCCATGACAAGGCACTGCAGGCTGCTGTGCAATAGGGAATTGAGCAGAACCTCAAAAAGTTTGCAAACTTCATCTGTAGAAGTGAACATATAAACCCCCAAAAAAGGCAGCCTCTACCCAAGCACTGCTATGGGGAAAGACCTGCCAAGCTCACCTTTTTTCTGTTGGACTCTCAGAGTTCTGAGCAAGGACTGATCCTATTCCACATTTTCAAAACATCGAGCTCTAACATAGTCAGAAAGCTCCTGATCCTTACCCTCGCTAAGGACAACCTCTTGACATGGCAGCAAGTGCACATTAGAGCCTCCCTTCAAGTGCAGGTCAGAATGGCGTGAAAGACAAATCACTACAGAGGCACTTAGAGAAAAGGAAGCCCTCAAGCTGTAGGTGCCTGGAGGACAGCAGAAAGACCATTCAAGGAAAAGTGTTACATATATATATATACACCTCACTTCCCCTGTTCATGTAATTTTCATTTCTTGGCCACAGTGGGATAGATAAGTCTTTTTTTTTTTTTTGAGTTACACAAAAAAACCTGCCCTAGCATCTTCTGAGTGACATTCCTTATCAATCACTATTGCTGTTATTCTTGTTTCTCAGTCTTCATTTCTGTCCACTTTCACCTTATTTTTACCTCTGTTTTTTCCTCCCATTTCTTTACCTCCTACCATCTAATTCCTACCTCTGATCTCTATATTTCTGTCATGTGGATGATCCTGATCTTTACATGTTGCAACTTTATTTCACACTTCAGGCAGAACAATAGGATATGTATTCCCATTCCAAGTTCATTGTTTCAAATCCATTTGCAGATCAAAGACAAATAGATAGCAAGGATTGAAATAATAATGTACTTCCCTTTAAAAAAAAATTAAAAATGTTTGCACACATTACCTAGGCTATAAAAATACAGTAGGCAGTTTGCATCACACTGCTCTAAAGACAGGAAACACCTCCAGAGGCAGGACTGTGGAACAGCAGGCATGCCTTACTTCGACAAAGATACTCTAGAGGTTAGAGGATGTAACTTCTGCAAAACGGTGACAATCAAAAACCTGTCAGAGGCTAATGGGGAAGGAGATAAGAAATAAAACATGAATATGCCTTCCAGTGTACCAGACCAGAGGGAGGGGACAAAGGAAAAAAAATGTACAACACTTGTTTCCCTTACCTGAAAGGAGCACTCTGCAAAAATATTTCAGAAAGTCTACTCATTTTCAGAATGGAGGATTATACAGAGATAGATTTTAAGGATTCAATTCAATGCCAGGAAACCGGAATCGTGTATTTCAGATCTTGACATAAGATGTATAGGAACAAACATACTACCTTTAGTCATATTATCATGGGAATGAGACTTCCACACACTGACTTATTTACACACGATTCCTTAACTAAATATTTTTAAACCAAATTCCTGGTAGCATGTTAAAAATTCATCTGATCAAAAGGTTGGATTTATTTCCTTAAAAAGTCAATGAGCTTTCCTTCACTTACTAGTACAGGCCTCTGGCTGTGTTTATACAATATAACACTGCACTAGAAACAAAAAAAAAAAAGGAGCAGCTTTTATATTTAATGACAAATTTATTCTAAAAGCAAATTTCTTTTCTGTCTGTCCAGAGAGACTTCAGTAACATTCTGGATAGCAACCAACATCTCTATAACACTGCTACTGAGTATTAATACATTAAATTCTTCCTACTATAATATTAGATGATATTTAGACCTTGGCCCCTACAGAAAGGCTTACAAAGGAACTACCAATTTGTATCAAAATAACAACTTACAGGCATAGACTGCCACCTAGTGATTTTAATTATCTACAAGGAAAAAGAAACTAAACAAATGAAAAAAAAAATCAGCCTCCCTCTTCCAGGACAGGAGAAAAAAACTCCATTCATTCCTTCATATTTTATATCAACATATACAAATAATCTCATATTATATTACTTATATCACTTATTATTAATTTGATGGTAAATTCAGGAGGGGGATGGGGAAAGAGTCAGTAAGAGTATGTAATCTTCCTCATAAGATTCATCAGGTTGGTTGGTTATCACTTCCACCTGGAATTTCTCCTTATTTTACAAGGAATCTAGTCTTTTCATAAAACAAGCATTCCATCTAGAACTTATTTAATCTCTGAGACTACACTGATAGGCAGACACATCCCTCAAAACATTGTATTCTTTCAATTTTTGCACTTTCAGTCCTTTCTGTTTCTCCTCAGCATTGTAACTATATTTTCAGTACATCCTTCAGTTCATCTTTGCCATTCCCTCTTCAGTCACTGCCTGTTTCCTACTGAATTTCACTATCAGTGAAGAAAGAAGCTGAGTTACCCATCTCCTCTTACCTGCCTTACAAAGTTGAATTGCCATTCATTCTGTAAACGAGTCCTGAATTCAGACTCCCTTTCTGTTCAAACTTTCATTTCAGATATTGTCCTCATTTACTTATGGGCACCTCAGCAGCATCATAAAGAACTTTTGTTTTTCCTGTGTATTGGGTTTGCATGGCCAGGTTTTGATAGAAGGGGAAGAAGCTACAGGGGTGGGCTTCTGTGAGAAGCTGCCAGAAACTTCCCCTATGTCCAAGAGGGCCAATGCCAGTTGGCTCCAGGACAGACCCACCTCTGGCCAAGGCTAAGCCCATGAGCAATATATAAGAAGGAAACAAAAAAAAGTTATGGCACAGACGTGATTGTGCTCAGACAAGATCAGAGTGAAAAATATGTGAGAGGAACAGCCCTGCAGACCCCAAAGCCAGTGAAGCAGCAGGGGGAGGAGGTGCTCCAGGAGCCAAAGCAGAGATTCCCCTGCAGCCTGTGGTGGATACCATGGTGAAGCAGCTGTGCTCCTGCAGCCCATGGTGGGGAAAGAGATCCACCCGCAGTCCCTGGAGGAACCCACGTCAGAGCAGGTGGATGCCCCAAAAAAAAGGCTGTAACCCCATGGGAAGCCTGCACTGGAGCAGGCTCCTGGCAGAACCCGAGGCCCTGTGGAGAGAGGAGCCCATACTGGAGTAGCTTTGCTGGCAGGGTTTGTGATCCCATGTGGGACCACGCTGGAGCAGCCTGGAGCACCTTGTGGAAAGGACCCACGCTGGAGCAGTTCATGAAGAACTGCAGCTCAGGGGAAGGAGTCATGCCGGAGAAGTTCGTGGAGAACTGTCCCCCGTGGGAGGGACTCCACATTGGAGCAGGGAAAGCACTCGTCTCCCTGAGGAAGAAGCAGTGGCAGAGACAACAAGTAATGAACTGACCATAACCCCAATTCTCTGTCTCACTGTGCCGCTGTGGGGGAGGAGGAGGTAGAGAATCATGAGTGAAGTTAAGCCCAGAAAGGAGGGAGGGGTAGAGGGAACGTGTTTTTAATATTTGTTTTACTTCTCATTATCCTACTCTGATTTTGATTGGTAATAAATTCACCCAATTTCTGTAAGTCAAGTCTGTTTTGCCCATGGCAGTAATCCATTTGTGACCTCTCCATATCCTTATATCAACTCATGAGCCTTTTGTTATATGTTCTCTCCTATGTCCAGTTGAGGAGGGGAGAGATAGAGCAGCTTTGGTGGGTACTGGCCTCCAGCCAGGGTCAATCCCCCACATCAAGCCATGCCTTCTCCACCTCCTTCTCTCTCAATCACTATCAACATCTTCAGTTCACTTTTCACCTAGACCAAACACTAGAATCTGCAAAACAATGCAGGAAAACAGCCAAAAGCTTTTCAAATTTTTCCTTCTCTTCTAGGTGACACACTTTTCCTCTAGCAAGTAAGATCTTTGCAACAGTCTGAATGAATGTACAGAGACAGCTTCCTACCTTGTTAATTTGATCTCACCAGCACTTTATATACTTACCCATTTTACTTTATGATCACATGAAACAAGAGCACTTCTTAGTTTTTCCTCATAAAATCTATGCTCTCATTCACCCTGAAGAGGTCAGCACCCTTTCTGAACAAAAGGCAATACTAGTTTCATTAGTCCTTGTTCAGTGGTCATATAAGTACTTCCTCAATTCCCATGTTCCCTCTCACACTTTAAAGGAGCTCTTTCCAAATATTCTCAAAGTCACATCATAGCTGCCTCAAAAATCTCATTAAAAATCTTTGTTATTATGCCCACGAAATAAACCTGATTCTAGCTAGGCTGCTGATGTGCTGTGACTGCTGGTTATCATCCTGAGGAACACAGTGTAAACAGTGCTTTGCACTCCCTCAAGAGACCCCCTGTGCTCTGTCAGGGCAGTCAGGGCTGCCACAGAGTCTTTGAACAGCACTGGCACTTTGGAATACACTACCAATAAAATGCAACCAAAAGATGAAATCATCTCTTTCCTTTGTTCCAGTATTATATGACTGTCTTACATCAAAAACTCCATCAAATGACCCTCAAAGCACCACTCTAACAATACAAAGGTTGTCCCTTCTGCCTTTTAAACTGGAGATGTTCACTAAAACCCAAGAAGGTTGCTTCTGCAACCATCTGTTCCTGCTGCTTATTTCCCAAACAATGTCTTCTGTTGCCTATGTTTCCAGCATAGTGGTTGCTGTCTCAAAGGCCTGGTTTTCTTATGGAGTCTAGTACACAGAGTCAATATATCACACCAGTTACAGAACTGTAACTCAATCCCAACAAGCAGCACTAAAGACCCTTGTTAACAGAAGTTCTACCCGAATTATTTGAACATTAACGTGTAAACTAGAGAGCAAGAGAACATGCATGTAATAATTGATGCAGAGAAGCAAGGCAACAAAATATGGTTGTGTTTCTGAAACTTCTTATAAGTAAAGTCTTCATCCTCTCCTTTTTTTGGTTAGCTCAAAAAAAAGTGGATCTTTGTTCTCCAAGGTGGCTGTAATACATCTTTATCATCATTAAATAGATTTAATCACTTGCTGCAAAAGGTCTCAGTCATCTCTGTGCCTTGAAGAAAGTAAGCTGCTGAAACCTAATATTTTATAACCTCCTCTTTAATAGCCCAGTGGGGGAGAAGCATTTGCAGGGGGGGAGCAGCAATTGCCAAATTAAAAGCTGTATCATGTTACTGTATCCACAAGCAGCTTCCAAGACCTGTAAAATGCTATGCACTAAGTAGCCTGCCATACATGAAACATTGATTTTACGGTTCTTCAGCATTCCAGTAACAGTACTTCTCACAGCAAAATGGGTAAAAAAAAAAGAGCAGAGATGTTAATATGAAACTGATGTCGGATTTATAAATTAACTTACCATATTTGTCTCGCAAGCCAACTGTACATCTGAAGACGCCACCAAAGGCCACGTCTTCACCAAATACAACTGAAAAGAAGAACAGCAGGGGAGAGGTTAATATTACTCCAACGCATCTTACTTACAAATGATCATGTTTCAAAGGCTTTTATACGAGACACTAATGAAAGTAACACCTAACGTTTCATGTCACTTCAAGATTTATCTAGATCTAAGCATTTCTTACGCACAGCCTGACTATAACAAATGAAGAACCAAGGTTAATGAGGAATCGGAACACCAACACAGCTGTCTGAAAACAGAATTCATGAAACTGATTCTCTTAGGCTTTCATTAAACTATTTATTTTTCTGAAATATCTTATAATAACACAGTGTCTAAAACTAAATGAGTGAAATTCCAAAAAGCAATCACATTCAATCATTAAAGAGTCATTGAAATTAAGCCTTCTGCTTCAACTGGTAACCATTTGCATTCTTCATCCACAGATTTCAGTGATATAGTGTTTTGAAAATCATCAAATTGAAGTTTTTTTCAAAATATCAATCCAATATGAAATTTCAAACCTTCTCCAAACATACTTGCCAGACCCCTGAAGAGTGACTTCTGAGGAACTCTTCTACAGAAAAGATGATTATTTAATAACTAGGACAGCTCTCAGTATTTAACACTACTATTCTTGCGGTCAATAAAGTTTTATCACTAAAAGAATTTGCCTTTAAAACTTAACTTCATATCAAGTAATCTGGTTAGGGTTTTTTCTTTGAATTTATGAAATGGTTATGTCGAATTTTTCTTAAAACAGTTTTATTATTTATTTCACAGAAACAAGTATTGCCCATGTCAATTTTTTAAGCATGTAAGATGTGCAGCAGTGTCACCAATAGCTGCTTGCATGACCTAGGGTCAGTTCTGATTGCTCCCCAGTTCCTCAGTACTCTCTACACTCTAAAGGACACAAAATAGTAAGTCAACCTTCTTGCCTTTCAAATACTACTCTTAATTAAATAAAATAAATTTCTGATTGGAATCAATAAAAGGGATTAACATACTTGTGCTAATCACATCAATGACACCACTTAAAGAAAAATAACTTCTGTAATGATGTAAAATGAATGCACTCATGGGGTGTATGATTGAACATGTCCCTAGATCACTTCTCTAATTAATTTTTAACAATAATTTGTGAGGGATTTTATGTACTAAAACATTTCTGTTACCATATGGCTCCTTACTTTTGAGCCAGCTGGCATCTACAAAAAATATTCCCATTTAATGCTGGTATCCACAAACTTGAATGGATTTACTCACTCACTTGAGCCACTGAAATATATTTTCCTGGAGAGATTCTAATTCTCATCAACACAAGTATGAGTATTTCCACACTTAAACAACAATTGCTCAATTCCCATACAACAAAAAACATATGAAGGACGTCTTCTATTGCGAAAAGTCCTAATTAATTCAGTAAGTGCAGTGATTCTGAGAACTCTCGTCTGGACTTCAAAACTCCAACATGGTCTTAACAAAGGGCTTTACAAAGACTCGGCCCTGCAAAGCTGATGAGCAAGACTGGAACCTTAGAGCAACTGGTTCTCTAAAGGCTGAAGATTATATAAAGAGTCTAGGTTCCTGCTGGACTAACATTCTACTTGCTTTTATATGGCAGATTCTATAGAAATGGTACTAAAATCTGTTCTTGGCCTTAATTTACCCTCAGATGGCAAAGTTGAATCTAATCGAAGTGCATCTAACACAGCTGTAGATTGAGAGGGAATATATACAGGCATAGTACTGGACAGACAACATGGAATTTGTCTCAATAGATCAGACAATTAGTCAGACTTTAGGTTAAGCAGTGGTTCAAGCAGTGCCAAAAAGGGTTACTAACATACTAAAAAGAAAACCCAAAATTGCACAAGATGATGCACCCTTTGCAGCTGTGTTCTGAAGCATCTCTTTCAGATACCTGGCCATCATCATGCCTTTGGTTAGGACAACAGAAGCAAAAGACCTCCTGTTATGTATAAAAGCGGAATAAATAGTTTTCTGCAAGAGTTTAGGATAAGCCTTTTAAATCCCACTATAACGAAGCAGCATCTTCCAAGTTTTGGGTTATCCGGACCGCAAAAGCCTAGCAAATATTACGCTGCCTATGCACAACAACGAACAGAAATCTGTAAAGCTATAAATTAATTTTGGAGGGCAGAAGAAAGCAGAATGTATAGAGTGAGGAATACATGGTCTCAAAAAAATACTGGTTTTAGAGAACAGAAAGTTTAAGAAATTTACGAGTAATGTTTACGTTTTTAAAACTCCTCCTGGTGGGACTCAAGCTGCCCTTAAGAGCAGTTCTCATCAGTAACATTATAAGCATGTTAAATAATGTATCTTCTGTCCTCACTTTCAAATGAAATACACAGAGCTAATACTGAAGATACAACAGGATCTTAGACCATATAATCCATTAGTAATCTGTTAATGCAACACATTTTTAAGTTTTGAGATCAAAGTGTAAAAATAATTTATTAGAAAACTTTAAAGGCCGTGAGAGATACATTAAATATTGTACACAGACAGGCAAATCAAAATACAATTGATACAAAGCAAAACACACTAACAAGCACAAGGTACCTGCAGTAGGATCTTTGGCTAAAGCATTGTCCAAGGCACTTGTTATGGACTGGAAGAGATTCATCTTCTGAGTTTGCCCTGTGTGAAAGTGATCATCAGCAATTCAATTTGATTCAAAACACAAAGTACATTAGAAAACATTCGTGCGAACATGTCTAAAAACTTAACCATCAAAAACAAGATCCCTGTTAGGAATACCCAAGATTCATTTGCTGAATAAACTTAAATTATGGGATAGATGGGATTCACCATTGTATACTTTGCCTTCCCAAAGACTACAGTTCTACTACCCCGAATCCAATCTTTTTTTCAAAAAACTATGCTCTTGCCTAGAGCAAAGGCAGCTTTGCAATGCTCAGTCAAACACTGGGAACAATGACTTCCTTTTCAAAGGAAGAAACCAACGTATCATTGTTTTGAGGACTGGGATCCCCCCTTGATAAAATTCACCAGATCTCATGAAGCTTATTTCATCATTCTTTAATCACATTTTGTAAAGCTCCAGCCTTTCCAGTTTACAGACACCTATTGTTATCAGAAGTTTTCTAGACCACTGGCCTGCTCTCTGCACTGCAATTAGTAAGTGTCTGAAGCATCAAATCCATACTTGAAAGAAAACAACTTGGTGCTGAAGTAAAGCAAGCTGTCTTAAAATCTCTGAATTTTAGTTCAAACCAAGAAAGGCTACCAGAGTGCCCTTCTTCATTCCAGCACTGCAGGGAAAAACAAGGAGGCCTGAAAGCAAAGATGGACCAAAACAACAGCCTGGTCCTCACTACTGTGGCCGATTCAGATTCTCCAAGCAAATAAAATAATTCTTAAAAGAAACCAAGGAAGTATGAAATTGCTTGGCTGACATTTTCTAGCTCTTTAACTGGCAAAACCTCTAAGTCATGACTAGAGCCCACAGTCCAGGAGAATGCTACCTACCAACACAAACAGTGTGCAAAATTAATTAAATAAATACGATGGTTACGTGAAGCTCCCACACAAACCTAACAGGTGCTAGAACTCAGAAAGGAGAACTATGTTCTTTTTCCAGCAGTTACAGTACCTCTCAACAAATGTTCAGCTTCCCTTTCTTCTAAATCGGTAAGTAACGTTAGTATTTTTTGTTTAAGACTCGTGTGACGCCACACCTGAGTAGCTGAGTAGCTGCATTCCTACACCTTCCTGTGCTTGGTAACTTCACTTGTTATACTTTACATGGCCCTTTAAGGAGAGGAAAATGTAAAAAAAAAAAAGGTTATAGGAAGTGTTCAAGTTATACAAAAGCCCTAACGAACAAAATTTACAAAGTCAAGGGAAGAAAAGCTGGGGAACAGCAGCTGTCTCTCTCTTTCCCAAGTCATCCACAGGAACACTGAGGTTATCTTTTCTACAAGATACCATCCTTCCAGTATTTGATATAAATAAATGGCTATTACTTAAGCTACTGTCAGGAACTCCTCACCGTGATAGTTCTAACCTGCTTCTCTTGCTTATAAAACAGGCCTTTGTATCAGCCCACACAGGAAAGGGGGAACTAATTGCCCCTTTCAGATTTGAACTGTTAAGTTGGAAAAGCCTTATCTCAACAATATCGGGATCAGTATTGACATAATTATATTTCACTTCCACTACTTTTCACATTAGTTCAAGGTGTACTTTAACTCACAGGGAATTAGTTTTCTATTAATAAATGCCAATAACTAGCATGCCACACCAGAGCTTCTTCGCGTGATCTCAAGCAGGGACCTGCCACACACAACCTTCACGGTGTGGAACCCCGGATGCCTGTACATCACTACCAGAAATGGCAAAGAAAACTCCCATTTCTGTCGGTCATGATCAAGATGCAACACCAAGGTATCCAACTAAGTAACAAGTTTTCTAGAGGACAGTGAGGTTGATGTGATAGAAACAGCTGTTCTGCAGCTGGCAGGCTTCTTCCAAGTGAACTCGGCACTAGCTTTTGCAGGGTTGCATCTCACAAATAAAAGTCAAACGCCATGCGCTGTTCATTTCCAAGTTATCTGTGTTTACTCTCAACCATGTGACCACGAGGATGACCTCGAACCTTTCAGCGGACAGCAGTCTTTATTCACCATAGGTTTATTAGCACACTCGTGACCTAAGCATGCAATACAAAAATCGGGATAGATGTCAAGTCAGTAAGTTACTGCTAGAAGCTTTTGGAACAGGTCAGGGGCCGAGGACGGCCTTGCAGGTCTGAGCACACGATGGGCCCATCTACCGCAGCTCCGGCTCTGACAGCCCAAAACACTTCACCACCGCCCGCGCCGAGGGGGCCTGCGGCACGCCCGGCCCCGCCAGCGGCCCACAGGGGCCTTCCCACCCACAGCCCAGCATTCTTGCGGAAAACCCGCGGGTGGAAGTGCCGAGGACACGGCGCGGTCACGCGGCCATGAGGATGCCTCCGCCACCCGGGGCCCGACTCGCAGCGCCCCACCGGGCCCTCGGCGGGTTCTGCCTGCCTGCCTGCCTCCCTCCCATCCCGGACGGGGTTGCTGGCGGCGTCCCCCAAGAAGGCGGGGGCGATAGGGCGGACCCGGCGGCAGAGCGAGGTTGAGGCCGGCCCGCAGGGTGGACCCCGGCCCAGCCGCGCTCTCACCGTACTCGCTGGGCGCCGGGTCCGGCTGGAAAGCGAAGTGCGCGGCGCCCCGGCGGGGCGCGCCCGGCAGCGGGGCCAGGCGGC
>VZTA01008070.1:341305-398471 GCA_013398855.1 Mohoua ochrocephala
GGCTACGTGAGTGGCACGCGGCTGCCGTGAGCGGGAAGCGCGCCCTGAGGGCGGGAGTGTTCCTGCCGTCACAGAAATAGGGACAGCCGCGGGTACAGGCGTGGGGACAGCTACAGCCACGGGTGTAGTCGTAGGCACGGCCACAAGCCATGGGCACAGCCACAGCCGTAGGCATAGGCACAGCCATGGCCGCAGTTATAGGCACGGCCAGAGGGGGCCTCGCCGCTCCCTCGGTGCTGTCACAGTCGCAACTGAAACCAAAGGCCGCACCTCTCCCCTTAAACTCTTCTCCTTTCTTCCACTGCCGGGGTTGTCGTGTTGCCACCCCAGAATCGACAGTTCGTTGACTGATTTGGGTTGGAAGGGACCTTAATGATGATCTAGTTCCAACAATCTTGCCAGGAGCAAGGACACCTTTCGCTAGGCAAGGTTGCTCAGAGCCTCATCCAACCTGGCTGTGAACACTTCCAGGGATGGGACATCCACAGCTTCTCTGGGCCACCTGTTCCAGTGCCTCACCAGTCTTGCAGTAAAGAATTTTTTTCCTGATACCCAGTCTAAACCTTTTCTCTTCCAGTTTGAATCCGTTCCCCCTTGTCCTGTCACTACATGCCCTTGTAAATCTCTCCATCTTCTTCTAGGCTCCCTTCGCCAATATCTGAAATCCTCAAATTCTACCCCAGCAGGTGCCACAGAAGGGTAAAAAGAATTCACAGATCTGCAGATATTGCCTGTTCCACTCTGTCTCTCAAAACCCCTCTCAACTGCCCATCCAGCCTGGCTCTCAGTCTTTCTTATTGCTGATTATTTTTTTCCAAGGTCTTTTCTTCCAAACACTCTTGCTCATACCTTCATTACATTATTTTATTGAAATTATGATCTTTCATATGCACATATTTTCTTTGTCAGGTTTTGTAAAAACGTTCTTACTAATGTTCTCCTTACCAAAGTGACCACCTCACATTCCTTCCGTCATCCAGGTCTTCTTGGTCTACTTCTGCAGCCTCCATTTCTTCCTCTGTACGCCCATCCTTGCTGCCTTTTGGTTGTCTCCACATCGATCCTTTCCCTTTTGTCAGTGCTTCACATCTTGTCCGTGTGCATTCCTCTTCATCAGCCCCTTTCATGCAGCCTCCAACGTGTGACAAGATTTGAGTTGTTCTTCCCTGTCTGTTTTGATATTGTCTGTAAGAGCAACCATACTGGTTAGCATTTTTACTTTACCCCAACAACTCTAAGTCAAAACCATTCCTCAAAGAAAAAGGCTAGAAATTAGAATGGTGTATTTATGGCATCACTGCTTTCAAATGAGGGCTCATATGTAACCCTGTATGAACAGGGCCTTGTTTAAATACTGGAATATCAGATTTCATGTCTAACATCAAATAGGTATAATTGTTATGATTAGATATTCTTTTTTTTTCTATCTGAGTTCCAAGCCATTACTGAAAATCCCTGTAATGACCACAGCTGCATTTCAGTGAAGACTATTGTTTCATTATGTATTTTGTGAATTTTTTTTTCATGTTGATTTAGAATTTCTTAATCATTAGGATTTGTGCAAAATAAAAGGCTTAATCCTACTGCTAACTAGGGAGACCATCCACTTGCTCTTTAACGTGCCCTTTATCCTTAGAGACTGCTGACAGTGCTCTCAAATTTTGAGTGATTGATCATGGCATCAAACAAGTTTGAACATATTCCAGTATATCCCAGGGAAGCAAGGCACTATTAAAATTTCCAAAAGGGTGAGAATTTTAATAAACAGTAGAAAAGCCATATTTGCAATGAACGAGGAATATAAATGTCAAATGTTGCAGTTGCTTCCGACTTCACCTGAAGGCAACACATAGATGTTTGAAAAAGTTTAGTACCTGGAAAACATCATAACCATCAAGGGATATAAATCATGTAATATGTATTGCTAATAGTGTAAGATAGGTCAAATATCCAAGTTTAGTATTCAAATAATTGTGCTTCTTTCAGAAAGCAATGTATCTGAGTAGGAGGAATTTAGCTATATTTAGCTTATATCATTGCGGCAAGATCTGCAAAACTTAAAAATGGAGAGCAATAGTATAGAAAGGAATTCCTTTACATGTGAGTCTGTCATCTATTACTAATATTTCAGTTGTTGGATCTGTGAATTGCTAAAGTCATACTATAAACTGTAAGATATATTCTCTTTATGTACAGTTAGCATATGCCATGCTGTTATTTATAAAATGTGGTGATGACCTTGCAGGAGAGGCTTCAATTTTCAGCATAGGCAGGTAAAGGATACTCCTTCCTTAGTTCAGAGACTCTTGTCTCCTGCACCTGGTGATGCATGGAACTTGAAAAGGAAAAGAATGGTCATGTGGCCCTGTGTCTTACAGAGGAAGTTACAGCATTTATGATGGAAGGGTGGAAAGAAGAAATGTCTTCAGTAAGATGTGTTCACCTGCTAGTCAGACCTAGGTGAAAGAGAAAAAAGTATCTGGAGGTGTATTAACACTTGAATTATTATTGTCTTTTGAGTGCAAAAGATGGTTTGTCCGCATGGCCTTGGATATTTGCACTGGTACTGAAAAAAAAAAAGGGGCAATCAAAGAGGTTTGTCCCAATGTACTTGGGCTGACCAATATTTTAGTGGAGTTGAGTCCCAGCATTCATGTCTTTCCAGCTCTGATGGGGTAATAATTACATCCATGTTGTTGCTGGTATGTGTTATGATATTCCAGCAACTTCAATTACATTTTGAAGACATTTTTCTCTTTTGGAAGTTGTTCAGTCACTTAGGGCCACTTCTGTTAAATCTGTACAGCAGACATTAAGAGCTGAAATCAGCTGCATTCCCCATCTGTGTGTATTAGTCATTTTGCACATCCTTAGTATTGTTGACAAGCATTTAAAAACTCTGGCAGGGATTACTGTTATTTGCGAATAATCATGCAGAGCAATTAATGAAGATCTGATGATGATTGCAGACCCTACTGACACAGACCAGATTATGCCCGTATTTGTGCCAGCATCAATCAGATGTAATTCCTTTGAAGTCCATGTTGTTGCCTCTGATTGACATGGATCTAATTGTGAGCTAACTGCAATATTGGATTTGGATATAAACATATGGCTCCAAGTCTACTATTCTATTTCAAAATCTCTCAAAATTTTTGCATAGCTTGCAGCTGAACCTTAAACTTATCACATTTCCCAGTAGGTGTTACTTTATTTAAATTACATTTCTGTAGATGATGAAGCATCCAGGCGATTTCTGTTGCATTCCTTCGAGCACAGTTGTTTTCTTATCACTTCTGTCTGACATACTATGGTGTTGCTGTAAGTTTTCCTCCCCGCTCTGCGGTGCATGGAAGGAATTTTGTTGCATGTTTCCACCCCAACAGTTGATTAGTTGATTCGCCCCCTCTTATAGGAGGTGCTAGTAAGCACTCTTGTCACGCTAATCCTAGGTCTTGGCACTACAGCTGTTTTCGTGCTGTTTGCTGTCTTCTGTCTTCCTTTCACCCTACTTATTGTCTGCTTTGTCCTTCTTTTCCTGTACTGGTACTTTGGAGCTGTTTTCTCCCATCCCTCCTCCCTCAGACAAATGGGGTTTTTTGCTGATATGGGACAGTCATCTCTTTCTTGGATACATGAAAAGGAGACGTCGTAGCATTCGGCCTGACTGGTTTTATGATCAGTCCTGTACAGATTAAATGTGGGAACAGAAAGGGTTGTCTTACCTCCAAGAATTAGTAAGGCAAACTGAACAAGACCAGAGCAGCAATGGTTTTGACCAACAGGACTCAGAAGTAAATGGTTTCATCTTAGGGAGCATAAATGCCAAGGACCCTTTTGCAGTTTAGCAGAGAAATTATTATTTTACACTTTGATAAAAAGCAGGTCAGGGCAATCTATCTGGAACCAGACAAGTTTTAGTCTGGTGATGCCACGATGATTTTTTTGCCTTTTTGTATGCCCCTTTATATAGCCTTTTATATAGCTTTTATGTATCCTTAGTGCTTTTAGCCCATATACTTGTAGCTCCCTAAGTCTGATACCCCGTGTCCCGTTAAGCCAGGAGACCAAACTTCCTGGAAGCCACATCTAAGGGACAGACAGCCCCAGACACCAAGGTCCTCTCTAGAACACATTCTGTAAACTAAGATAGGCCCTTCCAGTGGGGAGACTCCTCAGGATGGGGGTTTCATTCAAGTCTCTCATTGGGGAATCTTTGATAGATATGCTCATTTGCAAGGCCTATAAGTTGTATACATGACCTGTCGGGTGTGGGCATTCCGGTGGGCATTCTGGTGGGGGCATCCCGGGGTGTGCATTCCCATGTGCACTTTGGCGCACTCCACTTGGACAATGTGGTGCACCAGGGATCCTAAATAAACACCGAGGTAAAAACCCCTTTCCCTTTAACCGTGTCTGGCTCTCCATTTTAAGACCAGGAAAAGGCAACACTGGCAAAGAGCAGGAAAAAAAAGGAAAAGAAGCTTTAATGGAGTAGTTTTGTACTCATTTGCAGGTAAGGTCAGAAATCATCCAGTTGCTTCTGCCATATGACCCACCTCTGTGGTAAGACAGTGCTTCCCACTGAGTCCAGAATAGTAACTGTGGGTTTCATCCCCAATTGCTATTTTGATTTTTAAACACTGCACACTTAAGTTGAAGACAGTTCTATTTTAAAATTACATGAGTAATTCATAACATTAAGTGAATCAAGGCTAGAAACTGCGGTGTCTATCCATAGAGACGTTATTCAGCTTTCTTTATATGACATTTCAGCGTTTCATAATTACAGGATGAGAATCCCACTCCTCTTTTTAATTCAATCAGTTTTAATTGCCTTGAAACCGCAGAGCATATTTAACTCTATTTTCTACTGACTCAATCTAGAAATACCTGTACAGGGAAGTGATTTCTAATAGTTGACAGCTCATAATTCTAATGCCAAAAAAAGTCATAATGAAATCCAATTTGTACAAGGAACGGGGATCACATTTTTATCCTGGGGATAGTTAAATGTAGGAACAATTTACCAGAGAACATGCTGGATTCTCATCACTTCCACTCTTCAAATCATAACGAGATTTCTTTGTAGAAGGGGTACTGTAGCTCAGGCAAAAGTTACGATCTTGATAGCAGAACTACTGGGTGAAGTCATACTGAAATAATCTTATCAATACCTACCTTACAGTTCTAAAATACCTGTTGTTGTTCAGTAATAAGTGACAATTCCTATTTGACTGGTCAGGAAACTATGCCAAAAATCTTAATCGGATTCAGAAACAAGTGGAGTGATGGATTCTTCATGTGTATTGAATGTATTTGTGCGTATGTATATATGTGTATATATATATATGTATATATGCATACATACAGCTGTATGTATATATATACATACAGCTGACATTGTAAGCAGTGTTCAAAAAACAAATATACAGAGATGACTTTAAGTAACGGTGACGTGATTTAAAGAAGTCACCTTTGGATCCCACAAGTTCCCAACAGGTTTCCACAGTGTTCTGCCTGCTGCTGGCAGGTGCTGCTCTAGAAATAACCATGTACCAAGCAACACGTTCAACAGGTTTAAATAAGTGTTTGAGATTCTGGTCACTTTGCCACAGACTGGCCTTTAGCTGCTAATCAGAGTGGGAGCTGTGATCAGCTACAAAATAATAAATCTCACCCCAGAATGTTAATAGTAATTTCTGTAAATTAAACATACAGAATTTGTACTCTACCAGCCAGTGAAAAAGTGAAAGTCCTACTGCTGCTATAAAATTGTAAAATATGCCATACTTTTACACACGGAAACATCAATTTCTGTGCATCACCTGGCCATTTGTTGAACTAATATCACTAGCCAGAGAAGCAGTATTGCATAAGTCAGTGCAGTATCCAGACCCATGTTTCATTGCTGTCAAGCATGAGAAGATTGAAGAGAACTGTAGTCAGAGTGTGAATAATCAAAGCTACCCAAAAATAGATCGTACTTTAGGGATACCTGTGCTACTAATTTTATAAGAGCCAAACCCCATACTCAGCTGTCATTTTGCCTAAATTTTTTCCAAACTGCAAGGGATTTTTTCCTTGTACATACCTCTTCCTTTTAGTTTGACCATCTGTGCAGTTATAGGATGTTCTAGGTATTTTTTTCTAGACTAAGTTTCAGGTATTGGATCACATTCAGATCCTAATGCTGCTTTCAGTGTGGCACTGGTGTCTGCACCACTGCAGTCACCCACTTGCAGCTGCCTTTAAATAA
The DNA here is from genome assembly GCA_013398855.1 of Mohoua ochrocephala. NCBI lineage: Eukaryota > Metazoa > Chordata > Aves > Passeriformes > Acanthizidae > Mohoua > Mohoua ochrocephala. The sequence continues at coordinate 347,565 of VZTA01008070.1, forward strand.
AGTAGCTGGTGGTGGTACTTATTATTACTTCTCTTTGTCTTCACCCAATCAATTTTCTTCATGCCAGCAAAAAATGTCTAGGTGCATTTTTTAATTTTAATATGGAAAGAGTGTCTCTTTCTATATTCTCTTTTGACTAAAGATTTTCATCACCACAGAGTACCTGAAAATTCTGTTGGTCACCACTAAGAGAAGGAATGCTTAACACTCATGCAGTTTGTATGACTCTGGGAAATTTAGGATTGGTTCAGCATTTCTATGCCCCATTCTAAAAATTCGACTAGGTTGTGGCAATGTTAGACATTAAAGCTTTCTAATTTTTATATAAAAGATTGATTCAAATGCGTACATGAAAAAGTTCTGCCTAAGTTTAATTTAGATTAATAGAATATCTTTAAATGGGTTTTCAGTGGCACCCATAGGTAGCACAGGCATTTAATGTAGAAATACAGCTTACTAAAACACAGGATTTAGACTAATTTAGGCAGCCCGGATCTCACGAAAAGCCAGCAATAGTAATTCACTTTTTTATCCCAAACTTTCATCTTTCTCTATATTTAAATAAATATATCTAAGTCTATTAGAAATAGCATAAATTGAGAATTGTCTTACTGATTTGTAATTTTTCATGTATACCATTAGGTGGCAGAGAACAATAAAGATTTACTTGATGAAATACATATGTTGAAATACAGATCTATCAGATTGTTCTCTCCACCCTTTTTGAATCAGATTTCCTACTGTGAACTGTCAAGAGCTTTGTTTAGCTAATTATTAAATGACTTACCAACAGGGCTCACTGCTTTCATCAAAACCGCTTCAGATTTCATTTTTGTGCAATCCTTTTGTGAAATAAAAAAAAAAAAAAAAAAAGCAAGGCATGTACATCCCACTGGGAGTTCTTTAAAAATTAAACATCAGCACTGTTGTGAATCTACTTCTAACCTCTGCTTCAGGTCAGGCTAAATCTGACTGCTGAAAGGAGCCCCTAGGCCAGTCGAATTCAGTAGGCATTGGTGGAAGGCAAGAAAGTTTGTTCTTCTTTTGAGAGCCTTGGTTGTAAGGGCTATGCTTTTGTCTGGGTCCAGCTTTAAATAGGGACCTTTTACCTAGCATAGCTACAAAAGGGTTGAACTGACAAGGCTTAGACACTCAGGCTGACAGACACATAGAGGCAAGTAAAAAGATAGGGAATTTATACTGCCAGCAGCTTTTGTGTCTCTAAATCCAGCTGGTTGCTGCTTTTAGAATTGCAGTGGATGTCACTGGTGAGAGGGTAGGTGGCAGGAATCACAGGGCAAGGCTTGTCTGCTTGATAACTCAGTGATTGATGGATGGGAAGTTAATTGCACTACTAGTGACTCTGTAGGAGATAAGGAAATCTATGCTCAGCATTTCCCAGAGATGTGGAATTAAATCCCTTGCAAGAGTAGCCCCTAAGAGATTTATTCTTCTTCCCTCAAACTCATCAAGTGCTGTTGGTAGGAACTGTGCCACAGATATTGTCGCACGTGCTTAACTAGAAAGTCCCAGAGCAGATTTTTCCATATGTTTATGTGATAATCTAGTGCCAAAGAAGTAACAATTCCAGAAAATATTTTACAGCTGCAGTTTGCCATTCCCATTTGCTAACACCTGAGAGGAAGAGAAGCACAAGAGAGACATTTTGTTGATTTGTTATTGATAAGTCTGATATGCAGAGAAATTCAGCTCAATGCACTTTTAACATGACAGTGACAGTAAGTGCGTGAGTGACAGTAAAGAGATGGAAATTCATTATTCACAGAAAAATGTGTGGTAGCAACTCAGAGAACTCTGAACAGTGTGTCTCTTTTGTGTCAGGCAATTGCCTCTGGAAGCAAGGAGTCCTTTGTTCCTCCTGTTCAGCCCCAGCATTGCCTGAGAACACTGACAGTAGCTACACAAGCTGTAACCTCACTATTTGTGACATCTACGTGTCTGCTTGAATTAAAATTCAGTATTTTTAATCTTAGTCTCTGCGTTTTAGTCACTGTGTTGTATCCACTAAGTTCAGACATAGGCAATCTTGTGAGAAACTCTCTATCTGAAACAGGAATCTTCAATAGTTAAAAATGCCAAACCCAATAGTAATGATGGTACCACAAGATGACTTAAGCAACAGATTCTATTAACTTGGATTGCAGAAAATCAGATCCCTTCCAGATGTAAATACTCAATGCCTGTGCACATCACAGTCCCATGGCCACCATGGCTGTCAGCATAAAAGGTGGGTCAGCTTCAACAGCAAGTTCTTTCCTTCACAAATAATAGCTACAGATTTCAGAAAGCTGCCAAACAGGATTGAATTTAATTCAACATGCTATCAGCCTTAGCATCTGACAGCAGTATTGGTACTCCCAATGGATCAGTCTAGCAGTCAATCTATAGATCACCCTACCCTGTTTCTACCTTCTAACTGTGTAGATCATGGACCTCCCAGGAAAGATGCAACATGGCCCTGGAGATCATGGGAGAGGAGCTGCAGCGTGTTAGGAGATTGAGCTTGGACCCTAGGTGAAACCAAACAAGCAGTATTTTTTCTGGTGCAGTGTGAATTGTTCAGTAACCAAAATTTTTTGTCTTTGAGAGATTGAAGAAAAACAGGAATCACTGAGCAAGTGTGTTTCTCAGAGGGGATTGTGTTCAAGGCTGCTGGGAGCAGGTGGGTGCCATGCAATGCAACATGCAGTGCAAGCCATGTGTGCATTGCCATTTGCCCCTGGAGTCTGCAGCACTCCGTGGGCCCTGGGGTGGATTGCGCAGGAACGGATCCCTGTTTGCACATCTTGATGCTGCTCCTGGGCTTTCACTAGCACAGAGCCTAACGGGACATTGGTTAATGCTGGGATTCGGTCTGGGGCAGAGGTGGTTCACTTATCTTTGTGGGAAAGGGAGGAACAATCAGAATGATCAAGCTGATCACTTATTGTGCCTTATATTTTTAAAACCACAGATAAGTAATATGAAATATTTGGATCTCCACAAAGGAAAGGTCTTTCCAGTTTGCATAATTCAAATGTGGGTTACCATATGCCTGAAGCTAGGAAACACTATTTATATGTTATCAGCCTGTTTTCCTTATGTTATTCTTTGCAGTTTTATCAGAAATGTCAACAGTTGCTTACTCAGCTGAGCCGAAATCCTGAATATTTCCATTTGTACCTTTGGTCCTTTCATTGTTTTACAATCTGATGTGAAAGTCTGCTCAAGAAGAGGATAAATATGTTCTGAGATATTGTCGTATTTTGAGAATGTAAGGACCTAAACAAGATTCAGTCTTCCTGAATCCTCCTTAGAATTTACAGTTGTTTGCAAGAGTGGGCACAAACACCTTTTTGATTTCTCCTAAGCTGTGTCCAAGAGGACAAAATTCAGCCCCCTTTGCAGGATTTTGCATCTTCCATCTACTTTCTGAGGCGGATACAATAAAGACAAGAACTCGAAAAATCATCTGCTTCAACCCCCTTCCTCCCCCCGCCAAAAAAAACCCAACAACTACTGGTATTGTGCATCATCTCCTTTTTATAGAAAGCATGAAACAGTTTGGTTTTGTTCTTCTTAAAGTACCTAAATAATAAACTGTAGATTTGTGCTTTCCAGTGCTTTCTTTTGAGGAGCCCTCAGTAAACTAAAACATATTTCAGACTGCAAAGAAGGGATAATATTTCACCGTAAAATAGTAGGAAAATCCTTGGTCTGAACTAACTCAGATTAATGAATGAAAACAGTTTCCTTTGAAAGAGGGGTCTCAGGCAGGACAGTAGAAGCAAGTTAGCTGGAGAAGTCTAAATATTCTGGAGGTCAGCAGAACAAAGTGTATTTCCTAGGGATACGATGACTTCGTGAACACTCATGCTATCGGACATCTTGCTCTGTCTTCCTCATAGGCTTCTCACATCACCCAGAAATGAGATTAGTGGTAAGAAAGAAGTATGCTTTCTTAGTACACTTTCCTTAGCATGCTGAAAAGATGAGATAGAATTTAGAAGTAGGATGAGATAGAAAACAGGAGTGGTTTTGCTCGGGTCTGAAGATACTGGGATGATTTACATTGCAGTAGAAGAATGCCTAGGGTTGTTTTCCTTCAAATGTGCCAGGAGGTGGTACAAACCTACTGGAGGTTTCATATGTATTGTCAAAGCTCCTGCCTACGACTGCACACATTCAGCTTCTTGTGAAAGACTGTTACAGGCAAGACCAAAGGAAAAATTACTCTTGCAAACAATGCTCTACCTGCCCAAAACAAACAACAGCAAGGGTGGCTTGTGTAGCAATTTGTAGGAGGAGATCTGAGAATTTTCATCCTTTCTTTAAGGCTGGGATCTAGGAAACTAATCCAAAGGGTAAGAGAGGAAGAAGGATGCAGTTGCAAAATGAAAACAACAACAAAAAAAAAAAGGTTAACTGATAGAGAAGAAAAAATTGAGAAATTAAATTGCAGTAATGGGAAGGGATGTGAAAAAGCAGGCAGATGATGGAATGGCAAAAGAGAAAATTAGGGAAGCCGGTTGCAACAGAGGAGAGGGAGATAGATATGGTTGAGATAGCTAAGAGGTGGAGCCTCAGACAGAGCAATGAAGCCTTATGTGATACTGACACAGAACAGGAAACAAAATGACCTCCAGGTGAAGGAGAGAACAGATGGAAGCAAATCTGAAATTCACCTGTGTATCAGAGAGATTCGTCAAGGAGGTCAAGTGAGCATAATGTTAGCTCATCAATCAAAATCAAGAGAGTGAGATGTGGACCAGAAGTTGCAAACTATCAGAGTAGGGATGGCAGGAGGAGCTGCCAGAGGCAGATGGTTAGGGGACACCACTGTTGTCTAAAAACATCTTGCATATCCAACACCTTGAGTGAGAAAAGCTATTTGAATTTATACTGGTAGTAGAAAGAATGTGCATATAATAAAATGTTAGTAATCTAGAACTGGAATTAGAAAGTTTTGGAATTAGAAAGTTCCTAACCGTCAGATCAGGAGGCTCTGTCCCATTATGTGCTGGCCTATTAGAAACAGGGTATGCAAACACATCCTAGATTATCTTCAGGTGGAGCTTGATAAGTTTGGGGATGCAATCATATATACAATTGATATCCACGATGAGTGAGACCAGATTGGATGTTGTAGGAGGACCTTCCTAGTCCCTGCCCTAATCTTATTTTCCTAATAATGATGCTGTTGACTCATATGTATTGACCAGGACAGGTGCAGACAGACACACATTTGCCTCACTCACTTTCCTAGCCAACTGGATGCCACCCACTTCTGGAATCTGTGTAGCTGGAGTGGCCCAGGGCTGTACCCAAGCTGTTAAATCTGTGCAAATACATGACTTTCAGATCTGAACTGGCTTGCTTTCGCCCAACTTGGAGTGTGGGCGAGGGAGTCCACACCTATCCATACACCCTCAGAAGGCTGTGCAGAGCTCACATGTTCAGTGCCTCAGAGAAGTGAAAACTACTTAGATTAGGGATGCAGGGGCTGTACAGGATGACGTAACAGGGCTGAGGGGACTCAAGATCCCAGAAGAAATACAGTATCAACATCTCCCAGTCCAGGGTGCCACAGCAGCATGGTCAGGAGCCATGTGCAACATCTCTGTGGTCACTTAAGTATGACAATGTGGTGTTTGGTAGCAGACCAGTCTGATACACCACCATAGTGTACCATGTCACCAGGAATGACAACTTACTTTTACATCTTTGGTTGCCCTCCCAGCTGTGCTGAGCTGCTAGACAATGCTGGGCAGTGCAGATGGTGCCCCTGTTCCTCCTGGTTAGAGCATCCCGTACTTGTCCGTCATCATACTTTGTGTCTTGCTGCCAGGAGCTGTGTTGCTCCTCTACAAATGTGCAACCCCCTGCTCATGCTGCAGTGACCACTGCAGCCACCTACTGCATCAAGTTATGTTCCAAGGCACCCACTGATATTTGTATATTTGGAAGCAAACATTTGTCTGTTATAGGTGTATGACAGATTACTTTTTGTTGCCAATAAGATCCTGATAAGGAAAGATTATTGGACCCTTCACTGTGTGGTCACCTGCACAAACAAGACCTTTATTTTTCACACTGCATTTCCATTTTTCCCTCCTAGTAAAAATCTACAGTTCTGAGAGTGCGTGGGTCGCGCTGTTTCCGCTGTGACTGAAATGGGACCATTCCCACGCTACTTGAAGCTTTGCATTCTTGGCTCCTGAGATTACTTACAGATATCAGTGGCCATGTCTTCCTTTGATGAAGATGTTCTTATCTTAGGTGAGATGTGGAGTGCTTAATCTTGCAACATTTCTGCAACCCCCCCAGGCAGAGAAAGAGAGAGAGAGAACACAGGAAGAATGACAACTTGTACTTTCAAAATCACAACCTCATAAGGACAACAGTTGATAACAAGCCCAAGCAAAACCATACTACTGACTCACCCTCCTCTCTCCGAGCCTACTGGGAAAGATTGAGGATTTCTGTACAAATAGTAACACTGGCTTCAATGAGATCCTTTTTTTTGTCATTAAAGGAATTGATGCTTTTTTAGACTATACATTTATTATAGAAACTTGTCTCCATTTTTTCCCCTGAGTCAGGCTGCTTTTATCAGCAGACCTGTGATAGGAAAGGGTCATATATTTCCTTGTGTGCCTCTATTCATGCGAAGTAAAGAACTGCACATTTCACACACCCGTACCCTAAAACAGTGCCCTGTCTGCAAATAAAATTGCCTGAGATTATAACTTACAACTGCTTTCTAGAAAAAGTGAAATTTTAGGTTTTGAATGGAATACCTTTGTTTCTACAAAAAACATAAGAAAGGCATTCCACAGGAAAAACAAAAAAACCCAACCAAACAAAAAAAAGTCCATAGAAATATTAATATAGATAGGTGTGTACCTTCTTAGGCATTTATGGGCAGGTGAATAAAATCACAGAATTATCTTTGTTTCCAAGCCTAGATCAGGTTTTCATTATTAGAAATACGTGTTTAAGCAGAAGTCCAAAACCTGCTGTTTAAAGAAGACCAGGACTGCAAATCCAAGCATGCCTCTGACGTTAATTAGAAGACATTAAAGTTAATATTGCAGGTGCAAACCGGATCCAGACCACTTCTGTGTCTGCCGTAGAGGTAGGATTAATCTTATTTTTACCATGCGAAAGTTAGGCAGTGAATCTCAAATGGTCAGGTGGGCTCCTAAGCTGTATCAGTAGGCAGAGATAAAGCACTTCCTAGTGTGATTTATCCAAAACTAAGGCAGGTGTCTGAGAGAAGGGAGCCATGTCTCCCTCGGAGCATGTCCCTCTCCGTGCTCTAGAGAGAGTGCAAGTCACTCTCTTGCAAGATGGATCCCACCACTGGAGATGGCATGTTACTTTTGCTACAGGATCACTGCCTTACTTGGTGCTTACTAAAGCTTGATCTTCAGTATCTTCTCTATTTATCCTTTCCCTGTAGTGTGTAGGCATCTCCATTATTTTACTGTGTGCTGCTGGATTCAGCATAGAACAGTGGATTTATTAATTTTCAGTGGGATTCCCTCCTGTTCTCAAGTACAGTATTTGTTAGCTCTTTACAAACACTGATTAAAATCTTCAAAGATGTGTCAAAAAAAGAAAGGCATTATTATTACCATTTCCTTTTACTAAGGAGGAATGAAAACACTTAGATTAGAGTCGTTGAAAGCTTCCTGCACTTCAAGTGTGCACAGACTGATTTTTCAGTGCTTACAGCACTATACATCATTTTGGAAGTGTGAGACGCAGCCTGTTGTGACCTGGATTTCTACTGACTTCTGCAAACCACCCTTTCCCAGGTCTTCTATTTGCCACTGTGAAAAACTGTAACCTTTTACTCCAGTCAGCCCTGTTAGTGGCAGCCTTTTCCTGGGACAATACTACTCTGGAATAATGCCACTCGAATTTACATGGCTGGCCCACAGTCTGTAAGGTGTCATTCATCCAATTTCACTGTAAGAGCATTGTTTCTGGCCCTGCAGATCCATTTTAGTTCAGGTGCTGCAATGATGGTGCTGCAACAAAAGCAGCTGAGCCTTAGCCAACGGCAGCCTTCTCCATTGCACAGTCATCACAAATTCCCACAGCACAGGCCATTCTTTGCCCCAAGTAAGGCAGGGATTCCTGAGGGGAAACCACAGGAGTTTGTAATCAGGTCATTGAAAGAGTTTATGATCCTATTCAGAAGGAGGCTGGAGTAAGGTTTCACAAGGAATTTGAATTTACTTTTTCATTCTTGATTTACGAATGTAGGTTTCTTCTAACAATTTAAAAGTATTGTCATACACTCTTTTGAATAAGTCAGCGACGGCAGAGGAGAGGTGTCTCGGAGTGAAAGCTCTGCCTGGGCCAGCAGCAGCGGTAGGTGCTGCATCTGGCACGCTTCCAGCAGCTAAGCTCACAGTCCGGGTGATGGCAATACTGTCGTCTCCTGGGCGCTAGGGGGGGATGGATACACGTGCTTCGTTGGCGGATTTCACAGCTGGAGAAACAGTGCTGCTGTTTTCAATTCCAGAAGCGAAAGAAAGTGGTGACAAACCTTTCCTCGTTGCTTCTCTCTCCCTCTCTCTCTCTTTTTTTTTTTTTTTTTCCTGGAGTAGGGTTTTTCTGTTGTCATCCTCTTGCCTTCTGTTCATTTCTGTCTCTGCTTCTTCATTCCAATGTATTATTTCCATTGACTTCTAAAGGCTCTCTGGTGCTGTGCCTTTCCAACTTCCAGGGAGTGCTCCTGTTTTGCTCCTAACCTCTGCTCACAATCTCTCATCTCTTCTGTTCCTGCCAGTTTCTTGTACCTGCACAGCCTCCACCTTCATATGAAGCTTAAATACAGTAAATACAGGTTCTTACTCTGTCCTCAGCAAGACAGTGGTATCTCAGCCTCTTTGAACAGGATACCAAGATTATTACAACTCACGCTCCCTTCGTGATCAGGTCTGTGAGATGGGGAATGTTTGGTTACACAGAGCATTAGCTCAAGGTTGTTGAGGTTTGTCACTGCATACATACTAAAGAAGATGTGTTTCATTAAAAGCCTGTTGAAGGACTGAATCGTGTATTAAAAGCACAGTGAGGCGAGATCCATGAATATCAGATCTTGTGGGAGTTCCATCTGAAGCCTAGTATTTGCCTTCATGGTAGGAGGTGAAGTCATCTTGAAAACCCAAGACATTGACCACAATCTTCCCTGTGGAGCACTAGGCATTCTTTTCAGACAGCTGGTTACATAGACACACACCAGGCTAAAAGAACAGTCAGCAAATTGTTTTCCAGGTGAGCCAAGCCACGGGAACTTGTTGGCATCGTGCCCTCCAGTTCAAGGAGAGCTGAGTTGAAGCTGTTGTATATCATGTACAGATAAAGTCAAAGACCTTGAACAGATTTTGATAAGAAATAAAGCTGTGAGCAGAGACTGTCTGGTGTGCTCTCATTAGCCTGAAATTCAGGCTACAGAACCATGAACCCTCTCCTGGGTTCAGGTTGTTGGTGAGTCATTAAGCAGGCCTTTGACTTATGAGGGTAAGCTGGATTCTGCATAGAAATGAGCTCTATCAATAATCTGCTTCTCTCCCTCTCTCCTCCTTTTTTTTTGTTCATCCTTTTTGCTCCTCTCTCTAAGCCCCCATGGCTGTTTCTCATTTTACATATTTTCTGCACATTTTACCTCTTTCTGAAATTCCTCACTCTTCCCACTGAGCTGAGGGTATTTCTCCCCCTCTCTGCACTCTTCACACCAGCAGTGGGAGCACTGAGATGAGAGCATAGCTCTTCTTCCCATTCCCATTGCAGAAGCTGCTGCATGTGCAAGGCGAGCTGAGCCCTGCTCCTTCCATCCCACCCTGTGCTGCACTGTCTCGGTGCAAGCGGAGCATCTGTAGGAGAGGTAGAAGCTTGTAGGACTTGGGAGGTGTTTGAGAAACTCGTACATCTGCTACCAAATGATATTGTAGATACCAAATGTGCAAATGCCAGTTTTGGATGTGTTCTGCTTGCTTAAATCTTAAGAAGAACAGACTAAAAGCAAATGTCTGGAACTAAGGTTTTCATTCAGCATCACAAACAACTAACCCTGTTACCCTACACCGACTGATCTGTGGCAGTACTATTGAACCATTTCAGCAAAAGAAAAGCTACCAAAAACTTCTGCTCTGAGGATTTTCCATGGAAAATATCACTCCAAAAATCTTCAGTTCTGAAAGGTTTAGTTAGCTCAGGGACATAGGAAGGTGAGTTGTGTTTACTGTAGAGGGTGTTACTTCCATGATCACTAGTACCCAGGGGCTAGGTTGGTTTGTCTTGTTTGGGGCTTGTTCTCTCCCCTTTATTTTTGCAATTTACTCCTCAGTTAACAAAGTGGGGGGAAAATGTGTGTCCTTTTGTCAAACCTGGTAGGTACTGAACTCTTATTATTATTTAAACTTCTTGCTTCCTTAGTTGATTGTCTTCTAGAAGTCCTTTCAACATCCATCTCTGTTGATGTGCATTTGTACATACATACATACATACATACATACATACATATATACAAGTTCTCTTTCCTTTGACTTTTGCTTGACATTCTAAGGAATTCTAAGCTATCGCACTCTTTGTTGACCTGTCTGTCTACCTGTGTGTCCATCCCCATTTGGTGAATTTGAGCCCCCTTGCCAAGCAAAACTAGGTTGGACCCGGTACTGAAAAAGCTCAGAAATTCATTCCCTTCAATTTCATGGAAACCATTGGGAGAGGAATGGGACAGGAAATGGATACAAATAGCTTCCCCTATTGCAGCTAAAGTACAAGTTCAATGTTTTTTTCATCCTGAAAGATGGCCACTGAGCACATACATCGCTTGGCACACTCCCCAACACATGCTGCCTCTTCTCCAGCCAGACGGGCAGGAGACAGAGAGATTTTTGGGGCATGCCATAGTGCATTTGGAGGTGGAGACATGGAACTCTTGCAGTGAGAGATGTAGGAACATATTGTACACATCTGTAGAAAACCATATTTTAGCATTTCTGCTGTCCAAGGAATAGCTGACATCTATTTGGAAGGAAGTGAGGGTAATTATAAGAGGGTACAGGGAGGGCTAAAGGGAAAAGGTCTTAAATGTGTAGGAAACTGAGCTACTATTTTTTCTGCCACTTACGACATGACTTTCAGCCTTTGTTATTCCCATTCTGGAAACAATCCGGAACAACGGCTTTTGTCCAGTTAACAAATTTTGATGCATGTTGTTTAGTTCCTTAGTTAAGGAAGGACTTTGTAAATAATGGGAGAGGGGTTTAATGCCCCCTTTTTGCTGCAAGACTTAGAAAAGAACCTATAAGAAAGCAGTTAGTAAGGGGGAGCTCCATCCAGCAATTACAGCCAAGGGCTAGAGTTCTCAGTGGAACAGAAAAAGAATTGGGATCAGGGACTGGCAAGGAAAAGGAAGGATTTATACTGATTTTACCGTTGACCAGCCTTTTATGTGTCTATCTTCAACTGAATAAAATTTACCATTGCCCCTGTTCCTCAAAGCCAAAGGCATATAGCATAAACAGCTGTAAAAATGCTCACTAGAATAATACAGTTGAACCTAGCGCAACTGGAAAGTATGCTGGTGCTCCTAGACAATCTTTAAATACTTAAACTAAGGTTGAAGCACACAGTATCAGGAAATGCTTGGTTTTCTCTGCTTTTAATTCTAAAACGTTACAAAATTACTTCTTAGTTGAAGCATACATGGCTTACAAATATTCATCAATGATTGGTTTGAAATGTGTTTATTTAGCTCATAATATTCTCTCATCTCTTGAAAATTAAATATTTAAGAGCTCAGATGTCATTTGTCTTCAAAGCCAGTCTGGCCTGATATATAGGGTTTCTATAAGTAGTACATTTAGGGTGGCCTCTCCTAGGATGGGCCTGAAGAAGAGCTCTTCAATAGCATCTGCATCAATGTCTCGAAGAGACGTGATTAGCTGAAGAATCCTAGCAAACCTGCCGAGGCTTCCATGGAACACGGTTGAGATAAACTCCATCAGGGCTTTCTGAGCTTCCTGCTGCAGTGTTTGTACATAAGGGAGACATTTCGGGACACAACATCCTGTCAAAACAAAAAGTAAAATAACAAATCCTGAGTAAACACTTCTGTTCTGTGCCCTTCGTAATGATGGGTGTCTGGATTTCTGGCTTATAGCACTACTTTCTCTATAGAAAAAAACACTTTCTAGCATACTTTTTGGAAAAAGAAGGTATGTGTAACTCAATAATTTGAATGATCGTTGGGCAGCACTGTAAGCCCATTGGAATCTAGCCCATTACATTTGAATTCAGCTTTGAAAAAAGCAGGTAATTTTCACTCAGTACAGATGGAGAGAAAGTTTTGCAGTGTTGTCTACCCAACAAATGATGCTGAGATAGTAGTCTGGGCAGGTGGAAATATTCCAGCTCTAATCTACCCCACCTAGTTAACATCAGGAGATGGAGATGATGGTTTGGAGCAGTGAGCAGACTCACAGCCTCAAGGCGTAGGTTTCCAGTATACCCAGCCCCATCTTCATCCTGTTGTGGCCTCTGCTTACCAGACTAAGCTGGACCACTGTGGTTCACCCCAGTCTAAAAAGAGCAAGAGGATGAAATGCCTCAGCCATTTCTGAAGAAGGAGAGGTCTTTGCCCTGTAGAGTCATGGACTTGAGCTTCAGACAAATACCTCCCAAAGCTTGTGACCTGCTGGTTCACTGAGGGTGTTTGTGAGTGTCAGAACTCAGTGCTAAGGACACCCTTTGTTCATCCTTTGCCTCTGGAGGGATCGCCTTGTCATGTAGCTCTCAGCAACCTGTTGCCTCCTGTCCTCACTCTCTCAGGATAACAATATCTTTTCTTTCCTAGAATTGTTGCAGTCTGGACAGAGGGTAGAACACGCAATTTGGCATCTTTTACAGTGACTGACTCCATACCCACCTGGAATAGAATCTGAATGTCTTACAGCAGGGAGTGTTTCACACAGGACCATTCATTTAAGTGTGGGAAATTCAACATTCTTGCCTCATGCCCTGTACTAGGGCAAAACCAACCTGGTTGGGTTTTCTTCAGTCTGTAACTGGCTGACTGTTGTCAGCCTTCAGCAACTCTCTTCTTCCTAAACATCACTGCCAGAGGAGAAGCAGCCTCAGCCAAACCTGCAACCAGGCTAGCCAGAAATGAAAAGTTTGGAAAAGTCATCATCTCCCCCAGGATTACCAGCAGCTGCAAGCTGTGAGGATGATTCCAAATGTTATATTTTTCATGGAAAGGAAATTGTCAGGATTTTGTGGATTCAGGATGAAGTTGCAATAGTTTTTATCCTATCAAATATGCTTAATTTCCCCATTTGGTTTTCTTTTCTATATAACCAAACACTGGTTTTAATTTACATATAATGAGACACTTCTTGTTCTGAGATCTGTTGTAACAATATTCAGTCAAACACACGTTTCCAGATGAACTTTAAACCTCTTAAGAGTATCTTTTTTTTTTTTTTTAACAGAAGCCCTGTCACAGCCTGGATAGAGTTTTTGAATATATATGTACACACAGATATGTATATCTATGGCAGTGATGTAATAACAGCACTGTTTTTCACTGTTCCCATCTCTTCACTGTGCAGTCCCAGTTGCTCTCCAGACAACTGTCAAAAACACAAGAACGTTTTCACCTCACTCTGTGCTGTTCCTATATGGCAGAACAGCCCTACCTGCTCCTTCCTTTGACATATTGCCTGGGTCCTAGTAGAGAAAGCCTTGCAGCTGGACCCTTCACCTACAGACACTGAGACCACTCCAAAGCCACCCAGCCAAAGCTCCCCTGGGAAGAGCAGGGATGCCAATATGTTCTGGAGAGTCTGGATTCTCTTCCTGCAAGGTGCCAGTTTCCCCTCAGGGGCTGGATACAATTTCTTCTTCGCAGGTTGTTGCTGGCCCAGATGTGGTCCATCAGTAACACAGCCAGAGCCTCCCACACAGAGGTGCTGCAGAGATTCTGTTGTTATTTCCAGCTCTGGGATCTTCAGCATAAGAAGGACATGGACCTGCTGGAATGACTCCAGAGGATGGCCCGGAAGATGATCAGAGGCCTGGAACACCTCTCCTATGAACACAGGCTGAGAGAGTTGGGGTTGTTCAGCCCGGAGAAGAGAAGGCTTTAGAAAGACCTTAAAGCAGCCTTCCAGTACCTAAAGGCGCTTTACAAGAAAGCTGGAAAGGGAATTTTTACAAGGGCCTGTGGTGATAGGAGAAGGGGGAATGGCCTTGAACTGAAAGAAGGTAGGTAGGCTTAGGTCAGATGGGTACGCAGAAATCCTTCACTGTGAGAGTGGTGAGGCACTGGAACAGCTTGCCCAGAGATGATGTGAATGACACATTCACAGCCCGGGAAGCTGGCCAGAAGGACAGGCTGGATGGGGCTTTGAGGAACCTGGCCTAGTGGAAGGTGTCCCTCCCAATGGCAGGGGGGTTGGACTAGATGATCTTTAGGGTCCCTTCCAACCCAAACCATTCCATGATTCTAGTAGGAGGACCTACACTCCACCATGCTGCCTGCCACCCTCTTGCCAAAGGGATTTTTCCTATGATAGTAAGCACAATGTCTGCGTCACAAGAGATCACTCAGGGTACAAGCAAAGCTTTGCATAGTTGTCATGCTTCTTATCCAAGCAATGGCTGATACAGCTGCATGCCTGGATGTCCTGTTGAACTCCAGCTCATGACCCAGCTCTGGACTGCTCCGTACCTGGTCCTTCCCCATTGCTTCAGTCAGTTTTGGTGGTCTTAACAGAAGTAAAACATTAAGGGTGGTCATGAGGTACTCCATAATCCAAGGGAGAGATTACCATTGTCACTGCTGGTGGCTTCCTGAAATCCTCTTAGAACTGAGGCCTGCAAAAATACTAACATTTTGCCAAACATCAAGCCAAAACTTGAGAAGTTTGAACATGTGTTGCAAATATGTGGAAAACATTTTCTGAGTTTGGTGGAAAGTGTTGAAAAACTGTTAAAAATAGTAATTGTGAAACAACAGCTGTACAGATTTGTTTGCAGCAAAGGATGTTTTGGGCTGTGCATAAACCCTGAGTACCTGTTTCAGCCCAGAGTTAGATGGTGAGTCTGTTTCATATGGAGGCTTAACTGAATCTAGGCTTAGCTGAAGTTCTCCAGGCTGCCTTCTGCAGCTCATGGAGAAATATTCCAGAGAATAGGGTCATCCCACCTAAGAGCTAAGTGACATTCCTGACACTGAGGAATGTGTCTGCAGACAGCATCAAGGGCTGCTGGCTCTCATACAGCACCCTGGGGAAGCAGCAGGCCTTAGAAGGCACAAATCCAGAACATAACCCTGTTCCTGCTACTTTCCCCTTAAGTGAAAATTGCATTTTACCCACAGAGACAGTAAAAGTGCCAGCTAGTTAAACTGTGTAAGCTGCTGTAGATGAGGCCTTTCTCCTCTTATCATCCCCCTGGATATAACCGGTGGTTTCTTTCAGCCTGATTTTATTGTGAAAAAAGCTTGCACTGAAACGAACTCCGCTGGTTTGATGCTGCAGCACAGACACTCAAGGCAATACCAAGCATCTGGATGACATTACACCTCAAGAATCAGAATTTGAATCCCACTGGAAACAAATGTAAAGTCCCACAGCCTTTGAGCAGCCTATAAACCATCCACCATGAGCCATAGAATGGAACAACTGAAGCACTCAAGTATCCTTTTGGTGCAGCCCCAAGTATAGCACACTGCTGACAGTGCAGCCAACAGCAGTGATTGCTGTGGAAGGAGCCGGGGGTCTGAGCCAGAGCAGGCTGGAGTCAATAATTCTTTCCATTTACTTTAGTGTACTTAGAGCTCAGCTTTTAATGACTCATGCACTCCGTGGTGCTGACCGAGGCAACCTTCCTTCCTAAGGAGCCTGACCTTGGCATCAGAAGCAAGAGGATGCAATCAGTAGTCTTAGTTTGCTCTGTGACTGCTGTCCCAGGCTTTGAACGTAGAGATACTAAATTATATAAATACAGGATATAAATAAATAAAAGCTAGGTAACCTCAACACAGCATCCTTTTGCCTCACTGATGAAAATCAGATGGTTATTTTATCTTCTCCAGTGTTCTTGTTACTGAGGAAGCCTTCGTTAAAATACTTCTAATGCTCACATCACCTACCCATGTACCATCTCTCCTTTGCTGTGAAGTGAGGGTGAGGCTGCTGCATTACCTTTGAACTGGAAATCAGTTTGAAGTGACACAGTTAATTCTTCATGACTTACAATTTGTCTAATAGAGGTTGTTTTGGCTTACAGTGGGTGACCTACTGCACACACCCAAGGAACCGAAATAAACCACATCAGGCAGAAAAAACGTTAAATCGTGGAATACAGGTGTTTGAGAACATTTAACCATATGCATAGAAAAGAATAAAACTAAACCTTTGTCCATATGCAAATGAAAATGTCAAATATCTTTCTAGGCACATAATCATCTGTGTCATTTCTTGGAGGACTTACCAGAATTAAAAAGAATAATTCCTTTTAGATAGGCATATTCTTTTGCACTTATGTTCAGGTCCCAGAATTTCCACAATAAATTCTTCATCTTCTGAGCTTCTGCTAAAGATGCTCCTGTTGATGAGCTGCCCAGTTGATTCACAGATGTCAAAGACTGATGGAAGAGGATTTTTTTCAATAAACTAATGGCTGGAATCTCTCTCAGGTCAAAATCCACCCCTTCTTGTGCCATGCCCAGGACAAAAAGAGGGGCCCAGTTCTGTTGTATGAGGACAAACTGATCCTCCCAAGGCATGTGATGAAAAGAAGGTAAGTTTCTAATAAAAGCTGAAGTCTTCAACAGCACTTCAGAAGCTCTTCTGCATGTGGCTTCTGGTGTTTTCAGGACAACTCTCCTGCCCAAACAAGGGCAGCCTTTGCTTCCTGTGGAGCAGTGGGGACTGCAGTGCTGCTGGTGCCACGTGGTCTCACTTCCATGCTCTTTGTTCAGGATCTGGTACAGGATGCTTTTAGAATGGTGCGTCTCACACTGACATTTCCCAAACTTCTCAGCTGGGATCTTGGTAGCCATGGAGGCAGAGTTCCCTGTGGCAGGAAACAGCATGTCTGGAGCTATGTGTCAGCAGCAGGGGAGGGCATTTCTGCCACGCAGAAAGGAGGCATTGGGTGCTTATGTACACATGGGCAGGTGCTGAAAAGTAATATGACCCTGATCCATAAGGTTGCCTTGAACTTTACTTGCACCAGTGTGTTTTGAACGAGGCGTGGCTGCAGGCTGCTGGTGTCCCTGGGCTGCTGTAGCCCCAGGGGAGAGGGCGGCATGGGCCAGTCCTGGGAACAGACCTGGGGATGGAAATCCTGTGTTTCAGAATTATCTTGTGTTTCTGTGAGATTTGAGAGAGACTTCAGAGAAGGTCAGCTGTTGGAGCTCATGACAGTTTTCTCTCTTGTATTTCTCAAATGATAATTTCAAACACAGAATATGAAAGCTTAGAGTCATAGAATTGATTATGTTGGAAAAGACCTTTCAGATCATCGAGTCCAGCCATTAACCCAGCACTGCCAAGTCCACCACTAAACCGTGTCCTCAAGTGCCACACTTACAAGCTTTTAAGTGCCTCCGGGAATGGCGTCTCAACCACTTCCTTGGGCAGCCTGGGCATCTGGGCATCAATGCAGAACAAGACAACATAAGACATCCAGTACAGTTTCCTCCTTAACTTTGGAATATTTCTCCCAGTCAGGCTGTGTAAATAAATTTTCCTCGTACAAACTGATGAAGAAAAAAGGCAACTCATACTGCTGTACATGTGAAATTCTGTAGCAGCTCAAGAGCTGAATGATTGAATTGTCAGGACTCTTCACTCAACATCAGGGAACACTAAGTAGCAAGAATTAAAGAAATTCAGCCTTAATAAGAAGAAATTGGTACTTAAGTTTTTGTTACTTCACACTCTCTTGCTTGCTCTTATACAGGGGGAAAGGTACTAAGTTGTTTTCACCAAGCATAATGTTTATGCATTCCTACCATCTGGGCTCTTACCATGTCTTAGCAAAAACTGAGCATTAAAAACAACAGCTTGAAGGTCTTCATCTGCCAGATCTCCAAGCCTTTGACATGTGAAGCCCCACCCCTTCCCATCAGATGCATAGCTGGAAATTTGTGTTTTGGTACAACAGGTTTTTTCTTTTCCATGCTGGGCCATTTTAAAATTTACATTTATTTACCTCTTCGTGATATTTATGTTGCAAAATTTTCCCCTTCTGAGGAGACAAAAAGTGGAAGAAGAGATGACTGCTCCAAAGCTGAGAAATTTAGGAGCGTAGTGCTGCTGAGGTACAGCTACTACTGACTGCTAACTGCTGTGGCGGTCTGAATACCTGGAGCACTGAATACCTGGTGGGATTTGCTTGTCCACCTCTCCATTCTCTCAAGAGCTCCCTGCTGCTGTCCATTGCTAGGGTGTCAAAGAGCTTTTTCTTTTTGAGCTCTTAAGTTAAATGGCACAGCAATGGAGAAGTCCCCAGGAAGTCCCCAGAAAGTCCCATCCTTCTTATTCGTGGTGTAAAATTCAAGCTGAGCTGAGGTTCAATGGAATGAACTCCAGTTGCAGGGCTATTGCCATCTGAGGTTCAGCACGAAGTGCATTGATTGGCTAATGGCTGTAGTAGAAAGAGAGACTGAGCTTGCTAAAATCATTCTTGCAAAGCGTTTCCTTGTGAAAAGAAGTTCTGTCCCCCAACTGCCCGTGAGCGTGGTGGTGTTGCAGTAATCTAGGCAGCAGAGTTCTGAGCAACCCAGCTCCTGTGCTCCAAGAGCACCATCTCACAGGTGCCTATTTCACTCTCTTGGTTCATGTCATTACTTGACAGCTCCTATTAACTGTGCTTATGAAAATTCTACTTCAGATTAAATTGGTCCTTTTCCTACTTTTTTTTCTTCCTGAGATCTGCATCAGTCATGTGCAGAGTCCTGGTGTCAGCAACATATGGTATTGGATACCATTTCTATTTATCATCATTTATTTCCTTTGATTGTGTACAGATCTAAGAGGCAGAAGCAAATTATTTTTTTTTCTATCAGACATTCCTGGTGTGTATGTATATATATGTATAAATAAATTAATTAATTATATAATTATATAGTATATAATAGCTTTATGACTATTTACCAAAAATAAGAGTAAAGGTTACTGCCTCAGCATGACTGCCTAGGATGCATTATGCATTATCAGCTTCCCTGAGAAAATGATTACTTAGAATTATGAGTCAATATTGAATTGCAGGTGAAACTGATCCTGATCGTCCTGATTCGAAGTTGTTTGAAATTAACTTTCTGTGTGACCCGATTTTCTTGAAGGCAGAGGGCCAGCAGCTAAATTTAGCTCTATGGTCGTAAATTAGGCAACAGTTAATTTTTTTTTCTAGATCTTACCTGTAACATGGTATCAGCCACGTGTACCTAGATATAAAGCATTTAAGTCTTGATGCTAACAGTAGCAATGCTTCATACTTTCAAATGGTAAGGAATACAAAAACCAATTTTGTGACATGATAAATCCCCATGGATTTTTATCTATTTTAGTTGTCTCTAGCATGCTGGATTGAGAACAAGACACAGTCACATCCGTGTTATCTTTTCTGTTTTGCATTTATATACTTTTTCAACCTAGAAGACACCCACACCCACAAATACTCACTGCCACCACATTCTCTCTGAAACCATCAGAGTTGCTCCTCAGGCACAAGGGTCACCATTTGGCCAACAAAACAATGTGTCCTAAGTCCACACACAAAATTAAAGGAACTGAAAGAGAGTTGGTTTAGATTAGATATAAGGAAGGAATTCTTTACAGTGAGGCACTTGTGAGGCACTGGAACAGCCTGCCCAGAGAAGCTGTGGATGCCCCATCAGTGGGAGTGTTCATAGCCGGGTTAGACAAGGCTTTGAGCAACCTGGTCAATGGAAGGTGTCCCCTGCACATGGCAGAGGGGTTGGAACTAGATATCTTCAAGGCCCCCTCCAACCCAAGCCATTCTATGACTCTGCTGCAGACAGCTCTTTTATATTCAGACCATTGCTGGCAATTAAAATAATAAATATCTCATTGGGTCCAAACATACAAGACATGTACTATTTTTGGCTCATAGGCCATAGCATTAGTTCACCTAATGGAATATTGGAAGTCTGAAGAGGCTTGTCAGATAATACAGGAGCTTACATGGCAATCTTATCCTTTCCTTGGCAGTAGCCAAACATGACTCTTCCTGAAAGAGTGTATGATGTATACCACTCTTCTCATGACTATTTTTCTTGCCTTCGGTAATTTGCAGCTTAGGGAAATCCTGAACCAAAATGATTTTGTGCATTTAATTACTTTCAAGTAATTTCTAACCTATGCTTTTATGCAGTCTGCTCCCAAAGCCACACGAACATCCACCTATGTCAAGGAGCTCTGTGGATGCCTGTCAGTGAGACAAAACTTGATCAAACATGACATTTACTGGATCTCGTGCCTTCTTGCTCTTTTACTGTGAAGAAAAAAGGGACTCAATCAATCCCTATTCACCCTCTCTGTAGCTTGCTGTATTTTATAAATCTACTATTATTTCATATGGGCTATAAGAAGGAAACATCTTCCTAGGAAACTGACAGCAGCCTTTCTGGCATCACACCAGGTTGATATATGCACATATTCCTTGATTCAGTGACCTCTTATCTCCCTGGTCTCTCTTGCAAACATTTCATTGGCCTATAAACATCCATTTGACTTCAGAACAGGAGTCTCTAGGAGTTTTATACAACTCGTTTTCTGGGAGGAGTTGGGTGAATTCCACATCACGGGTACTTTTGAGGACAGTCGACCTCTCTAACAGCCTTAAGAAAAGGAGACAGTAATAAAACCATTATTTTTCTAGAAGGGTTCCCTTTCCTCCATCTTTCTTGAGCAATAAAGGCATTCATTTCTCAGCTAGAGAAACCAAGAGCTACCATTTAGACTGCCAGCTTCAGCTAGGCAGATAATGTTAGGCCCATCTCGAAGCCCGCTCAGCTTTTAAACAAGCTCTGAAGCAGTGTCTTTAGCTTATGAGAATGCCATGGTAAAGTAGGACTTGGCCTTTATATCTGAAGCAAGTCTACATGAATAATGAATCCAGTTAATTTAAACATGTTCAGCCTATCTCGAAGCTTAAGTGATTGAGAGTAAGCATGTGCTTGAAATACTTTGGTTGGTTATGTCTGATAAAATCAGCATCTTCTTGATGATAGCCATTTGAATAAAAGCAGCAAATTAATAGAGAGGCAGCTGCCCTGCAGTGAAATGTTGTCTATCACTGAAACCAGGCCTGTTTTAAATGTGCCTCTGGTGAGCGAGTTAGATAGAAGGCAAGTGTCTCTGAACTTCTGCTCCAAATCTTGATGTGAAACAGGAGTTCTGAGAAGCCCCCTCCCTAAAAACCTACCCAAGGCATCTATATTTAACTCATGTCCTGCTGTTCTTTGTTTCAAGAAACACTGGAGTAGCATTTAAAGTGACTTCTTGGCAGGTGCTGCTCACTGGCTGAAGTAGGGGGAGTGTTTATCTTAATTTTAAACCAAGGACATTTTGTTAGAGATTTTATGCTGCCCGACCATACCTCAGCTGTTGCAAATGTGAATGCAAACATGGGCCATCTGGAGCTATAACCAAATACGAGACTAAAACATTAGCACAGCAAGTAAATAACAGCTCAGTGGTGCTCCTCAGGCAGAAGATGGGATGACACAGGAACATATTTCTTAACTCTTCAGTTTCTTATAAATCTAAAGAAGCAAGAGATTTCTCCGCATACATATGCATAAATAAACCCAAAAGGGCTCTTCATGTTGTTTAAGCAAGCAAAGAAACAAACAAACAAAACCCCCTAAACAAAACAACAAACAAACAAGAAAAAAACAAGGAAATCCAGCTGGATAAGTAAGCTCTTTCCACGGATTTTTAATAGCTCTAACCTGCCTAGCAGTAGCATGGGGCCAGAGCCTTTTCATCACTCTGCACACCCTAGCAGATGTGCTGCTTCTGGGACATTTCTCCCTTGGTGACAGGTAAGGGATTGGTTTAAGTGGTGTTTGGAAATGGGCATGGATCTGGAGACACAAATAGCTTTTATGCTGCCCAACACCAATTGTTTGCTTTCTTCGTACTAAAATTTTTACAAGGGTAAACTGGCAATTTTTATAAGAGCACACCTTGGGATGTAGAGATTCTAAAATAAACCAGAAGTGACCTTGTATGAGTTTGTGCCATTTTTCTCCATCTCCCCCACGGAGGAGATGGTGTTTGTACAGTCACCCTTATCAGCACTGGGACAGGCACCATCTGTCATTTTAAATACAGATGGATGTACCCCTTACTATTGCTCAGCCAGTGACAAATGCTGCAAAGCAAAGTTAGAAAATGCTCCTGCCTAGCAATGCCATCTCCAGAGTGGCACTGAAGAGGCTGCTTCTCCTTCAGCCCCCTCCCCTGCTGAGAAGAGTGGTTAAGATGATAAACTTTTTAATGTAGTATGGAGCCCACTATCGCATTAAAGTTAAGTCTGTCTTATATCATTGAAGATAAATGCCTAATCTAGTGATTAGCACTCTATAAATACCACAGATTAGCGAGTGAGGGTTAGATGGCAGATTAGATATGTGGTGTATATCCTCAGACTTGCCTTTATACATTTCATTTATGATCACATGAGCAAGGCCCAAGAAACTCTTTCATTTTATTTTGAAATATATAGGGGGCAAAAAGATAAGAAAATGTCTTCTGCCAGAAGCATAGGACTAATGTATTGAATTTTCCCTGTGACAAAATTAACACGCCCAAACTTCCCTCGCTGTTTGCCATAGGATAGCTTCTCTGCCAATAATTCTTGAATTAAATATCTGTCTATTCAGATTGGGGAAAAGGAAGAAAGCAGTTCTATCTCAAAATCTGGATTTTCTATGAGGTCATCGTACTTAGAATCTGATAATTCTCTGGTATTACACACAAGGGATACTCAATCTGTTAAACCTTTACCTGACTGGCATCACTGAAGGCCAATAAGGGCAAGAGTCTGCCAGCCTTTCGGCAATTTTTTCTTTAGGAATAGGTTGGTCTGACAAAACTGGGGAGAAAGAAAAGATGTTGAGTCTTATACACGTATTGTAAATTGTAAATTAATTTTTTTCTATCTCCATGTGTGAGGCTCTGCTGTCAAGATACTTTGGGGAAAGAGACAGATTTCTGAGAGTCATGGGGTCCAGCAGGGGTGAAGGAGAAAGACTGAAAACCTTGCCAGAGAGCAGTATGGTTTTGAGCAAACAGTCCTGTGAAATGATGGCTAAGGAAATGAATTTCAAATGCTCAAACCCAGAGGAGGATAGTCACAGTGTCTCTCTAGAAAGGACTAGGCTGCTGAGAGAGTAGAAGATCCTGCAACCTGAAAATGTTAAGTAGCACAGGTTAAAAACAGAAGGAAGGGAAAGGAGGGAAAGATCAGTCCGAGCACATTTAATAAGAACAGATTAGGACAGGATAAATGCTATTTGCAAATAGTTGTATGAAGATGTGAGTTGCTGAGTCAAAGGTGGGCACAACACACAGGCATTTCCATGCTATTCCGTGGTAGTTTGAAAGACATTCAGACCTTCTTCTGGACCTGTTTCTGTATACAGTAAATGATTTAGTCTTGAAACTTCAGCGCTGCAAGATCAACTGCTGCTTACTCTGGCATTTATGTTATTTCTGTCACTCTGAAAAACAGCTCGGAGATTTTTAGAACCATGCACATTTGCAAAAATCATATTTTTGAAAGAGAAATCTGGATCTATTTGTCTCATAAAAGTCTGCACTTAACCACTTCTTTAAAAAACGCTATTATTTTAAGGTCAGTGGAAACTCCATTAAAGTGTTTCAGGAAATCATCAGCTCATTAGAGCAATGGAAACTGAAATGTATGCAATGTACTGATTTCAAACACATTATAAAACTGGGCAAGAAATCAAGTGTGTAACGTTCTCCTTCGGGACCCACACAGTTCCCGAGTGATTTTATCATGCTACGTGCCAGTGACTGCTCCTAGCTTGCAGTGGCTACTGGGAGGTATTTTTCCTTCAGAGATGCATCCATTGTCACCTCTCAATCCAGCCTTTGAAACCAAGCAGAGACATACCTTTTTCTCCTTACCTACCTGGCAAAACACATGTATGAGGAGCTTTGTCCTCAGGAGCGTGTCTGATACCCAGAACTCCCACCTTGAAGGGAACAGACTCCTTAGAGTCCAGCCATGTACTTGAGATTGTGCCCAGAAAGGCAAGGTTTGAAAACCACGAGTCGGATCAGTTTAACCACAAGCCTTGTGTGCACACATTAAAGGAAACAAAAGACCAAGAGGAGCACGTGTCTGCAGTATTTAGTTAGTGCTCAACAGTCCTTTCACCCTTCCCAGTTCTTGTGACAGGATGGTGAGAGCTCTGTGACAATCTTGTGGGAGGTCACATCCAAATTCAGATGGGCTGAAGCATTTATACCTCCAGGACCTGTTTCCCTGTATAGCTCAGACCCAGCAGTGGAGATCATTCTGGCCCAAACCTCTCCCCCTTTCCCTCCCTCCTCCTGCCTCCTATGCTTCTGGTTCATCAGGTCAAGCAGGAAAGGCTCTAGAATTTCCTTCCATTAAGTCAGTACTTGATGCCATCTGTTGTGGAGATGTGATTCTCTTTTGGAGAAGGCAGAAGGGTTTCTCCTTGCACAGACAGTTTACAGCTGTTCTCATAGTGGGCCAGGATTTAGCACGTTCTCAGCTCAGTGTGAAGTAGAACTGATCTGGGAAATGCCCAAATCCCATTGTATCAATGTTTCCTGTTAGAACTCCTGCTCCATACCCACACCAAGTACCCTGCCCGTCATGCGTTACACAACCTCCTAAGTGTCAACAAATGACACAGCTCATTATTGATCTCATCTGAGACTAGAGCTGGCAGCAACCACACATGTGGACGTGACAGTACTTTGGAGGGTGCCTTAACCCAATTCCCAGCTCAGTGTTTGGAGAGGCTTTTGGGACAAGCTGTAGTAGGTTGGCCCACAGATCCCATCCTGTGGTGGGAGGTCACCCCTTCAGAGCTCTGTGCTCCTGCCCGGTCCCTCACACGACTGCGAGCGGCGTTTGGAGAGGGCAGCGCTCACCTTTGCTCCGTTTGCTGTCATCATGCTAACATCACTTTGCTAATAAACTATCAACTATGGCAAATAACAGATTTGTTTTTCAGAAAAAATGTAAGAATGGAACACCCAGTAGGAAACAAACCTGCGGAAATCTTAATTTCACACACCTTTGCTTTTCAGTTCGGTTTATTTAAAGCGCCACCTTTAAATCCCAAAGATCTGGGGCAAAATGAAGTCAAAACAAACAGGAGAAGAAGTAATTCTGGTTTTATTTGTAATGTCAAAACAAGACATTGCTTTAAAACTTCTAAAGTTAAAACAAATAATACAGAATGTATTTAAAAACACCATGCAGAACAGCTAAAAAGATTTATTTTTGGAAGAGCCACCCCCAGACCCAATTCATGTATCCACAGCAAGCAGTATGGTTTGAAAAAAAAGCAAACAGAGTTGTTTTATTAGCTGGCCTTCCTCACCTTCTGTTTGAGTTTGTGTTTCAGTGTGCCCAGAGGATTAGCAGATTGTTAATACAGCCTCAGAAAACACACATCTTGACCCAAAATGTCATTTCAGGCAGCAAGAGAACTGGAAAAAAAATTAGATGATAGAAAATCCTATTAAATATTCATGGCAGGAGAGGAAGAGGTCTCTGGAATATCAAACCTTCTGAAAAATGCTGTTGAGAACATTTTGATAAGGATAAGGGCGAGATTAAGTGTGAGGTCTTGGTGCATTCTGTTACATATTAAATCTTGACACAGAAATCTCAACAGATGAAGGCATTTAGAAGAAGAGAACAATAAGGAAGAAAACTGGCACGCAAATAAAATTATTGGGAAAAAATTATTACTAGTGGTTATTTCTTTTTACTGTTATTATTTCTTAAGAAATTAGCACTTCACTGCCTGAGCCAAGATCTTACTATGGAAGTTTTAATCTCAAAGAAGATGAAATAGAGGAAGGTGGGAAGATATTTTTCCCCTTTTTAATTTTCTTTTCTAACACTGAAATCATTTATTTCCTGCAAATAAAGCATTGCTTTCACTAATGTCCACAAGAAACCACTCAAAGTGGTTGGGTTTGGATGTGCCTTGGCTGCACATAGCTGATACTATGATTCAAAACTGCTAAAAGAAACCATGACATATGAAGATACATCAAAATGGGCATTCATTTACTTTATAAACAAATGTTTTCTCCTAACCCTTTCTTTCCTGCCTTCTGTTTTGTGTGCTTGTTTGTCAGTGGATGTTTGAGCAGGTAAAACAACTGGACCTTGACCTTCTTTGGAGGCATCACAAAACAAATTAATACAAGAAGTAAACAAGCTCTAGCAAATTACAGGTGCATCCTCACTTATTGCTCTCAAAGCCCAGGAGGTTTCTAAATGTGAAAGTAAAGAAGGAGAGCAGATTAACCCCGATAACCAAATATCATTATTTCTAAGACAGTTGCTGGGATATGCCCTCGTGTATGTGTAGCACACGTAGCAGGTGCTATTTATGACAGTACACATAACAAGAGCAGTGCTGATGGGAAAATACCCCCCTGTTTGTAGGGTATTGTGAAGCTTTGCTTTGCCACCCTATTTCCAATTTCCCTATTTTCTTTTCTCGCTCCATCGTTGGACAAACCCAGGTCCACTTTTGAGTCCCTAAATGTGTAGATAGATTAGCTACAAACAGGATGATGACTACACACTCTGGTAATTCTCTGCAAGAACCCAGTGACTTTTGATCTGACAATCACCTCCATGAGTGTATTATTTATTTTCACTCTAACCATCTTAAAGGTAAAACCAAACTACCCAGATGTAATTGCAAAATCCAAGGACAGAGAATTAAATGCGGGTTGACTTCACAGATAGAAAACAACTGATAAAAGACCAATATGACAGCTGACTGCAGTTAACCTTTAATTGGGAGCCAGCAGCAGGATGTGCTTGTTAATATGCTGCTTTAAAAGCAAAAATAACACAGTCCTGTCTTGTTTATGGAACAAGTAAAATTAATGGAAAACGTTAATCTCTGGTCTAACATGACCATGTTTACCCTATAAAGCCACAGTGCAGTGAGTATTATTTGACACCGAGTCTCAAGTCAGACTGCTTTGGTTTTGTCTTTACTTTACAATGCGAAACCAGTGCTTTAATGTTCACTTTGCAGACATAAAAGTTGGGGTTTTTTTAAAAAAAATCATTTACACATACATGTATTTAAACACAAGGAGGCACTTCTCTCCAGTGTTACATAATTCTGATACTCATTTCCCCATTTATCTTCACATAGATATGGGGAGACATAGGGCAGGAAAAAAAGAAAAGGTAAACTGTGTAACCTCACTTAAATTTATTAACAAAGTCCTTTTCACCTTCATCCCTATGTCCTACTGCATGTAGACATGCCAGGCAGTTTGGATCAATAGTATTTCCACGTGAAATGAAGACGGGGAAGTGCTGCTGTACAAGACAGAACCAGAAATACAAAGCAGGTTTGCAGTGACCGCTCCGTGGGGACAGAGGAAATCTGTATCTCACTGCAGCAGACATGGTGGCCAAGGGGACCGCCTGTGGTAAAGTAAGAACTTGAATTAAAGACATGCACTGGAGAAGATGAGGTGTTTTTCTGGTTTTGGCTGGGGTAGAGTTAATTTTCTTCAAGTGGCTGGTAGGGGGCTGTGTTTTGGACTTTCACTGAACACAGGGTTGATTATATAGAGATGTTTTTGTTATCACTGAGCGGGGCTTGCACAGAGCCAAGGCCCTTTCTGATTTTTGTACTGCCACGTTGGCGAGGAAGCTGGGGGTGCTTGGGAGACTGGGAGGAGCTAGGAGAGGTGGCCCCAACAGACCAAAGGGATACTCAGGACCATATGACATCATGTTCAGTATATAAGATGGAGAGGAGGAAGGGGGGAACGTTTGGAGTGATGGCATTTGTTGTCCCAAGTCACTGCTAGGTGTGGTGGGGCCCTGCTCTCCTGGAGGTGGCTGAACACCCACCTGCCCATGGGAAGCGGTCAATTCATTCCTTGTTTTGCTTTGCTTGTGTGAGTGGCTTTTGCTTTCCCTATGGAACTGTCTTTATCTCAACCCACGAGTTTTCTACCTTTTACTCTTCCGATTCCCTCCCTTATCCCGCAAGTGGGGGAGTGAGCAAGTGGCTGCATGAGGCTTGGCTGCTGGCTGGGTTTGAACCACGGCAGGTGTAAAGGTACTAGAAGCTGCCAAGCTAATGGATTTATATGAAAGAAAACCAGGAGCCAGAGGGATTTGCATGCAGACACTCCTTGTGACATGGATGGAGCAATTGGACAGGAAGAGAAAGGAACTGAAGACTGAGAAGTAGAACTGAACTACCCAGCACCTTGAAGGGAGAGTAGAGTTCATAGACAACTGGAGAAGAGCCCACGGCCTCCAAAGGTGGCAGAAATACATCACAAAAGTTTACAGTCCAGCCTAATTCTCAGTGCCCTTTTGAACTGCACAGGGGCCTGTTAAATAGTGATCTCTTGGATGCCAGTGAACAGGAACCATTCTCTTCTGACACCTACACCAAACTGCTTAAAAGGGTGTTGGAAACATTGCTGAAGTCAATGTTCACAGCACATAGTTCTGTTTTCTTTCCAAAAAAATTGGTTGGTTAGGTGGTCTGACAGAGGAAAGAGATAAAACAACTTGTGGAGTTGATCCTGTTGCTTTCAGACCACACTTTGATTCAAGAAGCGAGAGACAGTCCCAGCACCATGGGCTGGCTGGGACAGTGGGAGGCCTTCACACAGCTCACTCAGTGCAACAGCTCTGCAATGGGGAGACTTCTGGGTTCTCACTTTGGAAACCCAGGGATTTATTTCTATCAACGATTTTTCTTCAAACAGTTCCTTAAAATCAGCTGTTGTTTGATTTGCAGTCTCTGTGGGGAGTGCAGGCTGCACCTCACCCCCAGCTGGCACAAGCTCACCAGAATGACTGGCGGTCCCAAATCTCACAGCCCGATCACCAACCTCATTCAACAAAGCTAAAAGAGAGATAATAGTTGGCAAGGAAGCAGCTGACCCAGTGACAAGAGGCATTCATCTTTCCCACCCTTTAGACCAACCCCAGCCTGCCCAAAGTCTTTTTATCGGGTGAAATTTCATCTGTTGCAGAGGAGTTCTGAAAGAGATGAGTCACTGGGAAAGATAAGGTTCTCAATGAGACCATAAATAACAGATCTAGACAGCAATGTCACCCTTACGTTTTAGGCCATTGAATGTGAACATAATGAAGTGCAGTGTGCAGCTACTGAAGCTGAAGCTCAGAGAGGGGACACAGTTTTTCACACAACCTGATGGTAGATTTGAGACTAAAACCCATTTTTCCTGTTTATTTGCCTGGCACCCAGCCAGTCGGGGCCCTTTGGAGGCCTGGGCCTCGCCCCAAATTAAATCTATTCATATTCTTTCTTGCGTTGTGGGACAGATCTCTCCTACCAAAGCTTTTTGCATTTGGGAGCCCATTCATGTGCTGACAAGCCTGAAGTGGCCCAGCCTCTGACATACAAACAGAAACACTTTTGGGGCACAACTCCAAGGCCTGCAACACTTGCCAGAGCAGCACACACCTCCTCCTTTTTATTCCTCTGAGGTAATAAGCTTAAATTCAAAGTACCCCTCGGGAAGTTTCATGAGGCAGCTCTTTACAGTTTGTTGAGGGACTCCTGAGCTGTTAGCAATTGGCCCTAGCAGGAACAGACCACCCATTTGTTCTCTCTGGTTCAGTCAGATCCTCAGTCAACCCTCTCTGCCAAAAGGGCTCCACAGAGGGACATGGACAGACTGGATCAATGGGTCAAGGCCAACTGTAAGGTTCAACAAGGCCAAGTGCCAGGTCCTGCACTTGGGTGACAACAACTCCCTGCAGCACTACAGGCTGGAGGAAGAGTGCCTGGAAATATGCCTGGTGGAAAAGAACCTGAGGGTGCTGGTCGACAGCAGCTGAACATGAGCCAGTGTGTGCCCAGGTGGCCAAGAAGGCCAATGGCATCCTGGCCTGGATCAGCAATAGTGTGGCCAGCAGGACCAGGGCAGTGATTGTCCCTTTGTACTCAGCGCTGGTGAGGCCCCCACCTCGAGTGCTGGGTTCTGTTCTGGGCCCCTGGCTACAAGAAAGAGATTGAGAGGCTGGAGCGAGTCCAGAGAAGGGCAACGGAGCTGGTGAAGGGTCCTATGAGGAGCAGCTGAGGGAGCTGGGGGCTTTTAGCCTGGAGACAAGGAGGCTCGGAGGACACCTGATTAATCTACAAGTTCCTGGAAGGAAGTTGTAGCCAGGTGGGGATCAGTCTCTCATCCTGGGGAACAAGTGACAGTATGAAAGGAAATGGATTTAAGTTGTGCCAGAAAGATAGATTAGGGGAAAACTGCTTCACTGAAGGGGTGGTCAGACATTAGAATAAGCTGCCTAGGGAAGTGGTAGAATCACCATCCCTGGAAGTATTCAACAGGCCTGCAGAGGTGGCACTTAGGGACATGGTTTAGTGGTGGACTTCGCCGTGCTGGGTTAATCAGTCAGATTTGATAGTCCTAGAGGTTTAATTTAATAATTCTATGAAAATTCAGACACTCCCCTCTAAAAGCAGCAAGTAACCATCCCTCAGCCACTGCCAACACTGCTTTCCTTCAACCAGCCAAGCCAAGGGGCTGCACCTCTGAGGGGATGCAGGGTGAGCCAAGGCCATTTTTGTTCTGGGGCTTGTTCAGCCTCTGCTTCTCTCGGGAGCTGTGCGATACTGGGGGGACCTGCTCAGCCACACAAAGGTGACCTTGTTGTTAAAAGAACTCCCTTGGCTGAGGGAATACAGCTGCACCCAAAGCTGGACTGTGCCCTGCCTGCAGGGGATGCTGCAGAGGGCAGTAACAAACGTGACTGCGTTAGGCTGGTTGTGCATGGAAAGGTCAGAGGCTGAGAGTGAAGCAGCACTTGAAGGGAGAGAAAGCATGGGAAGCAGACATGGAATGTAAAAAGGAAGGAAGAAGAGGTTCAGGATCTCAGTGTGGAAGAAGAGGTTCAGGATCTCAGTGTAGGAGGCTTTGCCTGCTGGAGGGAGGGTGCAGAGGGCTGCATGCCCAGCCCACTCCCCACGCTGAGCACAGTATCTGCCTTTGGTTCACAGGCCCTTCTCAAATAAATGAGTTGTCACCGCCCTGGCTCTCCCAGAAAAGCTGCTATCTCACCAGAACTAAGAACTAAATTACTCCTTGTTTCTTCTCCATTTGTGTCTGTTCACCCACAAAGCACATGTCCCTCTTGGCAGGGAAAGAAAGGGCTGGTATAACGTGTTCACCACAAGAGGGTCTCGTGTGCCGGGGGAAAGTGCCCACAATCCGGGGAAAGATCAAACAGAGCAGAAATACATATTATTACAATGTGGTGGTGGTTTTAAAGAAATTATGCAGTTGCTTTTTTTTTTTTCCTAAAGGATTCCTTTAAAGTGCAGGGTAGAGTCCCCCACGCAGTTAACAAAATCCCTGCTACCGGCAATACTGTGGTGCCCTCAAGTGGATGCAGAATACTGAGAAATGAATACATTGCAGTCCCTGCTCCCTGCCTCGCAAACCCAGCCTGCAAACAAAGCACCTGCCCACCCCAAGAGCTCTTTGCAATGCCAGAGGAGTAAATGTGCTTCAACATCAAGATTGCCAGACCAAAAGTTTCTCACTCAAGAGAAATTTATTTTTCAAGAAATTATTTGATTTATGAGAAAAAAAATATTTTAAAAAGGGGGATTGGTTACAGCACTACCCTCATGATATTTCCAAGGAGTAAGCAGAAAATAGAGATGTTTTTGGGTCCAACCACAGACCAAATGCCCTTGAGCTTGATTCCCTTCATCAGATGCAGTAGTGCTGGCGTTCCTCTGGAAATTGGCAGTAGATGCCAAATTGCCTGACACCAGCCCCTACCAATGTGCCATCCAGCCACTTCATAGTGCCAGCAGACGTGAAATACCCCATTTGCCACCTGCTGCTTCACTGGTGGCAAGCTACCCATGTATGGCTTCCTCCTCCTTGTGACTGTTCTTCCCATATACTGTGTCCTTGTCACATCACAGAGATGTAGGGGCAGCACAGGCTCCGACAGACACCCTTGAAGAAGACAGAGATCTTGAGAGGCTGGAAAGGAAATGAAAACATCCTGATACCCAGGTCACATAATTTTAAAAAATCCCTAACTTTTAAGACTACACAATGAGCACGGCTGAGCTTAGTGCTCAGAGGTCACAGGGCAAGTCATGCTACTGCTAGAGAGAGCTTGAATCGTGAGGAACGACGCAAAACTTAACAGCAGTGTTCAGCTAATTTACCTCAGCTAAACACTCCACGGGCAGAGCTTCTGTTGGAAGAGCAGTGCAGGTACTGATCCGTGTCACGCACATGCCCAGCTCACTGCCTGCCATGGCCCTCTCCACAGAGCTATTCCCCAGCAGTCCCAGCCTGTCCTGGTGCCCAGGGCAGGGCTCGGCATTTTCCCTCGCTGAATTTGATGGGGTTCCTGTTTACCCATTCCTCCAGCCTGCCCGGGAAAAGCATCCCTGACCTCCAGCATTAATCATCTGCAAATTTGATGAGGGTGCATTGCATTGCCTCCTCCAGGCCATTGATGATGTTGAATAGAACGCACCCAAGCAACAAGTAGAGAACTGCAGGGGTCTGTAAAGTGCAACTCATTAGCCACTGCCCTCTGATCCCAGTCATCCAACCAATGTTTCACCCATCTTCTAGCTGTCCATCCACCCTTCCACCCAATCCCTAATATCCTGCCTTGATTACAAGAGTTTTACGGGAGGCAGTGCCAAAAGTCTTGCTAAAGTCAAGGGAAACATCATCTCTTGCTCAGCCTTCATTCCCAGATCCAGTCATTTCACCACAGAAGGGCATCAGATTAGTCAAGCATGACCTAATCTTGTGAGCAGCTGTGGAAAGAACTGGAAATACAAGACTAAAGCTACATCAAACCATATTGATTAGAAAGAGCATTCCAAGGTGCATAGAGAAATCACAGCCAACCAGAGTCAAACAGAAGCAACTGCCCAGTGGAGCAGGAATGAATACAAAACTTCTTAAAACAGTGAACTAAGTTCAGAAATGGCTTACCTAATTTAGTTCTCTGAATCAGCTACTTCAGAGCATTCCTATGCAAAAGTATCCAAGACGCTGCTAAAAACCTGTAAAGATTTAACTCTCAAAGGAGTTAATTAAAGAACCTGATGACGAGACCTGTGAGTCACTGAAGGAGTGCATGGGCAATGCACTCTTAAAACACCAGCAGGACACAGGGCTGGTAGCATGTGGGCCAGGCACAAACAGACCTCAGCAGGCAGCATGTTTGAGCAGAAACAGCAGGTTTGGTCACAGCCTATAGTCACAGCAAATTTTAGACCCACTACTAGAAGACCAGTGTTTGACTCTGGACAAAAACCATTTGCCATCCCTGTCCTCAAGAAACATGCCTTTCTGGCATCATCAAAAAGCTCTATGTGCTTGAAGTCAACATAGGTAACCCACAAAACAAACGCCAACCTGGGAAACATTTGGTGAGTGCAGAAATTTTTCCCTGAGGATTCATCAGAAGTGAGCTAAAATATAGTGCAGAGCCAGTAGCATGTCAGTATTGTACGGCTCAGACAACCATTACAAGAGCTGTAAATCAAAACAAAATCCTACCAAAAAAAAGGCAGAGCTATGAACACAAAAGATTGTTCATAATCTCTTGGTGACAGATGAGGAAGCTGTCAGTACAGGTAGAAACGTGTTTAAAGGCACCTAGACTCTGACTAATAAAATTATTTTTTATAGAGAGAGATCTAAGAAAGCTGAAAGACCTTTCCTATTAACTTGAAGGTGGACTGAGGACACTGTCAACACCTGCCAGTTCTGTGCCAAAAATACAGGCCCATGCAGAGAAACAGGAGGGACTGCTGACACCGCCAGAGCAGCTCTTACACCGATGCCACTATCACTTTGACATGGACTGGACAATGACATACTGCTCTGTAGCATCATCACGGATAGCAAACCCAGGACAGCATGAAAAGAAACCCTGCCCACACCTGGCACTTTGTTCTGACCATGACAGTGGGACAACCGAAGGAAGCAAACCTGCACTCTGGCTGCCACTGGTACACACCTGGTTTGGATACAGTCACAGCTCACACTAAAAGCTTGCAGTCATTAAGACAAGGACAACCAGTAAGCAGTAGTTACTTGCACCAGAAATGCAACATTAAGTTACTTGCAGAAATGAAACAATAAGCAATTAAAAGGCAATGTTTTGGACAAGGTAAGTAGTTGAGCTCAGGGTGTAGAAGATGCAGGAGAACATCCTTCTGCTGAGGAAATCTCTTCCAGCCCTTAGTGCTCACCAAGCAGCAGTCCTGGCCCAACCTGAAATGCACTTCCCAGGGCATGTCTGTGGCCACACCAAACCAGCAGCATGAGGAGAATACTGATTTATGGGCTTGCCTCAGACCAAGCTCCTCAGGCTTCTGATTCCTTTCTGACCATTCTGGCCAGCAGGTGACATCCCCCTCTGCCACTGTGGGCAGCAGCACTGCCTACAGGAAAGAATTGCTCTCCGGAGACATAGAGGCTAAAATAGAGACTAAATATCACCACATGCCATACCCTTTGAGAGGCTGGCAACCTCAAAAATAAAAAGTTCCAAGACACAAACTAGAGAGGGACATTTCTCCTTACCAAATGGCTCCTAAATCTGTAAGTCGAAAAGCCAGGTGGTTTCATTTTGTTAAGCAAAGAAGACGGAAGGATTGCAAGAGACTCTTTCAGAAATAACAAATGATCACAAAGTGCAGGACAAACAAATGCAGATCGAGGAATACAGCTTTTGATTTTTAAAAACTCAAAAAGCATGAATTCCAGATATAACAATTCAGACCTTTATTTTTAAAAAAAGGGGGAGCTAGAACTTCTCAAAAAAATTTTTTTTCATCTAAAAGGTAAGTGCAGATTTACCTTGCAAAGGTTATCAAAATGAACAGGATGTTCTCATGCACAGAAAACAACAGGGAAAAATGAGGACAATATACACATAACTAAATTTACATATAACCCCAAAAGAAACCAATTCTCTGCCTCAGTTCTCAGTGAGGACCATGGTGTCTCCTTGGAGCAAAGGCAGGGTAGCCATTGAAACTGAGCACAGTGTTGCACAACTCCGTTGTCCTGGAACTGGAAGAGCAGCTGTATTTGCACCCAAGGGAAGGTGCTGATCACCATCTCAGAAGCATCACTGCATACCTGCCCCAGGCCACTGTTTCCTTAGCATCCAGTACTGGACAGAGACAAGCTCTGAGGCAGCATGGGCCTTAATTCTAACCCCACCAAGCTGCTTTTCAGTATTGTTGAAAGGCTTGGCATATGAAAGTGCAGCTTAGGTAGACTCATTTTGAAGTGAATGCAACATGGTTGAATATCATCAAGACTAATAAAAAGCAAAAAATGTGCTGATCCATGCAAGACTAACTAGCCTGATCACAAAAGTATGTCTAGATTTAAAAGCACGTAATGAGAATAATGTAGAAAGTGACACAAAATACAGCTTGGGTATTAATGATAGATGAGACCCTACTAAATAATTTATTTCCTTATGACAGTCAGGAGATCAGGATGCATTGCATATATCTTCACATACATCTTCTGGCATAACTTTTTACTGGTTGAAATGGGGGAAAAGGGAACCATTAAGACATGACAACATACAGTACTAACATTTATGTTCATCACGTGACTTTGGATGTTATCCTGCTGGTCGGAAAGAAATCGGAAGCCTGAGTTGCTCAGTGCAAAGCACAACCTGTTCCAGTAGGCTGAAAAGAGGCTCTTGGAGCTCCTTCAAAGTTTAAGGATCACAGATAATTAATGACACCACCAGTATTCTAATAAAATGTATCATTACCTCTGCCTTTATCATCCTCAATTCAGGATCAGTCATTCAGGTCTAGGTGGTAAGGAAAAAAGTTGCAGTAACCTCAGTCATACTAAGAGCAGGTCAGGTACTTTAGAGCCAAACCCAAAGCCTTTCACTGTGTGCTGTAAGCTTAACAGTTGGAAGTGAAAAAGGGGGGTCAGACAAAGAGTTCTGCGTTAGTCATTTTTTTATTAGTTATGAAGCATAACCGCTTAAGCCAAGAAAAAAAAGGCTGCCTAGGGATTGTACTTATAAAAGTATTCCCTGAAAAGACAAGTATTTCCCTCTAAAAAGGCACCCGGCGAGACTTCTGAAATGTTTTCATTTTCAGTGCATCTTCTTTGAACGTGGCCAACGAGGATGTGCAGAAGGGCAAAGACAGGTTAGTAGGTGGGTCAGGAAAAAGCTCTACAGAAAAGCCTGACTCACTCAGCCGAGAAGGAGGAAGTCTGGGAGAAAGCAGGAGAGCAGTCACCAGCCCAGAGAGGCTCATAACAGCGCACAAGGCAGAACAGTGGGGATGTAGCACCTCCCTCTTTCTGGCTGGGCTTTTGTGCTTTGTTGTGTGTTTTGGTTTTTTTTAACTGGATCCATTCACACCAGGAACTACAGGATGGTTTTTATTTAGATAGAAGAGGATGCTTCATCTAGTCCTGCATTCATATCTTCGTCTTTCCTTTATGCTTGGCCTGTCTTAGGGAAGTTCTTCATTATTAGGCTGTGATGTTCTAAGCGATGCTTAAGATGAAAATCAATTAATCTCTGTGATACCATATCTCAGTATAGACTTCTAGTTATTATTATAATTGCAAAATTAAGAGAAAGATATGATATTTCAGTAAATAGAATGAGCAAGCCTCCACTTGCAGTGACTCCTGTTTACTGTAATCAGAGAAGATGAATAAGCTTTTATGGAAAATGTGCTTGGATGGAGCTTTGGATGCACAACTCATGCATTAGCAATGTTTATGGATTGACTCATTACACAGCCAGTCTCTATGCACATACCGTCTGAGAATATAGAGGTTTTCAGACATAACCAAAAACATGATGTCCAATATGGAGGAAAGTTTATTTTTCACTTGTCTTCCAGGAACCAGAATCTCCCTGAACTCAAAAAGATCCTTGACTAGAGTTTGAATGGACAAGATTTAATACTCCAATATGGTGACAGACCACAAAGTGAACAGCAAATGCTTTGGGCTCCTTATTTTTCAGCACTTATTCCAGATCCTGGAAGGACCTAAACTCCAGGACATGGAGGCCTTCTATTTGGAATTATGGCAGGAGTCTACCCAAATGATACCAGGCCCCTGTCTAAAGTGAAACCCAGAAGAATTTGAAAGGAACACTGTGAACTCCTTGAACTAGCATTTCCCCATGAAACCACCACTGGAAAGGTTCCAGCTATTGCCCCGAAACAGGGTGTAAGGACATGCATACAGCAAAGTGTGAGGCAAGGTGCTGTGGGAAGACTGAGCACACAGGGAACTCTGAAAAGGAAGGGCTAGCTAAACAAGTTTTGCAGGACCCACCCATGTACAAAAACCCACCAGTGTGCCAAAGTGGTTATTGAAACATCACGACCTGCACCGACCTAAGCTGCTGGCAGGAATTGCTGCTGGTGCTATCAGCAGGCAGCGTGTGAAGTGGGACCTAGTGCCAACTAGGTCAGGACGTGGTTACAAGCAGAGTCAAGAAAGTCACAGCATGTACACAGAACCTTAAAGGGAATCTGTGGGACCAAACCTTTGACAGGCAGATCTGAAGCCTGCTTCTACCACAAAAGTGCTGTAGTTGACGACCCTGGCTCCTTGCTTTCCTGTAGCCTTGCTCCAAAGCTGACACCCAGGCAAAAGCCTGCCATGATCGCAGCTTCCAGGTGCCCTTCTGAGGTACAGCAGGGAAGTTACAGCAAAGGTACAAAACCTGCCTGACTCCTTGAGGCAGTGGCTCAGGTGGCAGGTGGGAAGCGAGATAACACAGCACAGCTCTGGCCGAGTACACAATGCCTGCTGAAACACGATCGCTTTCCATTGACACCGATGGAGCAAATACATTCGAACGCTGCTTGCGAAACATGCCACACTGTCAGGCATGGAGATGGAAATAAAGTACCCAGGACCCAAAGAAACCCAACCAATTAAGGAGTCTCTTGTCACAGTGGGTCAGCACAAGGCGATGTGGTCTGCAAAACTTTTTTATCATTAACCCTGTCAGCAAGGTAAGTGATTCAATTTCTGGCAAAACATCCCAGGCACTTGGGATCAGATATATATATATATAGANCACAGATTACATCTCACCACTTACATACAGTGCCAAGGATCATCCTGACCTCCTTGAATATATCCAATCTCTTTTTGAGCACACTGGTATCTCTGGCTTCCACAATACCTCACATATACTTACCTGTTGCATACTAAACCCTAGGATCTTCCTTCCATCCATTTCTAACAGTCTGACTGATCATTTCATCAGCTCCTAGCCCTACGCAATGCTGATTCCTCCTATCCAGCACCCAGCCAGCCAGAGTGAGTTTCCTAAGGAAGTCATACAGCTTTTAGTCCTGTATGGAAGTAATTTCCATCTCCTTGGACACCTGCATTGGTTCTCTCCATATTCTCTAGTTTTTTTAAACCTTTTCAAGGACTGCAGACAGCATTCAAACCAAAAATCTTTACATAGCAGCACACCAATATTTTCTTGAGATGTCCTCCTTTCCCAATAATTAATATTCTAATTGTTTCCTTTGGTACAAGGTTTGGGCAGACATTTTCAGAGAACTATGCATAATGCAGAAGAACCATCCCCAAATATCACTCCAAAGCCCCTTGTGTTGTATGTATGTTCGGATACTTTTTCCCCATGTGAATTCCTTTGTGTTCTGTCAACATAGGCTTTATTTACTACAGAAGGCATATTTGGTAGTCTAATTCACAAGCTCCAACATGCATGAAGACCAGTATCATATTTACTACCTTCCCTTTCTGTGTTCCTAAGGCTAATTTAAAAATCACACAGGATGACATCTAGCACAGCTCTCACAAACTCCTTTAGACTCCAGCAGTCAAAGCTGAAGTCTAAAGGAGGCTCTGGAGAGCTTTATCAACTGCCCTGACCAGCATGTCAATTTCAAGTAGTTCCTTGGACTGATATCTCACAGAGCATAGCTCTGACATGATAATTTCCAAGTTCCTCAGCTCTGAACATTGATGCATGTGACTTGGCTTTTCTGTCAAGTCTTTTCTTTCCAGATGAGAAGCTGGAGCAGCAACAGGAGCATTCTCTAACCGATGGCAAACAGAAAGCCAAGAGCCAGGGTTTCTTTGAAGCTTCATCTGCTGTCCCAAAAACCAATGCTTTGTTCATATTTGCATTGCTCAGCACACATCACTGCAGTTTGGAAGTGACTTCACCTTCACAGTGCTGGGCATCTGCCAAGTCCAAAGATCAGACAGAGATTCCAGCAGACACTCACCTTTCACTCAGGTACCCAAGACCTGCTGAAG
Organism: Mohoua ochrocephala; assembly: GCA_013398855.1. Taxonomy (NCBI): domain Eukaryota; kingdom Metazoa; phylum Chordata; class Aves; order Passeriformes; family Acanthizidae; genus Mohoua; species Mohoua ochrocephala. The sequence goes on from VZTA01008070.1 coordinate 387,248, forward strand.
ACTCAAAACTTCTCATTACTGAGGTACCTTCCTGAAATGTTGGTGCTTCCTGCTGGATGGCTCAGGAGTCCCTCCACCACACAGCAGCTGCTGCAGTTCCCAGCACTTCCCCACCACTGTGGAGGGGACTTCACTGCATTCTGCTGCACCAAACTGTGCCCCATTGCACGAACATCCAAACGCCACGTGGGTGACAAGTTTTACACCGATAAGAGTATTTCAAAGGACGATGCCACTCTGCAATGGAAGTAAAGCACTTTATGCCCCAATGAGTCACTGAACACAAGCAGCATAGTGCAGATCCGTGGTACTGAACAGCTTTCTGCCAAAGTCTAAGCAAACAAGACAAGGAATGTAGAGAGCTAAGACTCACAGAAATATTTTATCCGTGACTTGGCAATGCTAGGCTAACAGAATCATTTAGGACCTTTAAGATTCAGTCCATTCAAGACTACACAGGAAGCAAGTACAAATCTAATTCGTATTTCCCAAAATATAGTTACTTAAAAGCCAATTAAAATACAATTAACAGTGACATAAAATAAGGGAAAAGCCAGAGACAGAGCATGTAACAAAGAGGAATTCAAAGCTTACCTGCACTTACCACAAAACATACACATTAAGTGGGTACAGAGACCAGCCAGAGATCCTTACAACATTACAGTAAGGGTCAAGACCAATGAACAGATGCTGTTTAAAACTGACCTATTCCTTGTGTTTATTCAGGGTTCAGAAGAGTGGTACCACTATTCCACATTAAATTAGTCATATCTTTCATTGCAAAATCTGCCTGGATTTTAGCAATTCATCTGATTAGAGCCAGAATCTTGAAATTGCGTCATTGTTTAACTGTGAATATTCTACCTGCCAAGAGAAGGAATTGAGGTGAGGAGTCAGATTTTTATCTCAGGTTTCATTTCTGCAACTCCCATGAAAGTGTATGGGCAGGCCATATAAAGACTCCTGTGTCCATACAGGTGTTAATCTCTATATCCTGCCAGTAAATCACACTGCAGTGCCTGCTCCCTTCTTTATGGCCTTTATCTTGCAAGATTTATCTCTTAATTACTTTATGTGAAGCAGTAAGCAAACAAGGGCACACAGTACCAGCTCCCGGACAGACTGACAAGCCTTGTGCTCCCAGGCAGGTGGGCACAGATAACCAGCTTGGGAGGAGATACATACATCAAGCAGGAAGCGAATACTCCCATATTAGCAGTTTATCCTTAGCTGAAACAAGACATGCCTTAGCAATAAGTGTTAAAGAGAGAAATGAGATAAAAAGTAGCATTTGTTTTATCGTTGCTTCTGAGAACTCCATTTTGTGTGAGCAGAAAGGTAATAGAGTGTAGACAACTGGAAAAGAGAAGCAAGTAGTTGCCACAACTGGCACCTGCAAGGGATTAGCCAGTGATCCTTGCCAAGGAGCTCAGGAGCAAGCTAGACTTCAGACCTGGGCTAGAACTCAAGTTTTCTTCAACTGTTGAATTTTTAATTTGATACTTACCACCACTTCCAGAATTAGTTAAACTGCTTAGCATGAGACCATTATCAGGTGCTTAAAGAACAGAAACTCACAGGAGTGACCAAAACAGTGAATTTGACAACTTACCTTCAGACTGACACCCTGCTTGGCACTCTCTACTGTTTGGGATTTAAACCTTTCCCTCCTGCACAGCTACACATGTACAGCAGTAGCACCTTAAGAGCGTCTTCCACAAGACTAGATGGGAAAAAGGAGTTTGACTCCTCCAGCATCATGGTGGATGGATTTGTGGATAGATTTTTCTTGTTCCTTGGTCAAGTGTCCTTAGAGCAGAGTTATATACAAGCAAACAGCCTCCTCCTCTTTTACTTGTCAAGGACTCAATTCTAGGTGTTGTCACAAGAAGACTGACTACAAGAACAGAGCCTTCAAAACTTAAAACTCTTTAGTGTTTGAGTTCCAACTAATCATACAGCTGTTCAGGCAGAGTCATAGAATCATGGAATCATAAAACGTCCTGAGGTGGAGGGACCCACAAGAAGCATTTAGTCCAACTCCTGGCCCTACACAGAACACCCCACGAGTCACACCATGTGCCTGAGAAAGTTGTCCAAACACTTCTTGAACTCTGTCAGGCTGATGCTGTGACCACTTCCCTGGGGAGCCTGTTCCAGTGCCCAGCCACCCTCTGGGCGAAGAGCCTTTTCCCAGTATCCAACCTAAACCTCCCTGACACAGCTTCCTGCCATTCCCTCAGCTCCTATCACCAGAGAGGAGAGATCAGTGCCTGCCCCTCCACTTCCCCTCATGAGGGAGCTGGAGACTGACTCAATGTTATACCTATTCATAAATGAAAAGGGAAGTCACCCTTCTGCAGTTAGGTTTCTTTTATAGTGTCAGCTGCTGAGCAGAGCTTTTGGGCCACAGTTTTACATTTAAAGGCTGTAAGTTCCCAAACCTATTTTTCCAACAAGAATTACAAGAGGGAACTTACTGAAGCATTCTCATTTACTTTTGTACACTTCACATGGCTGTGGTATCTCACTATTAGCTGATAAAAAGTATTATAATGTACATGTGCCCAGTAACAACTTATACAGAGACATCATCTGCTTTACCAGCCATCTTCTCTCCCCATCATATACAATGTCCTGAAATGCAGCCTTGAGGGTGACAGTAATGCAGGATGGACATTTTGTCACCTTGAGAAAGCTTCTGGCAGTTACCTGTTACCCAGCATTTAAGATTGTTGTTTTCTGTCCTTTAAAGCTAATCACACATAGCAATTCTGTAATTCATTTACACTTTCAAGACTCCAGCAGAACCCAAAAAGGGAGATAGTTGTCTATAAGGCAGAAAAAAAAAATTGGAATAGACTGAAGACTGGTGAGTGGCAGCTGCCAAGGTAGACAGACATCTTGCAGGATGTTATTGAAGTGGGGAAGGAGTATAAATCAACTGCCCATCTGCAATGGAAAAAAATTATTTAAAAGGGATGACTGATAACAACCCACTGCCTCTCATCAGCCCCAGGGCTCTTTCATAAGCTCCCTCTCATGCCTCTGTGGGTTCTTCAGCAGTCATGGAATAAGAGAAAGGTTTGGTAAACCATACACTACAAAAGAAAAATAGCTGTAGCTATTGTAGCACTGCTGTGCAGTAGTGTAGCACTGCTTCTCAATATTCAACACACTACAGAAGCAAACCAGCAAAAGCTAACAATTATAACATTAGAATAATTGCAAAGAACTTTTTTCAAGATCTGTAGTCTAGACAAGTACTTGGGAAACTTTCCAATTTATGAAAAGACATTTCTGCAGAGTAAAGATTTTCTTCACAGGTTGTTCTCTGAAGAGGCTGATACTTCTTTCCTCCTCGCTCTCCAGAGAAAGCCAAAATATTTCAGTTCCCATACCATAAGCAGTCTCTCAAACTGTTCAGAATACAAAATGTGCAGAACAATAAAATTTTTTCTTCACTGGCTTCAACTTTGAAAGTCGTGACATCTATATAACAAACTGTAAACAAAAGGTGGAGTGCAATTAGCATATGTACTCCTTATGCCTGAAATACCACCGAACTTCTGCAGCAGCAGCACTGAGTCTTTAAAAAAAAATGAGCAAGAAGGAGACCATTATGGGGAACAACCCTATTTCACCAGAAATATGGGATAACTACTCCCATCCTGACAGATGACTAATTGAGATTCCACACCCTGGTTCATATAATGACAATTAGATCAACACCTTAAGTTTATCACTCCAGGTTTGCTCTTAGGAAGGAGATCTTCTGTTCTTGTGTGTGCCCCAACACTGGGGTGAGCACACATTCTCTGCCCCTGCTTCAGCCCTCCTCCTTATCAGGAACAGTTCTCATTCTTGCTCACTCTCCCTGTGTGATGTGGAGAATCACTGCTAACCCAAAACAAGGAGGGCAGCTGTGAACATACACTTGCACCAGAAATGTAATTCAGTTAAAACCTGACCAATCCAATAACAACCACGTAAAATCCGCTTCTCTTACATTCAGTGCATTTTAGAGAATGCTTAGTATTAATGCTTTTAAAAATCCAAATTAGTAATTTATTACCATCATGAACCTTGAAAGATTTTCTATTATTTTGAAATTTGAAAAGCAGACTACACTTAAATAGCATTTTTAATACAAGAGCCATTTATTCGTAGAAGTTCATAACAGTACTGATGATTCCATCATAGCACTTAACCACAGGAACAGCTCAAAAACTGGGTGACATTTACACGCATCTACCAATATTGTAACTAGTGGCTCATACTGTGTTCATGTCCTTGGTTATGGTGGAAACTGGACAGGAGGTATTTGTTAACAAAGAACAGCATAACACTCGGTTCATGCCTTAGGAGACGTTTCAAAAGATATTTCATGTTTTTCTTGTACATCAATTGGCATTTTTGGGAACTTCTTTATATTAGCTTCAGGGGGATGAGAACTAAAAGATTTTCATACAAGTTTCTGTACTCCAGACATGTAGTGCAAGTAACAGACCATAATCGCCAAGTAGCCATTGTCGTTGTTCAACCCAAGCAGCGTGCAAGGAGTGAAAGAGCCCACGGTGAACAGTATTCAACTAAATTCTTTTTATTGACTGGCAAGCATTATCAGAAGAACCCAAAGAACATATAAAAATGCAAACTTTATGCTGAGTGTCCTTTTAAAAGCTAGCAGCACAAAATAGTTTTTGAACAGACCAGACATCTGTTGCCTCCTGAGCAGTAGTACATCATTTTGTTGTCCATGTTTTCTGACTCCCAGGTTTTGCAAATGCTGATACATCAAGAGTTTTACCACTGTTGCACTGTTCATATAAAGTCTGAAAGTTAACAAACACACAGGGTATTCAGGTGAACACAGTTATATTGCACATGGTTTCAAACCATATTACAAACATTACCACTTGAAATAAATCATCATATACTGAAATATTCCATACCAAAATTCCTCTCTCAAATCAAAAAATAAAAATACACTTAAGACAGCTTAGTTGTACCAGCTGTAATGCAATGTAGTGCCTTAAAGAAAATACATATACTGACTTAGCAGTGTGGGCAAAGTTATAGAGCTTCACAAGACAGCAGAGAACAAACAAGTTGCAGAGATCTAAAATCAAGTTTGTTGTCTCCAATATGGAAACACCAGCCTGGAAGGAGAGAGTTATTTGTGTACTTGGGGCATTGCAAGCTTTACATGAGATACTCAAATGCCTACAAACAGCCACACCACCATATTGTGAAAAGGGTAACTACTTAAAAGGATAACTACATATTGTTAAAAGGATAACTACTCATATTTAAAACAGATCAAGTACAACTAGCAGTGTAAGCATAAACTCCTTTATGTTTAATATACACTGAATTTGCTTTCCTCCCCATGAAAGAAGCTTTGCATTCTCAACATCTTATGTATATTTTACCACCATCACTTCTTCTGAGACACAGGTAGAAAGAACACAGTTGAAGATTTATCAAACTTCTCTTTTAGGCAATAAGCAGAGAGGCTGCAATACTTCACCATGCAGGAACTGATTCACACATAGCACTGCATTAACAGTTCAGCAACTTCCAGGAAGCAGGAACAGTTGCAGTCCAAAAGCGTGCACACTTAACAGATCAATTTAGATAATTTCTCCATAGTGAGGGTTCTTAAATTAGAAGACCCCCGCTTAGGGGCAGCTTAAAAGCAAAGCAGATGTACTGGGAGGTGGAAAGGAAAGAAAAAGCTAAAAATAAAGATTACTGGCATCATTTTCAACCCTTCCAATTCAGAAGAATGTAGAGAGATTCTGCATGCTTGCAAATAAAAGCACTAAGAGGTGCAATGTTTTTCCAGCTATGGCTAAAGATCTCATACATGTATTGTTTCAGCTTTCACTACCAAACATTCTAACCTTTGTTTGCATGAGCGTGTACTACGATACAAAACAGAAAAGAATTTACTTACCCTCGCAGCTCTAGAAATAGAATTGGGAGAATTCAAGCCAACAAGCTGGCCAAGGATACGTTTCATTTCCTCTGTTGTTCCTTTTGCATTTGGGACACCTGCAGTTAATTCATAGTTATGCAGAAGTTGTATACATTATCAGTGTAAAAATCGCCAGTACAGTTTGTAAGAGGTTTAAGAATTAAAATACTGAAATCTTTTCTGAAGCAGACGTAGGCATCAAACAAAATTGAGTCATGGCAACAAGCTCAGAGTACACCTAAGAGTACAGTGCTTTTTAAAGCAGAGTTACAGATACTATTTAATAAAAATGTATTTTAAAATAAATGTACCTGTTTGACAATGACTTTGAATTTGAACATAGGGATGTACCAGCAACTCCGAAACAGAAATTCTTTCTTTAGGATTTCTTATTAAACAGCGCTGCAAATGAAAAAAGAGGAAGAATGCTTTGCCTAGAAATTATAAATTGTCCTAGGAATTAACTGTATTTACTTTGGATGTTGAACCAAGGGAGTTAAGTCAAACTGCTTTCAATAATTACTTAGTTGGTACTGAGCTAAAAAGAGACTTTAATATGGGAGCTACATGAAGTAGCTGTAGCTTCATTCTTCTTTCAGAACAAGGCCTGTTACTACAAGTACCAGCGAGCATTTATTTGTGGAGAAAGTCTCTCAAGCACAACTCATTCAGTTTTAGAAAATATGCTTCAAATAAAGAAATCACCGTTATTTAAATCAAAATTTAAGGGACAGTTACCTTCAGCACATCTTGAAGATCCTTCTCAGCAATATCTGGGAACCCTATTTCATAACTTGGATCAACAATAGCATGCATTTTATTGATGTGACTTGTTATATGTTGAAACGGAGTCCTTCCATATGTCATACAGTACAAAATGCATCCCAGTGACCATACATCGCTTTTGGGGCTTATCTAATATTAAAAGAAATTGAGTATTACTTAAGACACTGTCCCTTCAATCAATTTATCATGTAATTGTACAGTTTTTGTTGTATAAGAGATCTTTGTAACTATTACACAAAATCACTAAGGCAGAATGCCATTATCTACTAAGACAGTGATGTTGCTTCCTTCACTGATATTCCGTAAGAAAACCATTCCTATTAACTATTTCTGAAAATCAACTTACTTGAAGAACTAACTTAAAACTAAAGTTAGTCCTTAACAAATCGAACTGCAGGATTCTAATTTCAGATTTTAAAATAAATATAAGTAGAAGCACATTAAATTAATTAAATCCAGGAAATGGTGAGAGATTACAGCTATGTCTCCAAAGTGGAAAGCCACAATTCAATTCCTCTGGGTTTATAGGATTCAGATCCATATTTCAACCACAACACCCAGGCTGTTCCTTGCAGGATGACTTCCCGCTTCTCCTGTTGAAGCTGAAGCACTTTAAGAGAAGCATATATGAAAACTCTAGCCTGGGGAGATTTCAGAGGTGCACAGCATGGAGGGCCTGTAAGATGCTCAAAAGGCTTTTGTAACATGAGTCAGCAGTACAGCCTCTGATATGCAAAAGGCTTATGTATTGCACTGTACTCTATACTGTTGTTCAATGCTATTCACACTGATAACATAGTGGAACTCTTGTATTTCTCCATAAAAATTGATTTTAAAATATTTGTGGTTATTGTTAATTTAGATATTATCACTATAATTTTAGCTCCTCCAATGCCCAAGCCTGTGCATCCATTTTACTTTCAATTTTACTCATTAATTGAGCACTTACATTTTTCTAAACACCATCTGCCAAATGCTTTTAAGTAGTTAGGGAGATTAGGCTTAACCTTCCACTCTGCGCACAATCATCATGGCACAATAAATTTTCTTACGTTCAAGTTTCAGTGGAAGATTTTGAGAAAACCAAATCTGAAGATACATGACATGACTGAATTACACTTCCTTCTTAACATGATGGAAACAGGAGGAAAAAGATCATACTACCTTAGAACGAGGCTTGCCATTTTCTCCATAGGAAGACCTGTCTTCTATTGCCTCAGGTGGCATATAATTCATTGTGCCGGCCTAGCCATAAAAATGTAAAAATATTCTTTCAAGTAAAGCATGCATTAAATTTAATTCACTTAATAAAAACTTAGATTTCTGTCCCAAAACACTGAAAAGCATCTTGAAAGTTTGTTTGTATTAAGGCTGAAGGCCATTATTATTCTGTTCATGAAAAACACGTAAAAATCAATATACATGAATATTCATATACACATATAAAGCTATTCAGCATAAAATTGCTATTAATTGAGGTTATGACAATACTCAAAATTATCAGCAGGTACTAGAGCACTTCACAGAAAAATGGACACGAATTATCCAGAAGTATTTCACCTGAGAATCTTTAATGATACTTGTCACATCTGGCTGCATTTGGTTTGCAATGCCAAAGTCAATTAGTTTTAACATTCCATCAACTATCAGNTAATTGAGGTTATGACAATACTCAAAATTATCAGCAGGTACTAGAGCACTTCACAGAAAAATGGACACGAATTATCCAGAAGTATTTCACCTGAGAATCTTTAATGATACTTGTCACATCTGGCTGCATTTGGTTTGCAATGCCAAAGTCAATTAGTTTTAACATTCCATCAACTATCAGAAAGTTTGCTGGTTTCAGATCGCTGTGAATAATGCCTGAAAAAAAGAGTTTAAAGTAAATCCAAATTACTACCATAAGGTTTAGCATTACTCAATTCCCACAACCCTTGCATAGAGAGAAGGTGCAGATTGGCTTTAGCTGAATCTCTGCAGATTTCATAAAAGTGCTTCCACTTCTTTCTAAAGAGTTAAGACTTGCATGAGTTTACAGTCAGAATTACTGCTTATTCAAATCTGCAGGCACCCCAGAACTGTCCCAAGCAATCTGAGTTGCACAGTTTGTCTCAGTTTGGGACAGACCCTCCAGCTCTGTGTGCACACAGCCACACTGAACTGCTGCTCTGGAGCAATTCAGTGGGCTGTCCATGCCTGTAGCTCTCTCTTCAATTAGCTAAGCAGGTACTCAAAATGAAAGAATTATATTGCTTAGTGTGATCAAAGGTACCATTTACTGATGAGTATACACAACTGACTTCTCACAAACTCTACCTGGATGATTTAATATGAATTTTGGTTATTATCTACATAATCAACCAATCCATCTTGATATTTTACAAAAATCATTGTCTTTTTTCAAAAGATCACATGTATGTATGTACCCTGAATTTCAGTAGGTTTTGCTGTTTGCTATATTATCAAATGCTCTAGTCCTGAAAATAGGTGATGCTTTCTGTTATATGTACTAGTCTTCACTTCATTATTATATAGGAAAAGGTCCAAGTCTGCCCTCTCCTTTATGCTATACAGACAAACAGAATACAGATGCATACACTTTAATTACACAGATAAAGATGGGAGGAAGGCCTGAAGAACTCTAAGAAAAAACTGAAACACTTTGTTAAAGTAAAGATGACAGAGCTGTCATTAATGTCAAAGCTATTTTTGGAGAGAATGAGTGGCTAAAATTTGAGTCTGGTAGAGAACAAGTAGAATTGGGAGTATATGATGTAGCCTAAAACAGAAGATATTTTCTGGCTGTTGTAAGAAAACAACATTACATACATAAACAGTGATATTTGTAGATCCCTCTTGAGTTATCTAAGTCTACCTCTGCATCAAGATTTACCTTGGTCTTTTGTTTCACTGATTTTTTAAAAAATACAGTAAAGACCCATCTTTGAAGATCACCAAGATTACACCAACACTAAAAACAACTCCACCTCCAAAATTAAAACAGATTCATAATATCTGCCATATACCCTATACAAATACCTAGAATTATTTAAGAATACCATATTCATGGATTGTGTGAACAGCTTCCAGCATATTTTTCCAATAGCTCTTTCGTTCCAATGGATCCATCTTTTTTTTCTTTTTAAGCCAGCTATTGAGATCAATATTTCCACACTCCATTACCATGTAGATATGTTGATCAGTGATTTCACTAGAAATAAATATTTGTATGTTAAAAGTGAAGGAAATATCTTTTTATAGAGAAATACTGGTTAAACAAAATTAGTATTTACTCACTAGCCATAAAGGCGGATGATCTTATCACTGTGTTGCTGCAGTTTACTCAAATGAGCAATTTCATTCTTATAGCTCTGAACAGTCTGTTGATCAGCTTCCTCTAGATTCACGTATTTGACAGCATACAGCTGCTTCTTGTCATTCAGTACTTGAAATACCTGCAAAACAGTATCAGTTAATAACTTCATTCATCCCTAGCTCTGACTTACTATGGTCCTTCATCTCAACTCTGCCAGAATATTAAAAAAGCCTACCTTTTCAAAAGGAAGAAACAATTCAAAGTCAGCATGAAGAAAAATCAAAAAGACACCAGTTACAAAAGAAACAACCCTTATCAGAAGCTATCGTGGTGCCACATTGTATTTCACCAGGTGTAGTACATCATGAGTCTGAAGTGTTCCTAAGATAAAGATTACAAAATAACACTCCCAGAGACACAGGTTTGATCTGCCCTCACACATTCATTTTGTCACCCCAAAATGATGTGGAGGCTAGATCACATGGCACATGAGAAGAGGTTGAGAGCACAAAGTCCATTCAGTCTTAAGACGAGAAGGCTGCAGGAAATCCTATTGCTGTCTTCAGCTATTTAAAGGGAAGGTATGACAGACTCCTCTTGAATCATCCAAGTACGAGATGCAACAGACAGAGCTAACAACAAGGAAAATTACAATTGGATGTTTTGATTTTTTTCACTGTCACGTAGTCCAACAGGAAAAGCGCTTGTCCAGATAGGCTATGAAATCTCCATCCTTGGCAATACTCAAACACAAACCCACGAGTAACGGGCTCTATTTTGGCCTTGGTTTAAGCAGACTGTGAGAAAGGGATACACAGAGGTCCCTGCCATCCTACCTCTTTCTACAACTGTACAGTGGCAACACAGGGACCTCTTCTTTCTGGAGGTCCCTGCTGACTGGAAGCTGGCTAATGTTATTCCAATTGACAAGAAGGGTGGGAGGGAAGACCCAGGAAACTACAAACCTGTTAGCCTAACCTCAGTTGCTGGAAAAATTACTGAGAATATCCTGCTAGGTACTACTGAAAGGCAATGATCAGGCACAGTCAACACAGATTCACAAAGGGAAAGACCTCTCTAAGTAATTAGTTAAATTAGCTATCCTCAGAACACATCCTCCTAGAAGCTATGCTAAG
>VZTA01008072.1:0-33985 GCA_013398855.1 Mohoua ochrocephala
TCCAGCAGCTCCCTGCCCTTCCTCACATGCAGCAGCCACATTTGCCCACAGGTCTGGGTCCTCAGCACTTCATTTTTGCAGGAATATCTGGTACAAGTGCCAAGCAACTGAAGGACATCCATGACTCCATTCTGGAATGGTTGTATAATCACAAGGCAACGCACAGTTTTTGGAGAGTGCCCTGTTTTCTTTCAGTCTGCCTCTTCCCTGTTAAACAAAACACTTGGTGAATCACAATTTTGCTGCCTGCTCCACCCAGGAGACACTGTAGCACGGAGTGAACTCCCCCGTGGGCTCGAGATGAATGTTAAAAATTTATTGTCCAATCTGTAGGCTGATATTACTGTGCGTAATCCCAGGGAGTTGGGACGTGCCCATGTGTCACTGCACATCTTCTTTAGACGCAGCTCTGAAGGCAGGCTGGAATCACATGCTATTTTTATCACAGTTATTAGAAACACAGGGGATGTAATAGAGCTCAGGAAGACAACAGGGGCTTCTGTGAATTTCAGGGCATTGTAGAAGCCTGGTTTGCAACCTCGCTGAGAGAAAAAGCATTCCCAAAACCTCATGAGAGGTCTCTGCTTTTGACAGGTTCCCTTTTCCTCCCCTCAGTGCTGAGAGAAACTTTCATAACAAAACTTAAAGCCAGAAGAAGTCAGGCGCTGGGCACATCTTGGCAGTTTCAAAGATCAGGTCATCCTGCTGAAATGATGCTTTGAGACTCCACCTGCTCAGCTAAAGGCCCATCTTTAATTTTCAGTGGCAGTTTCAAGTGGGATGTAACTAATGAAGGACATAAGGATTCTGTTCTAAATGTTATTGCCAAAATATCCTGATGCATTCCACCAGGCAAGTCCAGGCCTTCCCAGTGTTACAGTGGAAGGTTACTTACGACAGTGAGGTACGAGTGCACAAAACTTCTTGTAAAAGAGCTTTAAATGAAAATATATTCTCTGAGTTCAGTAGGGGTAAATTACACTTCACTCCTCACTTTAATGAAAAACGACAGTGTACAGAAAAAGCAACAGCAAGAGATTGTTCATGTTGCAAAACTCTGTGAGCAAAAACTGACAGATGCCAGAATTAGGATGTCCTGTACAACCTCGGATCCCTGAGGAATTAGAGCTCTGCCCTCCACCCTGTCTCATTCAACACTCGATGTTTTTGGGTTATGCCCGGACCAAGCTTTGCTGGCAAGCTCCAGTATCCTCCAAGTGTTTTCCAGTATTTTTAACCAGGGAGTTCCTACCTCTGCTAGCTGGCTTCTGTCCTAGATTCCCCAGCTAGCTCCCCTTTCTTGTTTCTTACCAAATCTTTACCCAGTTACTGCCTCCTTCCAAAGTGTGTGGATCTTGGTCTCTTCCAGCTCTGTGTTGCCATCTCTGCCTTCAAAATATTTTGATTTACATCACATTTCCCACCAGATTTTGATTTGGAAATGGTTTATGGAGAGATGTGCAGGGCTGGTACCTGTGTGCATATTGGAAATCCCGTGGATGGAAGTTTCATTGCAACCACTGCGAGGCCACTGTGCTGGCTAATGATAAAGCCAGAGGAACCCTCTGAAATCATTGATCCACTCTATATTTATGGTGATTGAGTGAATTAATGGCCAAAAACTTTGTTAGTTTATTTTTCATAGTCCCTTGAAGGGAATCAATATGACTTAGACAGCAGAAAGTTGGTTTGTTTGGGTTTTTTATGCCTCTTTGACTTTCAAAACGTGGGATTTGGGTCCATCTGCTCCTTGACTGTGTCCTTTTCTGTCTTACTTGGGCATACATTTGCAATAGGATGACATTGGTGCCTTCTTCCATCATATTTTTGGTGTCCCTTTATCCTGAAGAAACTGAACAGCCTGTGGAACAGCTGGCAGGTAAACACACCACATAAAAATGGCTTTGATTCCTTCGCTGACATCGGGGTTTAAGGGTGCTGTGTTGTCCTTGCCTTCCTTTCTGCTGTTGTAGTGTGTGCTGAGTACAAGCACATCAGATGGCTGCAGGGTAGAAACTAGACAGAAAGGAGGGTTTTTTTCCATTTCTTTAATTATGAATTACACTTTGGAAAGGTAGGCTCAGTCTGTCTTGGCTTTGGAAACATTTCTTTTGGAATTGTACAAGATTGGCACGTTTGAAATGACACGGGGGGCAGGAGGTGGTCTGTGAGCCCACAGCCTTGCACCCCTGCCCTGGTGATGGTGGGGAGATGATTGTGCTGGCTAATGGTGATTAAAGAGATAAAGAGCAGCTGTTTCCTCAGTCTGTGGAATCACAAGAGCAACAGTGAGAGGTGCTGGCTGCAAACCAGAGCCAGCCTGGCATGACACAAGGCAGGAGGTGTAAAGGCTGTGGGATGTTCTCTACACACTCAGGGACAGAGCCCGAGAGATGGGCTTGGAAAGAATTGATTTATATCCTCTTATTGACAACACTTCATTTTGTGTTCTTCAATTTCTCTCACTTGTGAGTTTTTTGTTTGATTGTCTTACAATCTCTAAACAAAGTTCATCTGGCAGCAAGAAAAATCTTGATCATTCTCAGTTAGCTCTGCTGCAGACCCGGTGATTTCCCTCTGGAAAGGCAGTCAGTGCTGTGGTCACATGTCCTGTCATTTCACTGCTTTCACAACATCCTGCTACACAAGATTTAATGACCCTCAATGAAGTGTTAGTACAAATCACAGAATCACAGAATTGTTTGGGTTGGGAGGGACCTCTGGAGATCACCCAGCCCAACACCCCTGCCCAGCCAGGGTCCCCTGGTGCAGGTGACACAGGAGCGTGTCCAGGTGGGGCTGGAATGGCCCCAGAGTGGGAGACTCCAGGCCCTCCCTGGGCAGCTGCTCCAGGGCTCTGCCACCCTCAGTGGACAGAAGTTCTTCCTCACGTTGAGGTGGAACTTCTCATATTTCAGTTTATGGCCCTATACATAATACATAAGCATAAACTTACAATTCAAAATAAATGATGCTGCAATATCATCCACTGTTTTAATCACGGGGGTTTGCCTTTCTAGTTTGCAAAATGAGTTAAACTCCAGTATGTGCAAAACCTGTGGTTCCTCAGAGTTTCCAGACTGATCTTCCTCGAGACTCTGCTTTTATCCACAAATCAAAGGGAAGCCTGAGAAGCGGCAGGATGAGTTTCCTCTGAAAACCGATGACGGTACTTGAGTCTCTCTGCCCTTTCATTTGTAAGTGCCTCTGCAGAGAGTGTCCAGAGAGATAACAAATACTACCAGCTGTGTAGTAATTCTACTGAGGATAAACAATGTCTCAGTGAGGGTGGAGTGAAGGGCAATTCACAGAGGTCACCAAATAAGCAGGTTACATCACATTTCCATAGCACTGGGCGAGTTGTTTGTTTTGGGTGAATTATCCAGTAAACTTTGGCCCTGGCTGATTTCCATACAGGCCCAAATTTCCATAAATATGTCAGTCACACAGATGAGTTTGCAATGTTTGTTATCAAGAGAATATTACAAATGCACTCAGCACAAGTGCACTGGTATGATTCACAGACAGTCTGTGGGCTTGCTCCTTTTATTCTTTATCCTGGAGGATAGAGCGAGAAGGGATCCAGATTGTTCCTGTGAGTTTTGAGCTGTGATTGAACCTTTAATAAAAACTGATGAGCAGTGATGAAGCTTTGGGGAGCCTAGACAATATTTCAGTCCGTAGGGCAGCCAGTCAGACTTGGGGTAACTTAGACAGATTCCCTGACCCTGACTTGTCCCAGTCCCCCATAAATCACGACTGGAGCCTTTCCAGTCCCCCAGGCCGTGCTGAATTGAGGTGTTACGAGGGCTGGAAGAGGCAACATAGAGTGCTGGGGACTGGCCAGTAGTAGAGGTGGCAAGTTGTGTATGATCTGAGTTCTGGTCTGGAGGGGTGTGGGGAGCATGAGAAGGTGCCTTCATCTCATCCTTCCATTTCTGTGGGCATTAATATTTGTAAATCCTGCCCTGCGCTGGCCGTATGAAGGTGCTGTGTACTGATCTCATCAGGACATGCAAGTATCTCAAGAGTGGGTGTCAGAGGATGGTGCCAGGCTCTTTTCAGTGGTGCCCAGTGACAGCATGAGGAGCAGTGGCCATAAACTAAACACAAGCAGTTCCATCTCAACATGAGGAAGAACTTCTGTCCATTGAGGGTGGCAGAGCCCTGGAGCAGCTGCCCAGGGAGGGCCTGGAGTCTCCCTCTCTGGAGACATTCCAACCCCACCTGGACACATTCCTGTGTCACCTGCTCCAGGGGACCCTGCCTTGGCAGGGGGTTGGACAGGAGCATCTCCAGAGGTCCCTCCCAATCCAAGCCATTCTGTGATTCCGTGATGCAGTTGCCAAAGCAGGGTAAAGAAAAGTCCAGAGCAAAGGCACCAGCAGTGCAACAGAAATAGCGTAGCTTCATTCTCATTCAGTCCAAATCTGATTTTTCATGCCTGAAGCCAGCTCCAGCTGATCAGGCAGCAGCAGATACAGCACATCCCATGCCACAGCCTCACAAACCAACCCTTTCCTGATCCATCCTGTGAGTGAGTGGTGCTCCATAGGGCACAGCAGAAGGAACCCTTCCCATATGGACTGTGCCATCACCTTAACCAGACCTCATGTCTCCTGATGCTCATTTTGTGCTTTTCCTGCAAAGCCTGGGCAAAAAGCAGGATTATGTATCTATTGAACATCTTCCCTCTAAGGAAAATACCTTGATCTCAGACTTTATTGGGTAGATTGGGTAAATCTTGGCCGTGGATTGTTAAACATTTGAAAGCAGCTAAGAAAATCTGCTACTTTCCGTTCTTTCTCTTCCACAGACCCCAGCAATTGCCAGGGTGACCACTCAGACAACACAGTGGCTTCCCTTGCCATGTGATGTTTTCCAGTCCCTCCTCACGGGCAGGGTATTTCAGGCAGTGACTGTATGGCTCTGAAGCAGCTCTGAGTGCTACAAAGCAGCAGTTTGTACACAAGCAGTGTCAATTCAAACCCAGTGTAATGAGATCTTGACCTCTTGCAATGTCCTGCTGGCTTCAGAGGACAGATGCTGTTTTGCCATGCTTGAGGAGTAGGCATCGAGACCAGCAGAGTAGATTTTGAAGAATTTTAATTTGTAGCCTAAGAAAATCAAATAGTGATTGCATAGGAATCACCAAACTCTTTTTTAAAAATCTCCTAGTAGAACAAAAATGTATATTTATTGTTATAAAGATAAACATATCCTTAGAAATTGGTAGAAGAGAGAGTGAGAGTCATTTTCAATGAATACTGTATTAGATTTTTTTCTTTTATAGACACCATCTTTTCAGCCATGGGTGGAGTGCACCTCATTCCCCAATTGCTGCTTTCTCTTTCCTCTGACAGTTTGCTTTTAAAAAGGGGAAGGGCAGCTGAATGATCTCCCAACATTTTTTTGCCCTGCTTTAATACATATTATTTACCTTTGCTGCCCCTATTCTTTCATTTAAGGTGTGCATGGAATAATCTGTCACTTCTTGCACTTGAGAAATATCTGCGCAAGACAGAGATTAGGCGCTAATCCAGGCTTTATTTAAGCCAGGGTAAGGTTTCAGTAGACCGTGCATCAGGTCCTAAACATCCCTTGCACAAAGAGTCTCCACAGCTGAGAAACCACTTAATGAAAGGTGTGCCTGTGAGATTTCAAGATCTTCATTTTTCTTTCCTCATGTCCATGGTGGGGGATGTAGGGCTCAAGGTGGAGACTCAGGGAGGGCAGGGTGCTAGAGATTGGAGAGGGTAAAGATGGGTAAAGTTGTCAAAGGTGTCAAGGGACAGTGAGGAGCCCTGGAGTCAAGGCAGGTGAGGGGAACAGGTAACCCCAGGCAGGAGAGTTGTGGGTAAAGCAGGGCCAGGGTGGTGGAGGGCGAGCTCAGCCTCTCAGAGCAATGATTTATCTGTCCGTTTGCCTCAGTTTACCCATTTGAATCCAGGGCATAATGCCTTTGTGAAGTTTAAACGATGCTTGTTTTTCGAGCACCTGAAGGAAAGGGGATTAAGTGATAATAATAAAAAATTGTTTAGAAAGAAAAATACAATTCCACAGATAAGTCTGAGGAGCAACGAAAAAGGATTTGCTAAACACAAGCTTAACGCCAACCTTGAAAACGTCCTTTTCCTCTTTGTTTGGGATCTCATAACAAACACGCCAGGTTCATCATTTCAAAGAAATTATGTAATGAATGAGGATCTTACCCCTACTCTAATCATGCTTCATGGTACATAAATCAAGCAGATTGCCTATTAGGCTCGTGTCTCCCCAGAAGAGCAGATGCAGTCTCACTCTAAATGTCTTGTCAGACACATCCTTTTGGGCCAGAACATTGTGTCCTCAGTCAGAGCCTGAGCCTATAAAAACCCCATTGCCAATGGGGAAGTGCAGCAGTGAGAAACATCCAGTCATGCTCATCCTGTAAAACCAGGGATTACTGCAGGAACCTGCAGACGTGGAGTGAATTGATTCAGCAGCAGGACACCGTGCTGCACAGAAGCCTGAGAGCACGAGAAGAGGGGTGATTGCTTCAGCCCTCACCTGCTGCACCACAACATTTCCCTAAATCAAGTGCAGCGTGGTTTGCTCCGGTTGAAGCACAGGGAATTGACTTTGTCTCCATGATTTCGCTGCTTTGGTCATACCCACACCCTTTGGCGTTGCTGCAGGTTTCACCCAAAGGAAATGCTAAACTGGATACACCACAGAACATTCCTACAAACATTTATCCCCAAATTTACAGTTTCTGTCGAGGGCAAACCTTGTTTGAATGTACCTTGGGCAGCTCCCTCCTGCCCCTCCCAAGGGGTGGCATTGGACTCCAGGTCACCTAGAATCGAAACAACACATGCTTTGGTGGCAGTCACAGGCCAGCCCTTCCAGCTGCAGATTTAAATGTGCTCGTGGCTGATGGTGAGCGAGGGGGCTGCTCAGCCTGTTGTGTCACCTTGATAACTACAGCTGAAGCACGTGAGAAAGGTACCACCCTGTGAGATGAGTTGGCAGGTGGAGGTGAAGGCCAGGAAACATCCTTACAGTTGGCCCAATTTAGATTGGACTAGAAGAAGGACTGAGAAGATCTGGAGGTCAAAACACCCAGTGCTTGTTGTGGGCTTCTCTGGCTTACAGTGAAAGTGTCTGATCTTTCGTTCCTCTACTCTCTCTCGCCAGGGTCACGGCCTCCCCTTGTCCAGTTTTTCAGCTTCGGTGCCTCTTTAGGACATCGCATGTGCTCAGAGGGCTGGAAAAGAAGCTCTCAAATCATTATTTCAGTGTGTGTGGGCAGAATCTCCTAGCACTCGAAAGCCCTTATGAAGTAATATTGACCATCTGCAAGGCCACAGTGTTTTCTGAAGACAGCTGGTTCTGCTCTGTCTGGGAGAGTGGAGAATGAGCCAATTGACTATTTGAGGTTATAGACATGCAGCAGGGTGTTGTGGGAAGCACTTTAGAAAGATACTTGAGTGGTACAGCAGGGAGTCTGCCCAGATTGTCTGGAATCACAGAATCATTTTGGTCGGAAAAGACCTCCAAGATTGTCGAGTTCAACCTGTGCCTGATCCCCACCTTGTCACCCAGCCCAGAGCACTGAGTGCCATGTCCAGGCCTTCCTTGAATACCTCCAGAGATTACGGTTCCACCACCTCCCTGGGCAGCCTCTTCCAATGCTTAACCACCCTTTCCATGAAGAAATTCTTCCTGAGAGTGATGCTGCACCTCCTCAGAGTGCATGAGCTCTGCCAGTCTCAGGAGGGCTTTTCCCTGAGTATTCCAGCACCTGCATCCTGCCCTCTTCCATTCGGTACCTGAGGCAGAGCCACACACACTAACACTGAATGTTGCCAGCTCAGGTTTTTGGAGACAAAACTGCTCAGTCTCAGCTCTTGGCACAGCTGTTTCTTCCAGGGAAACAGCTTCATTCATGAGGGCTCTGCTCTGCAGTGTCCCAGAAACTGCTTGGATTTAGGGGATCTGTGGCACAACCTGTGCCATGAGAGGCTGCCCACAAAAAAGGGAGATGTGGCTGTCGTGCTGTCTCTGCTGGCAGGAGGGAGTGGCACAGTCTCGTTGCAAGGAGGGGGCTACATTGCCATTTCTTAATTGGTTCTGTTCTGTGGGAGAACAGGGGAACTTCAGTTTCAAGTGCTGTTTTCCCAGCACGTTTTAATAGTGCCGAGATTGCTCCTAAATGATGGAGGAATGGGCTGAGGTACAGTGAAATATGAGTTGTTCCAGGCAGATGTGGCATCACTAGCTGGATTCATTTTCATGTCATCCAACTGCACGGTTTCCATAAATTGGAGCATTTTTATGGCTGAATTGAGCACTGTGGTGCACAGTCCAACTAGAGATAATTCCACATACATCTCCTGCCAAGCAGGTAGCAAGCAAAGGCTATGAGTATCTACACCCAGCTTGAGCATCTCTGTGTCCCCATTGTAATCTGTGAGCAAAATAGCATGATTTATTTTATCCTAATGATGTGGAGTATATTTGGCTCTTCTGAGTGTCCTCTGGGATTTTGCATCCATACACACACATGCACATCCTTCCCCATGATGCCTTAAGTGGCCACCCAAAACACAGAGATTTAAACAAGAATTATGAGAATAAAAGGAGGTATTTATTTGAAGGGCCTTCAAAGGTGCACCCTGGGCAGTCCAGAGGCTACACCCCAGATGGACGCTGGGTCACGGGTTCTTCACACTTTTATAAGTTTGGTTCATTTGCATATCAGGGTTCATTCTCCAATTATAACCTCAGTTTCATGATGGAATTACCCCAAGTTTGCCCCCCTTTAGAGGCTTTTAGTTGACACATTTCGGGCCTGGTGTCCTTGGAGTGGAAGCCTGCAGAGGTTTGTTGTGTCTGAGCAGCAGGAGAGAACAGCAGCTCACAGGCCACAAGGAACTTCAGAGTTACACACCAGGCAGGGCAGGGGTTGAAAATCATGAAAGTTAAAACCTAAGGCACCACCCACACTGAGATGCTCCCCCTTTCCGTGGGGTTGTACAAAGAGGTGTGAAGCACATAATTCTTCCCAATCCAAGGATCTCCTGCTAGAAAGAAATCCTTGGCTAGAAACAAGCCTGTATATGGTGGTTTTTCAAAGTAGCAGAGATCAGGTTTCAATTAGATAAATAAATCAGAGGCTAGATTCTTATTTGACCCTCCTCTGTTTGGAAATTTAATTAAAAAGAAGCAGGAGAGTCACTGTGCGGTGATTTCCTCTTTTTATCCTAGAATTTAGCAGTCTACTTAAGCATCTGGAAGAAACGGGTGGACATTGTCTCTAATCTGGTCCAAATTTTAGAGCTGCTTTAATTTCAGAGAAAAATCATCTCTCTTCAGTCCTGCTGCATCTCATGATAAGTATTATTAAATACCGGGTTGTTA
The DNA here is from genome assembly GCA_013398855.1 of Mohoua ochrocephala. Lineage (NCBI taxonomy): Eukaryota > Metazoa > Chordata > Aves > Passeriformes > Acanthizidae > Mohoua > Mohoua ochrocephala. Next base: position 9,406 of record VZTA01008072.1, read on the forward strand.
CCATGGGCACCTATCTTCTACTAACTCATTGCTCTGTATTTTTGTGTAATTACTGCTGAATCAACAAGATCTGCCCATTTTTGCTTCAAAAGCAACAATTCCCCAGTTACAGAGAAGCTAATGAGCCTACAAGGCTCCCCAGGGATTCCCGTCTCCGTACCACCAGTGGGACTGGACTCTGTTGGGAAGGGAGGAAAGTGGGATTGACATCCCTTCTGCCTCTCTATCAGGAACAGAAGGCTGCAGCTGCACGACCTGTTAATCTCATCATTTTTTGGAAGTTCATTTGGTAAACAAAGGCAGGATGAAACTTTCAGGTGGTATAAACCATTTCTGACACCTCTGTTGTCAGAAATGAACCCTGCCAGATCATTCCATCCAAAGAACTGACCCGAAGCCATGGGAATTTGCTACTGGAATATACGTTGAATATTTTTTGGCTGTAGCCCTTCTCTTGAAAACTCACTTTAAGCTTGGCAATACTCCAGAGGCATTTGCAAAGACTGTTTTTTAATTAGTCTGAGATCAGGTAGACAGAAAAGAGAACACTGGAGATGGCTGGAACTTCAGCAAGAAAAGGCCTTATTTAGAGGAAAGGAAAACTCTGCTCCACTTAACTTCCTTTAACTTGCCAGAAAGAGAGGGCAGGAGGCTGTGAAATGAACGATCGGAGCCAAGGTGTTTTGTTCCATTTCTGTGGGGTTTCAGTCATTGGTGCTATTCTTTTTGTGAAGCAACACAAGGTTTTAAGGCAGCTCATGCAGCCCCTCCAGGGCAGAGGGAGGCAGAGGGAGTCTGCAGACCTGGGGACACATATCCAGCCTCACCCACAAGCTGAGAGCTATGTGCAGATGGGCTCCTGCCAAGAAGGGTGTATCAGCCTTGGAAAGCTTCTAAAATCTGGCTCAGGACACGTGGGGTGTGTGTGTTGATTCCCTAACCCAGCAGTGATCAGTTCTTGGGCTGTTCCTTTTCCCATCCCCTGCGTGCACAGGTGGTGCCTGTTCTGGCTGCACTATCCATGGAGCACAGAGCCTTCTGCCTGGGCTATGCTCAGTTATCAAAGCTGTGTGCACTGACTTCACTCTCCACACCTGTTTGGGATGCTCACCTCAAAGCTGACAAACATTTTTGGAAAGCAATTATTTTTTTTATAAGGCAGCAAATCAGAGGGGAGCCAGAAGCCCAGGCGAGTGATTTATTGGCTCAGGATCCTGAAGGGGCACCAAGGAGTTATATAAATGCGACATATTAAGAACTTCATCTTGTATGCAAAGATTCTTTTTGTTTGCTGTATTAGGTACCAAGCCAGAGGAATAGCAAGGAAATGCAGGAGGTAGACCCAGAGCTTTTGCTGTATTTGCAAGGAGAGAGCGAGAGCACAGCACCAACATCTGGCTTCCTTTACTGAGGTTTAAGATTGCCACCTAGTTTTCCCGAGAAGGCCCTGAGCTTTATCAGTCCTACTTTTAAATTGGCATTTCTAGAATAAATTACACCTCTCATTTTATTATCAGGATCATTACCATTCTCTCTGTTTGATTGTGTGTCAAATTGTTGGGTTTACTCCGTGAAGATGTAACAATAAATTGTTTGGATTGAAACATAATGACACTGTGATTTGGAGTAAGACTTCCTTCATTCAACATCAGGCATAAAAAATCAGTTTTAGTCTCAGTCTGGGCTCTATTGGGAGCCAGTGAAGAGAGAGGTGCTTCTAGAGGATGATTCATCCTGCCCAAAAATAGGTGCCTAGGGCTGACTGGATGATTTTCCCAGTGGAGTTCTCTTTCTCCATATAGCCAGGGAAAATCTGTTTGACCAGCTTGGATGGGATGTCTGCCTTTTAGCTGGTTACATATTTGTGAGAAAGGTGTGCTGAAAGGTATTTGGTTACAGTCCTTTGGGGCTTCTCTATTTCAGTCGAGGCTTTGGACTCACCTAGAGATCGAATAAGGTCACAGCAAAGTGGACAGAAGTCGATAGTAAAGATAATTTTATTTCCAAGGTAAAAAAAGCTCCACGGAAGACCTGGCCTTGCAATGAAGTATGCACTGAGTGATGCGTGTGTGGATGAAAGGGAGCAGAAATGCCCTGATGCAGACAGAAATCCCTCTCTCCTCTCAAGATGCTGAATGTTTTGGGGCAGCTGAGCTATCACACAGCGTGACTCTGGATCTTGTGGGAGCCTCTGAAAGATGTGGCTTCCCACCGGAGCTTCCGAGATGACAAATTATAACTGTAAATTGTCATCTTCCCCATCCAATTTATTAGGCCGACTTGTTGACATCTGGAGGTTCATTAAAACATTCTAATTTCTCCCTTTTTATCAGTAATTAAAACTAAAGTGGAACAACCCGCCTTCCAAATGTGCTGCTCAGTAATTACCCCTGTAAGGATCCCTTTGCTGTCGATAGCAGAGAGACGGTGCTTTGCTAGGCCTGCAGAGTGACTGGGCTGATCCATCTATTAGGCTGATGTTCACATCTTCCTGATTCCTCCCTGTTTCTGTCCCTTTGGTGTGGCCATAAGCCAGGCCAGCAGGGCCACGTGGCCATTTCCCTCGGGTGACCACCCAGTCCCTCTGTCGACACCGGGAGCAAGAACGGAGCAAATGACAGAGAAGTTGATCCTGGGGAAATGGATCATGCACGTTGGAACCAACATTAAGGGTTGGCATCCTTCTTGACTGAGGGAGCTTTTCGGGCTTGGTGGAGCTTCGCTGCAGCTCTGGGAGCTGCCTGCCTGGGGACACTGCAGTGGCTGCTGCTGGAGGGAGGCACTGTGCAGCAGATCCCCCCAGAATCCCACTGGCTCAGCTCGTGGGATCCACTGCCTCTGCTGCATTGTCCAGAGGAGGGGAAGGATCTGTACATTTTTCATTTTGATCATTAGCCACATCAGACTTCCTCCCCCTCAGAATCACAGTTCCAGCAGGATGGTGATTTTATCCCGGGCTAATCACTCCAGCTTTGGAGATGCCCTCGTTATTCCAGAGCCAAAGCACCAGCACAGAGGGTTGTTCTGGGCAGTGTCCCATGCAGGAAAGCTCCGTGTCACATGGGGCTGTACTGATCACAGATAACCCGAGCTGAAACCAGCCTGGATGAACATCAGGTGTCCTTTTGCTGCCCTCTTTCTTCTGCTTGCAAACTTCTCTCCTGCGTGTGTTAGTTTAGTCACTTCCACTTTCACCTAAGGGACTCGACACTTAATGAGTCGATTTACTTAAACTCAGATTATTTCAGAAAGATTCATTGTAGTCAAAGCCTCTTGAATCTACAGCCCTACTAAACACCAGAGAGCAGCAGTTTGGGGTTTGGGGGATTTTTTGCAGACAGCTTTTAAAAGTGGTTTCATGGATGTACAGAAACAACCTGTTCAGAATATCAGTCCCAGCAGATTTATTCCTACAATAAATCTCCTGCTTTAACAGGTAAAGATAATTGTGTTTTCCCTCGTTGTACACAATGGAATGTAATTTTCAATCAAAATCCAGTTATTCTTCCCAGGTACATACTTAAGATTGCTATTTTAATAAAGAAAAAAAAACTGAACAGTTTGGATGGCTGCATTGTGCTGAAGTACAGAGATCAAAAATATCAGCAGGCTGCCTTTATGTTCCAAAATATTGTCATTTTAAGATCTAATGCAATTTGGCATTAGGAGCATAAGGAGAATAGACAATATTAACGTAAGATGAGAATCATCAGAGACAACTTTTCATGCAGCACTCCTTACTCAAAGTACTTTTTATTTAATCTCACAGTGCCAATATCTGAGAATTTATCAGGTTCCTGGTAAGCACCTTAAGCAAAATTTAAATTACTGCTCAGTCTTAGAAATTAGATAAGACAGAAAAAATAATGTCTGAGAAAATTAGACATTTTCACTTTGGGAAAGGATTAGAAGCAGGTGTCTTAATGATCCACCTTGTCAGACGTATTCTTTGCTGGTTTTATGAACGGTCTGGAAAACTGAGTGAGCGGCGATGTCAGAAATTTTGGAGATTACACAAAGGGGTTGAAGGTCACGAGGACTAGGGATGGCTGTGAAAACTTTTAGAAGACGCTAGGAAAGCAAGATCAGAGAGAAATATGAGAGCGAGCAGAATCTTCTGTTTGGAATAAATACAAAATAATCAGAGTTTAGTGGTGGAAAAAAAAGAGAAACAACACCGAAAGTCAGCTATTCATAAAAGCTGAAAATCAATCGGGGAAAAGAAAAAAGAGTGGGTCATCATTGGTGGCAGTGAAAATCCTTACTTAAAATGCAGAGACATCCAAGAACCAAGTTGTGTGAGTACTGCACAGCCCAGGATGCAAAACAAGCTCTGCAAACCTTGCAACACTCCTTGATAAACCAAGCTTATTGGCATATCTGAAATACTGTATTAATTTTCAGTTATCTTTTTAATTGAAAGTGTTTGGCAGAAATAGAAAGGTCTAGAAATGGAACGTTGAAATTACCAGATAAAAGTGTTCGTGGGAAAGGAAGCTCAAAAGATGGGAGCTGTCATTTAGAGATGAATAAAAGGAAAAAACACTGGAGAGAAGGTAACTCTTTTAGTTAAGCTTATTCTTTCTTCTCAAGAAGAATAAAAGGAGTTTAATTAAACTGAGCATTTAGAAGAGATCAAAGAGGACTCTCCTCCACAGTGTACAGTTAATGATGAGATCTTCTCGTACAAGGTATAATTCTGCCCAGGAGTTACCCTCTGGTTGCTCCCTCCACTCCCACCTCTGCCCCTGTTTCCTCTTCTCCAGGAACTTTTGGTGCTGTCCACTCTCCAGGGCTGGCAACTTACACAGATCTACTCCTAAATTCCACAGCAGCTCCCCATGTCACGGCCTGGGAAATCTTTGAATTATGCTGTGGGTTCATTTACAGCTAAAAATACCTGCACCAGGCAGGGAATTGTCACAGGCCAGCTGCAGGGCACCTGCCAACACATCCTTCTTAAATCACTCTGGCTATCTGATCCTGAGCATAATCAGCTGGAGGGCCCAAGTTATTGAAATAACACTGATTTTTCACCTCCTTTGTCTGGATTTGAAACTTCAAGGCTGTGATTAATTAAGCCTCTCTACTACCTGTGTCCTAGGTATGACTGATGCCTCGTGTAACCTTTTGAAGGTCACAGTGCAGAGAGCTGCCAGGGATAAACCTTGGAGTCTCTCTTGAAAACCACACTGTTCCTTTAGCCATTAGCCCACATCCTTCCACAGCAAAGCCTCTTCCCTACTCTTCAATGAATTTCCAGGCAGGGCACTGCAATTGCTGCAAGTATAAAAAAAAATCTTCTTGCAATCTCACGTCATATTTGGCATTCCAGTGACTCTTGGCCAAGACATTTTGACGAATGTGCCAACTCAGCCGTGTCTCACACTTCTTCTTCTGACTAAATGGACAATTCCAGCTGGGTTGAACGAAGTATTGGAGGGACACCTGGGACTCAGAGTGATTTAATATTGCTTTCTGCCTTACAAGGCCTTATGGAAACTGAATTAGAAGGAGAGCATGGCATTTTTGTCTTTAAGCAGGATCTCTGTATGGTTTAGCTGAGCATCGCTAAGGTGCAAAAGCCCATGGGAAGCAGTGGAAAGTCATTTTGACCTTGACCACTCCGAAGTTTGGATCTGCACATCGTGAGTGCTTTAGCAGTAATTTCATCACTGAATTGTCTCCTTGGTGGTTCAGGAATTACAGTTTTTGCTTCCTTGGTGCTTCTCTATGCAGCCATCTAAAATTCCTATTATAGAATCACAGAATGGCTTGGGTTGGAAAAGACCTTAAAGATCATCTCATTCCCACCCTCTGCCATGGGCAGGGACACCTTCCACTATCCCAGCTTGCTCAGAGCCCCATCCAGCCTGGCCTTGGATACTGCCAGGGATGGGGCAGCCACAGCTTCTCTGGGCAACCTGTGCCAGGGCCTCCCCACCCTCACAGGGAAGAATTTTTTCTAGTGCCTCCTGTTTTCAGCTGCTTGCATGCTACCAGGAACAGAGTTAAAGACTGCAAGGTAATGCAAATATCAGTTTGTTGGTACAAGTTCTCGGGTGCAGTGCCTAAATTTGGGACACACTTTTTTTTTTTTTTCCAACTGCAGGGAGAAAAATGTAAAGTCTTGAAGTTCAGAATGTTACCTGAATGCCATTTTTTTTTTAAACAGTTTAGGTCCCTTCTGTGTGGAAAGGGACCAGTGATCTGCAAAGCCTTGGTATTCTGCCCAGAGAAGCTGTGGCTGCCCCATCCCTGGCAGTGTCCAAGGCCAGGCTGGATGGGGCTCTGAGCAACCTGAGAAAGTGGAAGGTGTCCCTGCCCATGGCAGAGGGTTGGAACTGGATGGATTTAAGGTCCCTTCTAACCCAAACCATTTTATGATTTAGGTGATCACCTTGAGTAACCATTGATTTTTCTAAAAGTGAATGAAAGTTCGTACTCAGTGAAAATCAGGCCCTGTTGCAATAATATCGTCTTCATTCTCCAGGGTCAGTAGCACACTTGGAAAATCTCAATTTCTCTTTTTGCTTCTTATCTTTTGCTCTGATGAAATTCCAGAAAAGAGGGCAAGGACAATATGGATCAGAGAACAGGGAAAGACAGGGATATTTATACTACCAGGGTCTTCACCTGACTTTTTTTTCAATACAATTTACTGGTAGTGATCAATTTACAGTTGGGAGAGTTAAACACAGAATCCTGTGCAGTCCAAGTAAATGAATGCAAATAGAAATAACACCATGATCTTCTCTGACACCAGTTAGCCTCCTATAGACATGTCAGGAAAAGGACCCAGACACAGAGTGGACATTTGCTGGGCCCTTGGTGCCAAGGCCAAGGCAGCAGGAGTGGCACAAGGGATATTTCTGTTGTTGCTCGACCTGCCATGTACCGAATAAACAATCAGAGGCATTTGTGAGCAGTTAGATTACTAAGAGGGGAAAAAAAAAGCTAAACTAAGTCAGCAGGGATAATGTCAAAAATTATAGATTGTATGCACTGCCAGTGATGCCTTAGGTTTTAACTTCCGTTTTTCAAATCCTGCACTGCCTGGTGTGTAACTCTGAAGTTCCTTGTGGCCTGGGAGCTGCTGTTCTCTCCTGCTGGTCAGACACAACAAACCTCTGCAGGCTCCCACTCCAAGGACACCAGGCCCAAAAGGTGTCAACTCAAAGCCTCTAAAGGGGGGCAAACTTGGGGTAATTCCATCATGACACTGAGGTTATAATTGGAGAATGAGCCCTGATATGCAAATGAACCAAACTTATCAAAGTGTGAAGAACCCATGACCCAGGGTCCATCTGGGGTGTAGCCTCTGGACTGCCCAGGGTGCACCTTTGAAGGTTCTTCAAACAAATATCTCCTTTTATTCTCATAATTCTTGTTTAAATCTCTGTGTTTTAGGTGGCCACTCAAGGCATCACCAGTACTTACAAGAGATCTTGGGGTGTTTTTTCTTGCAGCATAATTTTGGTGATTTTTGTAGGGTCTCACCCCGTCTGTCACCGCTCTCTGGAAGTACCGTGTCACTCCATCTTACATCTCCTTGCTGCAAACACATCACTTCCTTTAGCTTCCAGAACCACTTCCCTGAACAGGAAGAGATTATCTGGGCTTGGGTTTTTGCCCTTTTTTTTTCATTTTTAAATCCTTTGCAAAACACTAATTTCTTCAAGAAATGAAGAAATTTGGCTCTGTGGTTACACCAGAGGCTGTCAAACTTATCAGCACAGACTGATAAGCGTATTTTAATAATGAAGTTTATTTTAATAATAAAGTTTATTTTAATGGTTCTCATCACTTGCATTGCTCAGTAATTCCACATTTGTATTGATGCACACTGAGGTGTGTATAATTTATAAATTTTCTATGTATACACACCTGTATGCAATGTTTAAGAGAAAAATAAACCATCGCTACGTAGATCAGTGATTTTACCTCGAGAGCTCTTCAGAAGCAACATCCATTCTGCCTGAGAAAGGAAGGGATATTGAAAAGATTTTGCAGGGTGCTCTCTCTCCCTCGGTTTGCTTCCTTCTTTAGCTTTATAAGCCACTGGCAAGTCACCTGCTGGAGTGGGAGCTGCTGGGACATTCCAAGGGGTCAGCAGAGCTGGTCAGATGGGGTGACCTGGAGGTCAGCAGGAGGTAATGATCAGATTAGCTGAGTCAGAAAGGCCAACCACAGCTCTATTTATACCATGGCTCCCCTTCAGAGAAGCTCACCTAATCAGATCTGTCCCCAGGAATATGTTTATTCTGTCTAGAGCCTGGCTTTCAAAGCAATTTTTTTTAGATCCCAGCTCCCTGTAAACCCAGGAGTGCTGAGATCCCCAAGGCCCTTTTGATTTTCCTTGTTATGAGAGTGTTATGAAATTTAAGTCCAGACTCTAAATGCCTAGTTTTAATCCAGGTATGGAAAGCTGTGCTTCTGCTTCAATCCTGCTGTCAGCAAGAAATCTTTGCTTCAATTCTTTCTGCAGACCCTTTTTTCCACAGACTTTAATAAATTAGTCCCTAAGCTTCGAGCATCTTCCCTGGATAGGGAATTGCTGCCCTGCAGGAGGCCACGGAGGTGTGTGATTTCTGCCACCAGGGGAAATGCCACCAGGGGAAATGCCACCAGGGGCAGTGCCTGTGCTTCCCCTCGGTGCTGAAGGACGCAGGCAGCATTCTTGGGCTCACAGTCTGCATCCCCAGAGGTGTGTTGTTGACCTCGCTGGTTTTTACATTCCACTGAACAACCCAGATGGCAGCAACAAAGCCAAAGCAGCTCAAAGCTTTCAATGACCCCGAAATGCGAGGAGAAAGTCCGCTGAAGTCATAGCTGAGGAGACAAAACAATTCCCATTTCCTGCCTCAGAGGTGCAGCTTTCTGTCAGGCTGATTACATTTGAATCTTTCCCCAAAATTAACCCGTTCTGGTGACCCGCTCTGATGCTCTAAGGCATGATGTGCAGAAATATTCATGAATAGGTGTTTCTGGAGTTTTTCCTCCAAAATCTGTGCTTGTGGGTCACACCAGCACATCAGGTGAGCTCTCTCCTCCTTCCCTGCCCATCCCAGTTCTGCAGGTGATGCTTTTTACAGGGAGTGTTGGGCCAACAAACTCAACTTCTCTTTTTTGCTTATTTGCCAAAAACAAAGTCAACCTTTTTGTTTGCATTTTGAGAAGTGCCTTTAAATCCCGGGTCTAACACATAAGGAAGCCAAAAGACCTGGAAAGGGTGAGGTTTTACCCCCAAACTTACGGAGATATTCAAAGTACAGCTTTGGAAGCCACTTTAATTGATAAGCCAAAAATCTCTGCTGCACTTCAGTAGCACAGAGGGAGCTGCATGATTGCTATAAACCAGGGAGGAAAAGTGCATCTCTCATCAGTAAAGCTGTTGGCCGTGCTTTGCTTTGCATTGCATTTGTATCCCTGCATTTGTCAGGTTTCTTGCCTTTTGTTCCGCCAGGCTGTTACTGCGGCAGAGAAGTCAATAAACACAAGTTTCAAGTACATTTCAGATTGTGATTATGATATAATGTTGCCATTAAATCCTTTTTTTCCATATGCTGCCTCATCCAGAGGGATCTTTTCGCTTCTGTTAAACTCAATTTTTACAGTGGGCCACGTGCTCGCTAAAAAGAGCAAGGACCACGAGGCCCAGTTCCCAGAGGTGGTGGTGGTACCTGAAGGGAATGGACAGCAGGTGGAAGATGGTTAAATCCTTAGGACAGCCCTGATGCCATTTTACATCCCTGTCCTCATTCTTTGTCCAAAAGATGATAGGCAAGTAGGAATCTGTGACGACTCTGGCTGGAAATTATTCTGCAGGCTAGACTAAAAACACGTTTCTGTGTTATTCCCGTGTCAGCCACCCCCTCCTCTCCTGATATGCACGGTATCAGCACGAGGAGGGGAAAAGGAATTGTTTGGGGTGGGACGAGGCGTAACCAGGGGCAATGGGAGGAAACGGAGCAGAGCAATGTCTAGGCTGACTATCAAGAAAAACATCCCGAGACTGAAGTCCGAAAGGGCTGTAAAATATGTCCCAAAGGAAGCAGAGGGAACCTTTATCAATGAGTCATTTCAAACTTTGAAGGACAAAGCGCTGAGCGTGAGGAATGGTTCTGTGCTGGCAGGGCATGAAGGGTCTTTCCCATTCCTCCTCGCTGACTCCCTGCCCTCGCCCTCCTGAGAGGAACAGAGCCTGAAAAACACAATGAGACTGGTGATTTCCTAACACACACACACGAAAAGAAAAACAACATCTTTGAGATTGGGAGCCTGGGAAGTGTTTTTTAAATTAGCTGCAATAATATGACAGATGATAACAAGTTTTAGAGTAATTTTCTTCCTTTTTTTCAGCCACGTGTGTCTGTCCTGGCAGGAGCTTTCCTGTGAATTAATGAAACATCAAGGCTGCACTACCAGCCAGATTGGAGTGGTGTGTTTCCAGGAGAGAGCCTGAGCTGGCAGACCCTCCGCTGCTACAAATCAATTAACTCCCTCTGATTCCAGCAGAGAGGGCCACCGACTTACAGCTGCAGAGGATCTGGCCCATTCCACACTGGAACAGAAATACTGCTTTCATTTCGCCGAGAGCTGGACTATTTAAAATTTAAATGCTGTTAAATTTCAAAATCCCAATTTAATTTAAAATTCCCTTTGCAGTTTCTTTTAGTGACAACATTCCTCGTTTCTGCTCCAAAGAGCCGAGACCTCACCTTTGCCCGAGACTGCCACATCAGGGTTTGCAGGTCTTCGCTGTCCTGTGGCCTGAAGGTGTGATGTGCCTTGCCCTCAGATTTTTTGGTGAGCCCAGTTTCTTGCTTCTCTTGGTCAAATAACTGAAATAAGAATAATCACAGAATCATGGAATCAAAGAATGGGTTGGGCTGGAAGGACCTTAAAGATTCTCCAGTTCCAACCCCATGCCATGGGCAGGGACACTTTCCCCTAGACCGGGCTGCTCACAGCTCCATCCAGCCTGGCCTAAATAGTATCAGAAGTCAGCCAGTGGTGCTCAAATGGCATGAATCCCTGGAAAGCAGCAGCGTGCCTTGGTGCTGGAAGGAGTGGAAGCACGACGGAGAAGGAGCCCCTTGTCAATGGCAAAGCCCTGACGCTCAGGCAGGCTGCAAAGACATAAAGCACTCCTAACAAGCATGGCCGAGCCCTGCGTGTCTGTGTGTGTGCTGGAGGCTTCAGTTTTGGGAAGAGAGGATTCTCCCAGCTCCCTGGACATACTTTTGGACATGTTCCAGGGCTGTTGCAGTGCTTATATTTGTGGGGAGTGAGTTTGACCACAGCCGTGAAGAGAAGCCCCGTGTCTGAGCGTGCAGACCCTGGCTGTGTTTTGCTGTGTCCCAGATTGACAGGTGAGTGTTTTGCCTTATTAAAAGTTATTTCATGGCATCTGGTCCCCAGTTAGTTGGGCAGCAGTGAAGAAGAAAACCCTCCTGTCCCTCAGCTCAGGGCCGTGAGGGAAGGGGCTGTCCTGGAGAGCTGCAGAAAATAGCAACAGTGTTGGGAGGGGGGAAGGAGGCCAGGGGTTAAAGCAAGAGGAACGAGGGTTAAAGGGAGCTTGAGGTGGCTGAGGAGGTGTTGTTAGACCAGGGAGAGCAGTGCCTGTGCCCACAGGGACAGCTGCACCCCAGAAGGCAGCACCACATCCCAGCCTGGGAGACATCTGTTCAGTTCGCCGCTCGCTTTTTTTGTAAAGATGGGAGATTTTGAGCTTCCAACCAGCAACTGGGTTTTTAATTTGGCAAAGAAAAAAAAAACCCAAACCAACAACCCAAAGCACGTCATCCCAAAGTGTTACAGCACATGCATTTAGCACCTCGCTGCAAAGCCCAGCTGAGAGCCAACTTTCCAGTGTAATTTTCCTGCACATCTGCCAAGCAGCGCGTGGAAGGAGCCATCTGTGGTGTCTTACAGGGGCATTTCCCGGTCACAGCTTCCAAAGGATAACTAAAAAACCGAGCTCTGCAAAACACATGCCATTGCCCAGAAGGGCCTGAGTTTTCACAAGAATATAAGTTAAAAGCTGAGAGAACAACCGATGACTCCTGCTGTTTAGTCTGCTCTGTCTGGATCTGGAGCTAATCAGACCACTCGGCAAAATTAACATCTCCTAAGTACTTCATAATCCAATTTATATTTTAAAAATTTTGCTTTAAAGAATAAATGGCATGTCCATCAGGCACTGCTCATCAAACATTTTTGGGCCAGGCGATAGCTTGGGTGACCAAGATCCTGATGATGCTTACATGTAAATCTCTGAATGAGTGATTACCCACAGGAACAAGCGATTGAGGCAAATGGTGCATTGCCCATCCCTGGGAACGCTGGTCCAGCCTGAGCTCCTTTTCGGGATGCAGCCTTTCGCCAGGCACATCTTGTGCAGCTCAGAAGAATGTCTGGATGAAAGTCCATATGCAAGAGGCCAGACTACATGATCTAATGGTCCCTTTGGCCTCAGAAGCTTGAATTACTGAATTGAAATCTGTGAAAAAAGTGTCCCCGGCTGTAGGAATGAACTGGCTCGGCTGCAAATAGGTCAATTAAACTCAAACCGACAACCCTCTGGGGTCATCATAAAAGTTACAAATTGGATTGAAAGGCGTGTAAGTATAATTAAACTTCTGTAGTTTCAAGCTAATGCAAAATTTCTCACTTCCTGTCCAGCACTCCTGTGTCACGTTCCTGTGCTTGCCTAAAAATCTGATGCATTATTTTCATCTCTCTCTGCAAAGGTCTCTCCTTGGGACGCAGTGTGAACGTGAGGCTGGAGCTGGACTGACCAAGTGGAAGGCCCAGCCTGCTCTGGGCAGCCACAGATGTCCCCTCCAGGTGTTAATCCAGGTATTTCTCATGGTGAGCAAAGGAGGGACCCTGCCACCTTCCTTCCTTTGCTTTCCTCTCCTCTCCCACTGCTGACACAAGTCCTACCCCCTGTGCTCTCATCTGCTCCTTCTCACAACTTCTCATCCCCTCTCCCCTCATCCCTCTCCTGCTTCTCCCTGTATCTCATCTCACTTTAAAACACAAAGCTGCTCCAAAACCCGAGGAATTGGATTTTAGAGGAATCAAACACTGCCTAAACTGAGTCAGGCTCTGATTTACTCTTTTTTTCTGGGACAAAGACAACCGGCTGTGGAAAATGCTGCAAAAAGGCTGGGTGCCACAGCAGGGTGGGCTGTGAGATCAGCCCCCAGGAGCTGAGCAGGGCCAGACCCGGGCAGGAGCAGAGCGTGGCTGCAATGTTCACAGTGCCATCTTTTGGATAAGGTGGAAAACTGTACTAAGTTCCCAGTGCCACCCAAAAGCTCTCCAGACAGCCCTCCCAGAGAAAAAGACGCTTTTTTTCCTTGCTGTCACCAAAATCGCTGCCTCGATTCCCCTTGGAGTTTTTACTGGGAGAAGTTATTCTTCCCTTCAAATTCAGAACTGCTCTGTGGTGTGTTTGCACTGCATCCAGCCTCTCCCCAGTCAGCTGCATTTCAGCAGTGCAGCACAGGGAAAACCACTTTGGAAAAGATTTTTCTGCAGGAACTCAGGTGCCTGATGGAAGCCACTGTGGCTCCTGATGCTGGAAAGCCTGACCACAGGCAGGAGCAGCAGGGATGCAGAGAGGGCAGCAGTTCCAGGGTCTGCCTGGGCTGATTCAGCTTTAGGACTGAAATAAGGAAAAGCTCTAAAACCCCAGCATGCCCTGGATGTAATCTTACACTGCCCCACGTAACACACCAGTGATGTTGTGGTGGAAATGAACGCTGCATCTCCAGTGGAACTGGGCTTTTAAAATTCCATGAAAAGACCCAATTCCTGGAGGGGCCTTAACTGAGAACACACTCATCCTCGGTAGTCATGCTAATGCTTACTGTGTCTGAGCCAAGATTCTGCAAATCCAAGTCAGCTCGGTCTCCTGTGCCTAATAATGTGAAGCAAGAAATAGCCTAGCCTTAGAAAAGCTGTGGGGTTTGGCCTCGGCCCATATTGATTATCTAGCTCATAAATGGAGCCCAAACTTCTGGTTCTTGCCCAGACAACAATCATCTTGGAACTTCCTGCCTACAAATCAGACTGGCAGATACTGGGTGTGCTGAGTCTGTTCAGGCTCACATATCCCAATTTTAGCTGGGCTCCCTTTTGTTTACAGACACTTTTCTTGAGCAAAATCTTTTTCTAGTTGCGTGCTCTTCATGGAATCAAAATACTCGAAGACTTGTAGAGATTTTCTCTGGTCAAATCTCACTGCCATGAAATTAATGGCAAGATGCTGCTGATTTTATTGTAATCGACTTTTCCCCACTGGGAAACTCTCATCTTTGCAGTAGCTGCTAGAAAGCAGTGCTGCATGAAACCGGGACTAACTAAGCAATGTGATGAAGCAGAGGGTGTTCGGCCAAACCATCCCATAAATGGGAGCTTAACAGAGACATCTGAGCTACTTCTATCAGCTCAGCGAGGAGAAATTGTAACTCTCTGGTCACCCGCGCGTGCCAGCCTCTGTCATCGACCTGAGCAATTATCGCTCCAGCCCCTGACTGTTCCCATTGAAATCAGGATAAATAAAGCTGGCAGAACATAGCCTGGAGTGCTGTCACCCTGAGCAGAAGGTTAGGACAGCTTCCCCATGTTTGCATTGCTGAAAATTGCCATCACCAATTGCCTGCACCCAGCTGAGCTTCCCTCTCCCATTTGGCAACTGCTGCCATTTGCTGGGTGTTGAGAGGATTTTGGCCACACAGGTACATGAAGTCTGCCAAGAGAAGCTGTGGCTGCCCCATCCTGGAAGTGTCCAAGGAGCAGGATGGAGCTGTGAGCAACCTGGAATAGTGGCAGGTGTCCTTGCCCGTGGCAGGGGGGTGGAACTGGATGATCTTTAAGGTCCCTTCCAAGCCAGGCTACTCTATGGCTCTATGATTCTGTGACAGCAGGGCCTCTCTCAGCACACCTGTGGCAACAGAACAACCCTGTCTGGAGGGCTGCTTCACCTTCTCATCCCTATTTCCCTGCCACATCGAGCTGGAGATGGGGGCTAGGCCGTGGAAATACCGTCACCTGACATGGTGGCGTGGAATGGAAAGCTCTTGAACACAGCTGCTTTCCATGCAGATGGAAAGCCCTTGGATTCGGAGATGGCCGCTGCCCAGGCTGAATTAGTTTTCTCAGGACTGAATGCCAGGGAAAGGACAAAGTGTTCACCAAGTGGGGAATGGGGATCAGTCAGTGGAGGGCACAGGTGCCTTTGAAAAAAAGGGTTTCTCCTGCAGGGCAAGCTCGGCCAGCTGGGCGTGGACTTGTGCCAGGGCACAGAGAGCTTCTGCTCTATCTGTGTCAGTGAGACCCCAAGAAAACCCTTGGGAGTGATGGAGTGCACTGAGCTCTGCAGTGGACTTTGAGGGAAGCCCTCAAACTGGTGGGGACATGCCTGTGCTATCCTGTATGCACAGTAACCCTCTCTCAGCTGTTTCCTTGGTGTGCTGCCTGAAGCACTCTGTGATCCCTTGGGAAAATGTGTGTATCTCTCCAGCTCCACAGGTCCCTGCAGATGTGGGTTGTACACTGGGACATCAGAGATGACGTTTTGAAGCCATGTTATGCGATCAGGTGAGAGAGAAAACCCTCCTGGGGGTCATGAGGGTGATTTTGATGGGAAATACCGGGTCCTGAGTACAGATGCTGTTTGTGTGCAGCAAATGTGGCCGGGAAAAGCAACCCTAGAGACCTGCTCAGATGAAGAGAAGCCTTAGAGAAAACCAGTCCAGCGAAAGGAGTTTTATTAGGTCTCTGTGGCAGATGGATTGAATTATTCGAGCTTAAGCTAATACAAACTTTCCATGTCAGACACTCTGAGTTTCACTTCGTGAGGACTGAAGTGTTTTGGGCAGTGTCTCTTTAACGTGCTGCTGAAGTTTGCACATGCAGATACACGTATTTGGGGCTGCTAAAATAATTCTGTGTGAGAGGGAAACTGTGAGCAACTGAGGGAGAAAATGACACTTTTGAAAATTAAAATATGCTTCAGAAACTGATGCATGCTTTGAAAAACAAAAACATTTTATCACTGGAGATTCCTGGCTTTTGACCAGGTGCCAATCTGAACCTGGTTTTGCAATTCCCACTCTGCCATCTGAACTCTTGGTCTCAGTGGGAATTTGCCTGAGTGGGAGCAGGAGAGCTGGGCCCTTGGACAGCAGAGCTGTTCCTTCCCCAGGGACAGCCTGAAGAGCAGGGTATGGCAGTGATTTTTCCTACGAGTGATCCATTTAGGAAAACAGCTCACCCTGGCAAAGCACCCCACGCATTTTTGACCCTGTTTCTTCAAGACCCCTGCTTAACTTTACTCTTACTCCTTGAAACAAAGCTTTGCATGTGCTTGTGTACTTTGCAAGGGGCAACATTTTTTGTCACCCAGAACCCAAACAACAACTTTTTGCTCTGTAAGTCTCTGCGCTCTTGAGCTAAATGCTATCAATTCAGCTGATGGAGTTAACAGCAAAAATGTAGAAGGAAACAGAGCTGGCAAAATAGCTTGTGATTATTATCTGAGGGCTGGGTGGAGTACCTATTGGAGAGGCAGCAGCTGGGAGCCGGCTCTCCAGAATAGAGAAGCTGACATTACAGAACTTCTTTCCCTCTTAAATGCTTTGGTTTTCTCTGAACTTTCCAACTTCCTGGGAGGGGTGGCAGCTATGTGACCTGCAAACCCCAGGGAGAACGATCCCAGCTTTTAGATCAAGGAACTCAAAGTGACAATGAGAACAGAGAGGAAAAACAAATGCTTCTTTTAAGGAATGCTCTTTGAATTATTTATCCGCGCGTTACTGAAGTCTGTTTTGTTCCTCACTGTACCAGCTATGAGGCAGTCTAATTACAAGTATTTAAGACGCAAATAAATTACCTTGCCAGCCATGATAAATGCTGCCTGGAAAGCCTAGAAGTGCTGTTTCTGCAACTGCAGCCAAGAAACCTTAATAGACCACCTGTTAGGTGAGATGCAAAATTAGCACTTGCATGTTATGGATAATCTGAATTCCAGGGAAAATAGGCGGTACTTCTTTAGTGTCCTGGAAACTTCTAGCCATCCTTATCTGACTGCTACATACCTAGTGGCAGTTCCTTAGGGATGCAGCAGGGCTCATCTTTAACTGGATGCTTTGAAAACCAGCGAGGTACTGTGAGGACAACGACCCGGCTTTGGAGGGGTGTCCAAAGCTTTGCTGCTCAAATGCCATGGGAGCTTTGTGCCTGGTTTTTCCTGGCTCCCCAACCCTTCGTGCTTTCTTTCCAGCCTTCAGAAGGCATTTTGTGACATCCCCACTGATACACGGTGGTTGTGCTGGGGAAAAAAATGACAACGTAGAACATAAGCGCTGACACAAAGCAACTCCATGGGTAGAGGTGATGTTGATAGAGGCAGACTTCTGAAAATACCTGACAGACTTCAAATGCCAGGTTGCTTTTTGAGCCCTAAATAAACCTGCTTAGACTGCTGCTTTTGTTTTTTCACGGCTGCAAATTTAACTCCTTGCAAAGGTGTTCTGTGATCTTTCAGCTCAAAGCTGTCGTCTCTGTGTGTTTGCATTTTAGACACGCTGCCTTCCAAAAGCATCAAAACAGCCTGGAGTAAAGGTCTGTGGTGGCTGAGGAAAAAGCACAGTCACAATAGGACACCGAAAACCATCTCCCTGAGGCTGCAGTTGGATGCAGAGCCATCAGCCCAGGCTGCAGCCGGGAACTCTCTGGCCATGAGCAGCTGGGGACAGGAAACCCGGCTCAGGTGCAGCCAGAGCCACAGGTCCTGCATCTAAAAGTGCCTCTCTCTGGGAGGAGAAACATTTTCAGCCCACACAGCCTCCTGCCTGGGTCGTGCAAGACAACTCTCTAGGCTTCAAACCAGGCTTGCACAAGGCAAGAATGGAGCCTAGGCTTGGTGTGAGAGATAGGAAAGGACCGGACCTGCTCAGCCTGTGTAGGGTGCCAAGAGATGGCCACTTGCTCCCTAGAGAGACACCTCAATCCCCTGAGATACAGCCTGGAGCGTGGGCTGAAGGAGGAGCCCAGGCCAGCGTGGGGTGTGTTAATGGTCCTCTGTTTGCGCTGGGACCTCGGGGATGTGGGCAGGGCTGTCCCTCCATCAACCCTGAGCTGGAATTTGCAACGGAAAGCATCAGGCTGAACTTTCACAGAAGTTTCTGGGGACTTTTTTCTGGGGCACACTGTGCTTCCTCAGCAGTTTTGGGAAAACGCCGTCGGGGTGCCGGCGAGCTGACGGTGCTGAGCTGCCGGAGGCACTGCTTGAAAGCTCTGCTCTGCTCTGCTCTGCATTTCAACTTCAGTGGGGAAAGGCTGCAGGAGAGGTTTACCTGCTGCAGCTCCTGGGCCCAGCACGAGCTCTCATCTGTCTGCAGCTCTGTACCTCGCCTTCAGAAGCTGCTTCACACACCAGCACAACGAGGGCTTTCTAAGGATGCAGCGATGTCCTGTGGAAGCATCTGCATCAAGCGTTTGCCAAAGCGGAGGTCAGGGGTGTTCTGCTTCCCGCAGAAAACCTGCCAAGTGAGTGGCAGCCCCTGAGATCACCTCAGCAGTCGAAAGGATGGCATCAGACTCGTAACTCTTGTGGCACGTGGCGCCACTGCTATGGTTTCCTGAGCAAAAGAGTCCATTCATGTTGGCAGCATCTGCAGCAGTGAGCAATCGGCCAGGGCCTGTTCTCTGCCCTGAGGTTAGGCAGGCATGCCCAGAGCCCAGCTCATGTCCTCAGGGCTGACCTCATTTTCTCCCCAGGACAGGGTGAGCTCACCCATTCTGTGGTCAGGACCAGCCCCGGGGCTGCCAGCTGGGACATCCCAGGGCACCGTGGGCCAAAACGGTGGCAGGGAATGTGCTAACACTTAAAAACCACATAGGGCTCTGTGTTGCTGCTTGAGGCCATGCTCAGACTCCCTTTGGTTTACCGGAGCAGATATCATCACTGGAAATAAGAGGAGAGACTGAAGCGATGCTCTGCTCAGTTATAAACAAGGCAAAAGCTTAAATTATTGTCCCTTCCCCCAGCAAACTACACAGGCTGCCTGGGGAGAGCCTTCTGTGCTGCAGGGATGCGTGGTCTCTCCTCTCTGCCTAATCACAAATTGATGGGAAATGTGGCAGGGGCATTGGGCACGGCAAGACTCATCTCTCCAAGCCCAGCAAAGATGGCAAATTTACAGTTCTGCACCGTTTCCAGAGGAGCTCGCAGTGGTGTGGTGTGGTGTGGAGTGGTGTGGAGTGGTGTGGAGTGGAGTGGTGTGGTGTGGTGCGGTGTGGTGTGGAGTGGTGTGGTGTGGAGTGGTGTGGTGTGGTGTGGTGTGGTGTGCTGTGGTGTGCTGTGCAGTGGTGTGGAGTGGAGTGGTGTGGAGTGCTGTGGTGTGCTGTGGAGTGGTGTGGAGTGGTGCGGTGTGGAGTGGTGTGGTGTAGTGTGCTGTGGTGTGCTGTGCTGTGGTGTGGCTGAACCCAGCCCCTGCACTGAGCTGCCTCTCCACACGGTCCTGCCGGGCAGCCAGAGTTCAGAGCCTGGCGGAGCTGCTTCCCTGGGATGACAGCAGCGTGAGTCAGTGACGAGCTCGGTGTAACCTACTTATTTATAAAGACTGTGTACAAAGACGATTTTTTTCCCCTCCTTGGCTGCGGCAGACGCTTCCAGCAGGGAGAAGCCTCTTTGCTCTGAGCTCACGACGAGTTCCCCCAGCGCTGATGAGGCTTCTCTTCTCTCTTCCTTTGCAGGATCCCCTCGGCCATTTGCAGCCCATGGAGCCAGCAGTGAGGCACACACCCCCATCGGCTCCTTCCAGCTCGCAGGGGATGGCTGCAGGAGTCGGCCATGGGCAGGATCCTGTTGCGGGCGTAGGTACCTCAGGCGCGACCGAGGGGGAACCAAAACCCTCCAGCCCAAAGTTGTGACCCCTCCAAAAGGCCACACCCTTCCAGTTTCCACCTAACTCATGGTTCCTTCCCCACCTTGGTTTTTTCTGAGCACTGCATCAGTGTGATCTGTGTAGGCCAGGAGACCAAGTCTCCCTCCTGCCTTGCGTCAGGTACTGGAATGACAGCACAGGGCAGGGTTTCAGACGAGCCAAGGCAACGTTCATTTGCCTAAATGGAGTCATGCAGTGCTATTTTAAGCACATCTGTTTACCCTGCCCAGCCTCTGACTGGCTGGTTTATACATCCCACGGTGCCCCAAACACCCGTATGGGCCTGGCATGTCTGACACGCAGCCCCTGAGAGTCCCACACCCTTCTGGACTGGCAGGGAAGGGCTGGACACAACACACACACACACGACTAAAATAGCACAAGACACCTCTGCTTCAAGCAGCTAAATCCTTCCCGCCACCAGCTTCAGTGTTTCCCTGGCTGGTCTGCACAGTCCCACTGGTCCAGCTGCTGAAGTCTTGCTATCAGGGGCTAATTTTCCACATCAGTGCAATTTTAATTTTCCAGAGTTGTGCCTAGTTAGGACTGGTTATTTATTGTTCCAGCAAGAGAAGGACTTGATGAAATGTTCAAAGCCATATATAATAAAGTTCAGGATAACCTGGCACTCACAAGAGCATTGAACAGTGTAGAAATGCCAAAAGCAATATAGGATTTGATAGGACTTGGCTGGCTGCACGGTGTGAATACTTACAGATCACAGATCTGAGTCTTTATGGCACTGCCTCTTGTGTGGCCATTTATTATGGCTTAAAATGGGTGAGCAGTCAGCCTTTGAAGTACTTCACAGCAACTTTGCAGTGGAATGGGTGACCATAAAACGTGTTATCATTCGGTGCTTTAAATCTGTTAATGCAACAAGACCTTCCTACCCTAATGCTTGCATTTTCTCGTGACCAGGTTCCGGTTCTATTTGCCTTTTGGAGGAGAAGTGGCATCTCAGGATGTGCGTGTAGACACGGGCAAAGCGATAAGCCTGCCTTGCTGATGGCACCACGTAAGTAGGTTCTGGTTACAACACAACGAGTGTTTCATCACACAAACCAACTGCTGTTGTGGTAGAAGGAGCAAACAGAGCTGTGGTCTGAGTAGGTTTCAGCTGGTGAGGCAGTGCAGCTCCACGGGCACCATGGTGGTGCTGCTCCAAAAGGTTTCAACTTCTGGAGCTTTGACATCAGCAAAAAGCAACGCAGGGAAAAGGCAGCTATGCAAGGGCAGATCCCCCTTCTTAACCTGCTCTGCTCAGCCAGATTGGCTTTTACTGCTGGGATAGAGGGTCAGTGCTCAAGATGCAAAAATGCACCTCCTTGTGACGCACAGGGAGCACTGGGATGCAGGGATTCAAATCCAGCCACAGCACCACCACCCTTAGGCGTGTGGGGCATCCCAGAGGTTAAGGAGACCCAAGAGCCAGCACAAGCAGCCAGCTGGCCCGTGGTGGTGGGACTTCGTGGGGCAGAGGGGTGGGAAGGTCCCTGTGCTGAGCAGATTTTGCCATCCACCCCTCACTCAGAGCTGCACCTTTTGGGATCTACCCAGTCTTTGGCCCCATAAGGAGCTAAGTTTGGAAGCAGAGAGGTGGGCAGGGTTAGAGGGGTAGTGGGGGTCAGTCTGACCGAGGTTATGGCACGTTGCCAGAGCAGGGGAAGGTCTGGCCTGCAGCCCTTTACAAAGTCCGGTCTGCAGACGTGTCTGTCTGAGTCCCTTACAAATCCATGTAATTTCTTGGGGATGGAGATCAGAAATGGCTTATTCTTGCAAGCAAAAGAAAAAAAAAAAGGTTTTTAAAAGCCTGGACTCTTTGCCAGCTGAAATGGGAAAACCAGGAGAGAGGGAGAAACATGAACTGCCCATTTTAACTGTTATTTACACAAGAACCCAGCTGCATGTTGGGCTGTGAGCACATTCCCTGATTTGCTCTGGCACACAAATGCAAGGGAGCCACGAAACATGAGTTAACATGACAACTGAGACCCGCAGCCTGTGGGTCTCAGCGTTTCACTCTGTTTTCCCTTCCCTTGCCCGCAGCACACAAGCCCTGTGAGAGCCCATCAGGCTCAGACAAGTTGCCGGGGCTGCAGCAGAAGCAGAACCCCCAGGTTCCACCAGCAGCAACCAGGGATGCAGGAGCAGCTGCCACTCACTCCCATTATGGCTCTTCTTGTGAATGGCAAAGAGTCTTCACACTGAAGGCCAAATACCAAGGGAGCTCTGGATGTGTTTAAACAAAGCTAAGCTTAATTAGAGCTGCTCAAAAATTAAATGCAGAAACAGAGTGTATTTATGTTTGCACTCAGGAATATGTAAGGCTCTCAGGCAGATCTAGGTCACCTCAGCTCAAGCAGAATTACTGAGGAACGCAGCGTGTGGGCAAACATTGTTCTGCCTGTTCAGTGGGAGTGGGGTAACTCCTACAGGAGCTGCAATTCCCCCGCTCGCAGCACTGGCCTTCGGAGCTGGGTGAGGCACAGCCGATGCCAAGAGCTCAGAAACCTCGAGTTATTGTTCATGTAACAGATTCTGGCTCGTTTTGCCTTTTGACTTGTCCTCTCTCTCTCTCTCCCTGTGTGTGTCTCCTTCACAGCTACCACAATGCATCTTCCTGCACAGGCATGAGATGCAGAAACTCTTTTCTGTAATTAGAGCCAAGAGTCTGTTATAATCATACGACTCAGAGTGCCATAGGTCTAAGAAAAACACTCCACATAGGAGCCTTGAGATCCATCCCCATAGATTCCCACCTCCAAGTCGCGCTGCTGAGCTGTTACTAGACAAAAAGGGTATTTTGTATCCTGAGGAATACTCAGGCTTTTGATTTTGTCTGCTGCCTTTCAAGCAGCAGTCTGCAGGTCTAGGCTCTGCCCTGAGGAAGCTGCTGGCCCCCGAGTCGCTATCTGTGTGGATCCCCTTGTTTAGGTGAGGTTGGGATGTGCTGCGGCGGGTGCAGCACAAGTCTGGAGGCACGGCAGGAATTTGGAGGCCCCACAGATCAAAGGTTTGGGAAAGGTCAAGTATTTCGCATGGATGGGCTTTGGGGTCAGCTGGGCTTGAGGTAAGGCCCTGTGACTGCTGCAGGGCATGGGAAATCTCTCTCCTGTTTGCCCAAGAGAGTCCTCCTCCTGCTTGCACAGCAGAGAAGGTCTGTGTCTTGCTGGAGAATCAGGGCAACTCTGTAAATTCCAGGAGCTGTCGAAATTCCGGATTTTCATGCCAAGAAATATGAACATTTTCTAATATTATTTCAGGGTGAGTCAGCAAAAACTCAACAGCAGTCCTCATTCTTAATTTGGCCTCATTTGAAATAAGATATTCAGCTTCCAGCAATGATAACAGACCTAAAGGAGCTCTCTGAACAGCCCCTTGGGATATGAGAAAGCAAAATCCTGCTCCCACAAAGCACCTTGCGGGTTTTTTTTTGCCTGGCAACTCTTTTTCAAAGGGGAGCTGCGTTCTCAGAAACTTTTGGACAATTCCAGTGAACACATAACACTTGATTCGGCAAAGTGCAGCTCTGCAGGTGCTCAGGGCATCCTGCTTTCACTTTTTTTTTAATCATAGGCTGGTTTGGGCTGCAAGGGACGATAAAGATCGTCTCATTCCAACCCCACTGCCATGGGCAGGGACACCTTCCACTATCCCAGGTTGCTCAGAGCCCCATCCAGCCTGGCCTGGAACTGGGTTCCACTCTCCCATCCAGCTGGTCCAGCCCCAAGCTGGCTTGGAGTGACATCCCCTGGCTCTGCCTGCGCCACTGCTTTGTGCCCAGCTGCGGTTTGCACGGTCATTATTGACCCTGGTGTGACACACTCTTGACACCCACGGTTCCAAGGGCCTTATTTGTCTTTCCCACCCCACCTAATTCCAGAAACACATCACCGGGACGTGCTGCTTGCGGGCCAGATCTGAATCCTCTCCAAGGCAGTGGGACAGCACCGTGCTGAACATCGGCATCAGAGTGGGGAGGTAAGATCTTACAATTTATCTTCCCTCTTGGTCCAGACACTCACAGATTTAATCTCCTTTCCCACACCCCTTTTTCAGCACATAAAACCAAGGTTCATTTCCATGACACTCTTTTATGACCTGCATCTAAAAAGGAGAAGACATTTTCTAGCCTACAGGGCAGAGGCTTTGCTTGTCAAAAGTAGCAACTTCAGTTCCCGTGCTGAGGCTCACATTTTTATAGTAACCCCTTCATACCCTTCATTATCTCCGTGCTAAATGGTTCAGTGTGTTAATTATGATTACCATCTAATATATGGAATGTATTTCAACAGAGCTTTTGGGTGAAGAAGCAAAACTAAAATATACCAATTTACGAGTCATTTTCACGCAATTTGCGTGCACCCAGATCCCGTGGGGTGGGGGGCACTACTTGAACTTTGGCGCCTTCTCGTTCAGTTTTCAATAATAACTTTTCCGATGCGCCGAGGGTGGGCTCGGGAACAAGGACGCGGACCCAGGGGTGGAGAGTAGTGCAAGGCAGGGCAGGATAAGGCAGGGCAGGATAAGGCACGGCCAGGCCAGCGCTGCCCCGGGATGAGGGGATTGGGGGATCGGGGGATCGCGGGATCGGGGGATCGCGGGATCGG
>VZTA01008072.1:38711-70188 GCA_013398855.1 Mohoua ochrocephala
TTTTTTTTTTTTTTCCCTGTCCTTCTGTCTGTCTTGTTAATTATTAATTCAGTGCGTTGAGAGCCACATTCTTCCGAGCGGCTCCTCCCATGTTTCCAACCTGGGCAACTTGTCTTGCCTTATTAGTCTGTGGACTAAAATTGCTCCTTCATAAAGGACTGTACTCTGGAAAGGAACCCAGGTGTCAGAGTGTACAGAAGGTGTGTCATCCCAGCCTTGTGGTGTGTTATGAGAGCCTCCTGCCTTAGCCATTATGCAGCTTTTTTACATGACCTCAGCAGCGTTCGGTAAAAATGGCCTCAGGTTGTCGGGGACTCTGCGGTCTTTCCAGCACATGCAATTAATCAGGAGGGGAAAATAAATCTAGCATCAGAACGAGCATTTTACTGGAATGGAATTGCAATTTCTGTGCATAATTTAACACTTTGGGGAGGGAGCGTTCTCTGCTTGCCTGAAATAATTTAGAGGCGGTTTTGAAATAGAACACGTTTGTGTAAATATGTCTTGGGATTAAAGAGCTCGCGTTCAGTTCCTGCAGCATTACATCTCTGTCTATAGGATATGCCACACGGTAATCTCTAAACCCTGTTCTGCAAACTGCTTCTCATATGAAGAGCCTCAAAATAGTTCTTCTGGCATAGTTTCATTTTTTCCCTCCTAAATACGGGTCTGTAGCATAAAACCCAACGGAAGGTAACTCTGTGCCTGTTTTATACATGGGAAAACTGAGGGGAAGTTTGGCTGAAAGTGGCCTCAAGCTAGTGGTTCACATTTTTCAGTACTTACCAAGGAAAGGAGCTGTTTTGACATGTGGGTTTCCCCAAATTGCAGCCCTCAGAGTTACAGCTTGCTTTTTAAAGCTGTCCCAAAGTTACCTGGTTAATCTGCTCTAGACCCCAGTGTATGGTTCAAAGGCTACGTCCGTAGTTCATCCTGTGCCCTGTGTTAGTAACACAGACCAATTTATGGACCCTCAGCCAGAGATCCCACAGTGCCAAAGTGGGTAATAGTTTTTTGTATGGAATTTGCAAATATGCTGGGGCCCGCTGACATGTCCTATTTACAAACACCTTTGCACCGTCCTTCTTTCTCGTTTCCTCTGAGACTGGGGAGCTTGTTTGGGATCAGATGGTGTTGGCCTGACTCTTTGAAAAGCTCACCAATTGTGTGTTCAAGGCCTAAAGGATCTCTGGGCATGTGCCAGCACAGCAGGATCAGAATCTCCGGCAACAGGCCTTAGTGATGGCATTTAGAGATCCCTTTTTGCCGTGACAATGCTGTGACGTTTGCTCAGCTAAGAATAGGCATTTGTAATAAGTTTCCCATACGGTGCTTTCGACAGCAGTAAACAAAAGCTCTCTCAAGTAAGCAAGGAGCACTGTTTTGGGTTAATGCATTTTTAAAGCCGGGGCTCATTTATTGTACAATTAACCAAAACCTGTTGGGTAGGTTGGGGTGTAGGTTGCCACACTTCAGACTCCAGTCATTTGCACTCCTTGCCAGTGGCCTCAGCATTTTACCCTCACACATGTTATCTGTAAGAGGGCAGAAGCTTTGAGTTTCTCCAGGACGAGGAACCTCCTTGCTTAGTACAAAAATGCATTTTCAGATATCTGGGTCAGGCCCATTTCGTGCAGTGTCAGGTCCCCCTGCAGGGGGCTTGTGTTGGGGGCTTGGAGCCATGCACAGGGCAGAAAGGAAGAGCCAGGGAGTTCATTCTCCAGGTGAGACTGAGGGTTACAGATGGGCTAGGGGCCACAACAGCATTTAAGTGGAACTGGTGGGTCACCTTAAAGTCCCTCGTTCAGCTGCCACTGAAATCCAGAGCCGTCCACACTCTCGTCACCCTGCTCCGTTCGCCTGTGCCTCTTCTGGAATTTCATTTTCTGTGAGCTCCATTTTTTTTTACTCCAAGTTTCCTAATGTTCCTCTTGCAGACAGGTAATCAGCCCAGCTGTTGGGCTTGGCATTCCTTATCCCGTTCCAGGAACAGGCCCCTGGAGTTGAGGCATGTGAGGCTTCCACTGGACCGAGCTCTGTGCATTTTCATTTGATGCCTCGAAGCTGAATCCCTGCTGCTCAGAGGAAAGCTGCAGCTCTGAACCTGACCCCGACAGCTTCCTTGGGGGTTATGCAGTCGGGTCTCTGCTGCATCAGATAAGGCTCACCTCATTTTCCTATCCATCAGCTAAGCAAGAACTTTCAGTCTGCTCAGTTCAGGGTACGGGGTATTCGGGATTGCAGCAAGGCACGCGCCTGTCTGGGGCCGGATGAGGAATTCAGCTCTCCCCTGTTTGTCTCCCACTGATGTCCAAATCCACGAGGAGCTGCTGTGTTTTGTTCTTTTCCCCATTTTGTGCCTCTGTTGGAGGAACATCCAGAGCTGGCTTCATTTCTGCCCCACCCTTGGTACAGCCCTGAATACATTAGTGGTTCCTGCAGAGCCCCAGAAGGGAACCACAGGATTGATTTTGGCTGTAAGTGATCAAAACAGGGATTTTTAGACAGGTGTCAGAACTGCTACCAGTAACAGGATTTGGAGGGGGGTGATTGCGTCATTGCAGAGCGAGTCAGAATTTTGCCAGGAATTAATTTGGCCAAGGGTTCTTACTAAAACTCAGCCAACAGCAAAACCCCACCGGTGCAAACCCCAGTTCAGCCTGGCGAGCTGCTGTCAGTAGCCAAGGGAAAGGCAGATCTGCAGAGCAGACAAAAGCTGCATTAAACCACCCGCGTGCCCTGGCACACCAAGGACGGGGAGCAGGTTTTACACGGTCGGGAAGTGTTTGGTCCAAAACACTGCCTGGTTTTTGTGATTGATTGAACACCTCGAGCGCTCTTCCCTTTGCCTGGCTGGGTTGCCTGCACGCATTTGGTGCACGGATTCTTGCACAACCTAATCTGAAATTAATTTTCAGCAAAGGCTTACGTGTACAATGGAGGAAGTGCACTGGCTCAATGTTTTTTTGCCCAGGCATCTCCAGCGCCTGCAGAAACTTACCACAAAAAAGCTGTGAAGGCTGACAAAAAGATTAACTGAACAAGCTGTGTTATAATATATGTATTTTGCCCTCAGCCCCCACGATGACAACACCTTGTAGTTGGCATTTGCATGAAAAATACACAGGCATGGGACACAGAAACAAAACTCAGCACTTCCCAACTGCTTCAGTAAAGTGTTCACACATCCAAAAAGTGAAGGCTAACAATATGACAGGGACAGCTGCTGTTCTGTAATGTGTTATCCCTCATCAAACTGTGAAATAATGAGAAAATGACAGTTCCTATCATTATCTCATAACTCGTGGGCTTTATTGCTGGGCTGTTGCAGCTTTACTGTGTTGTTTTGGGCAAGTGATTTGAACCTGTGGTGCCTCAGTTTCCCCTGCTGCACAATGTGGGGAACACCCACTGCACAGGAGTGTCAGGACAAGGGGGAATGGCTTCACACTGACAGAGAGCAGGTTTAGATTGCATATGGGGAAGAAATTCATTATTGTGAAGGTGGTGAGGCCCTGGCACAGGTCGCCCAGAGAAGCTGTGGCTGCCCCATCCCTGGCAGTGTCCAAGGCCAGGCTGGATGGGGCTCTGAGCAACCTGGGATAGTGGAAGGTGTCCCTGCTCACAGCAGTTGGAATGAGGTGATCTTTGAGGTTCTTTCCAACCCAGGCCATTCCATGATCTGCCCTCGGGAAGCAGCTTGCAACAGCACCCCACGAGTCTTTGTTGGAAGAGCCCACCTGAGAGGATGCAAAATGTTGTTCCGAAGGTTTTTTCTCAAGAGATTGCAACAAAAAATCAGCCTCACTGAGTCTGGACACCACCCCAAGGTGCCGGGCAGTGCCCCTTCTCCCTGTGAAGGGTGCAGAGAGATAAGTGAGGTGCTGCTGGAAACACATCTGACATCCCACTTTCTGTCCATTAACAGCTCGTTCATCAGCACGGAGCCTCTCCCAGCTGTAGGATCAGACACGGGGTACTTCTGCTTGGTTCGCTTTGTATCGCAGGATAAGCCGAGCTGACTTTTCCTTCCTTTCTTCCTTCCTTCCTTCCTTCCTTCCATCCTTCCAATGAATTGATGGGGGCAGGGCCCCGTTTCTGAGCTCACCAGAAGACATTTCAACACACGTAAAAATTTACATGTTTCAGGTCATTTAGAAATACTGGCTTTTGTTTCATCGTGTACCAAAATAAAATAATCGCTAGACTTAGCTAGACTTAGGATCCTGGAAGCAAAATCCTGTTCTGGTTTTTTGTTGGTTTTTTTTTAATGAAACATTTCTTTGCTCTCAATTGAAAGTTTACGGCTTGAGTGTTTTTTCATATCCATACAGAGGACAAATGAAAAAAGTCAAAAAGGTGTGCCAATCATTATGAGGCGTTACAAAAAATGTACTTACACCAATGGTAAGGGAAAACAGAGCCTGAAAATAAGAGTTAATTCAAACCAGAACCTGAGATCCAAACACTGAATGTTTTCGAAGACTTCTGAAATCCAAACATTGGTACTGCAGACTTTTAAATAATAAGGCAGAACTATGTGAAATGTCAAAAGTTGAGGTTGTTTTTTCACATTTGGCTCTCTGTTCTTCAACCTTTTGTCCTTTTTTGTGTAACTCTTTTTCAGTAGCTACAGTGGCCACTTGGGCAGGTTTTTTCTTCCCAAAGAGATGCTACAGAAGGAAAAAAAAAAAAAAAAAAAAAGAGGAGGGACTGTTTTGTCAGTAGGAAATTTCCCCTGGATTTTTATCACATGGTGACAGTGCTACTCCAGTCAGCAGTCTTCATCATCTGCTGCATCACAGGGGGTTTGCACAGTTCTTATTTCAGAGTATTCCACATGATACCGAAACCACCCCAGTATTTTAAGTTATGGAAAACCTGCTGTATTTCTGAGGTTTTGGAGCATTGCAGAGACGATTTCTCGTTTATTAAATGCTCTTTTGCTTATGATATTATCCTGTGATTTTAAAGATATCCCAATGTCGTGGTTCAACCCCAACTGGCAACTCCTTTTATTTATGTCAGACCTTATCTTCAGCTTTTCACAGGCTTCAGTTTTAAATGGAGACGAAGCAAAAGGAGGTTATGGCTTATCCTTCTTACGCTGTTGGTTTTTTAGAAGCATAATTTGGGCATGATAACACAGGGAATATCACAGGAAAGGTCTCTCATGGGGACTTCAAAGTCTTTCTAGCACCCTGTGGCATCCTCTTGTGTGGTTTATTTGGGGGTGAAGGTTGGGAAAATGCCTTTGGAGACTTTGTTATAGCTTGGATGGCTAAAAAGAGAATGGATGTTTGACTGCAGGGTGGAAATGAGAAACAAAGAGAGCAGTTCACCCCTCCCCAGCACTGTGACCCCTTGGAGGCTGTGCAGCTGTTCAGAGGGGACATCACACGGCAGAACTGGCTTTCCTTGGGGTTTGTGCTGGAAGGGAAGGTAAAGCAGCCTGTGGAACTTCTGTCTTGCTCCAAACGTGGGCACATGCCAAGCCTGGGGAGGGCAGAGGTTACCCTGAGAGGGTTTCCCTGCTCCTTTGGATGCAACCCTCCAGCTGGTTTAATTTAGGCTGAACACAGGGCTGGTCCTGCGAAGAGCCAAACATGAGAGGCCACCGTGGTGGTCTAGAACAAGGGAGGTGCCTTGATGTAGGGTCTGATACAAGCCTGGAACAAATAATATTAAATCCTCTCAGCTCTTTGAGCTTAATGTGAGGGTATTGAGGGTGAAACTGATGGCATTAAAACCCTTTCTGCTTCCTTAGTTGCAGAGCAGGCTGTTTACAGCAAAGATTATAGACCATGGAAAATCGATTCAGGGGGTGCTGAGCTCAAATCACGCTGCAGTGCTCTGCTGAAATCATCACAGGGCCATTAGAACGAGTGCTAAGTGCTTGTGTTTCCAGTGCTGCACAGGACCTGGGGGGACTTGGCCTGTCCGGAGGGAATTGCCCAGGTAGAGGCATTACAGAGCTGAACTTCCCGAATTTGCAGAGCCGGTTTGTAGTCACACGCAGATTTCTGACAGATACCTTAGTGCTTCCCAGTTACATAACACACACCAGCAGATGGGTTCTCCTCTGGTGATGTAGCAGAAAGTGGTTTTCTCACAGGGACAGCTGTGCTGGAAATAAGTGGTTTGTTCCCACATATCCACACAGAAACTCCTGCTCTCCTGTAACTATACTGGCTTCATTTTTAACTGCAGTCCAGGACAAGCACTTGGCACTTTCACAATTAGCAGCTGTGAACAGACATGATGCGAGGACTTCTACTCGTTTAAAGTTCTGTTTTGTGCCTAATTTATATGTATTGGCTGAGAAAGTAAAAGAACACATGCTTCCTAAAACCCATAAGGTAATTTTCTTTGGAATGAGAGTCTGAACCTCTTCAGTGGGACTTCAACAGGACATGCCTGAGCCCTCAGAGTTTAGCACCAAAGCTGCTAATGTTTCCCAGAGAGCTTGATGCAGTTGGAGGGGAAGGTTATAGAGCTCAGGGATGCTCTGTGGTGACTCTCCTGTTCCACAGAGAAGTTGCCAAAACTGTGGAGGTTCTGGTGTCACACTAGTGGTGAACTAGGCAAGCTCTGTGACCTTGACTTTGAGGCAAAGTCATGTCCATTCTTTGGACATCCACAAGGTTGGATATGTCAGTTAAGTCTAATTGTCTTTTAGTTCTTGCTGCTGTTGTTACTGTTGCTTTTCAGGGGTGGTCTCAGCTGCAGGTCTAGATTTCAACTTCCTCAGGTTTTGGGGTTTTTTTTAGTTGAAAGTCAGGTGCATTGTTCTGCCCATCACCACAATGGTGGAAGAGAACAAAATGGGACAATGTGCCCCATTTAAGCATTGGAGGTGAAATACTTGATTCCTTGTCTGTGGGATGTTCCATGATAGCAGAAATACTGCTGTTTGCCATGAAAGATGGTGGTAATGAAGGTGAGGGTGATGCTGTAGGGCAGGGGACTGGTGTGGTCTCCAGATAACCTCCAAGCATTTAGCAGGCCTGTGGAAACAGGAGTAGATGCAGGAGGGGACTGTATGAAAACCAGCAAGGAGGGGGCTCTGTGAGACAATCAGAGGAATGCACAAAGCTTTGGAAAGCAAGACAAAGGGAAATAGGGAGCAGTCATTCTTGAGGAAGACCTCATTAGGAGGTACAAGGAAGGTGCCTCCTGTTCTGCCAAGGGCACACACAGTTCAGGTGGGGCTGGAATACAGGTGCACGGTGTGAATCCTGCCCCTGGAGCCTTCCCCTTTCCTTGGGAATCTGTCCCTGGCTGGGAGGTGCAGCCTTTGGCTCAGCTTAAGCACATGGGCAAGAACTGTCCTGAGTACAAAGTTTCACCTCAATCACCAGTGGCTTGTAGGTGTATGAGGTTGCTCGCCTGCTTTTGATTGCAGGATCTGGGCCTTTGCTGGCAGAAGTTCCTCTGAATTGTTGCTCCTGGAATCTGTTATTTCTCAATCTTTCAAACATGCCAGAACTTGGCTGGCAATAAATTCTTCTCGCCAGACAGGAGCATATAAAACCTTCATAGAAACCTCTGATCAAACTGATCACTCGATTAGATTGTCTCCCAGGGAACTGATCCGGCGTAATAATCGTAGCGAGAGGAAGTGGTTCTTGCTTCACCAGAACCGTATTGTTCTGCTGCAGATCTGCTCCCTGGCAGGACTCTTTGGTCTCTTTAGTGGAAGTTACCTGGTGTGTAACCAGGTGGGGAGTAGATATTGCACTCTCAAGTGCATTTTTGATGAGGTAATGAAGAGACAATGTGAGTCTGTATTTTTGCTCTTGTCTTCTGAGTAATCATGGTGCTCTTCTGCAACATTTAGAAAATCTAACCTCTGAAATGGTTTGTCTGTGAAATATCTGAAGTAACACACCCAGCAGAGAGAAACAAGAGGTTAGAGCAGTGATCTGGGTTCTGATTGCAGCTCTGACAGAGATGTTTATGTCCATTTAAGAAGTTTACATGCAATTTCCTGTGCCTGATATTTCGATACAATGGGGATAGTTGTTTTTCCTTTATTTAAAAATAGTGATTGATAATCCTTGGACAATGTGCAGTGTAAGAGTACTGTGCATACACATTAACCTGTAAAGCTTCCTTGGGACTGGACATAAACTCTTCCCTGCATTTTGGATGGGCTAAAAGCATAAAATCATAGATAGAACAATATTTAAAGGGACCTTAAAGCCCATCCAGTTCCAACCCACCTGCCATGGGCAGGGACACCTTCCACTGTCCCAGGCTGCTCAGAGCCCCATCTGGCCTTGGACACTGCCAGGGATGGGACAGCCACAGCTTCTCTGGGCAACCTGTGCCAGGGCCTCCCCACCTTCACAGGGAACAATTTCTTCCTCATATCCCATCTAAACCTGCTCTCTGTCAGTGTGAAGCCATTCCCCCTTGTCCTGTCACTCCAGGCCCTTGTCAAGAGTCTCTCTCCATCTTTCCTGTGGGCTCCCTTCAGGCACTGCAAGGCCACAATGAGGTCACCCCAAAGCCTTCTCCTGTCCAGGCTGAACAATCCCAATTCCCTCAGCCTTTCCTCACAGCAGAGCTGCTCCATCCCTCTGATCCCCTCGGTGTCCCTGCTCTGGCCTGGCTCCAGCAGCTCCCTGTCCTTCCTGTGCTGGACCCAGGGCTGGATGCAGCCCTGCAGGGTGGTCATTTAGTACTCCTCCACCAAAGTAGAGTCAGAAATTCCCAGTCTTTCACCAAAGTACGGTCAGATCTTCCCAGTCCAGGATCCCCTTGGTCTGAAGGGCAGGAAATCAGCCCAGCAGGGGTTAATGCAGCGATGACCTTTCCAGCTGGACTCCAGCTGCCGGTCCCAGCTGCCAGCTGCAGAGAAGGGAAAGGGGTGGAGAGAAATGCTGCTAGTCCAAAGGTAGGAAGGGCCTCGTGTTGCAGAAATTAAAGGTCTCTTATTCTGCCACGTTCATTTGCCTCCCGAGAAGTCCATTCTACTTTGTTTCCCTCCTCACTCATTAGTGAAGGAAGAATCTTTTCTGAATTTGGAGACCATCCTCAGTAATGAAAGCAAACAGAGCACACATTCTGCAGAGGTGCCTGAACATGAACTAACATATTGAAGACTCACCTGTACCTGACATAGCTTTAGATCAGCTCTGACTTCAATCTAAGCTAAAATGGGAGGTCTTTGTGCCTGTTCTCTTCCATTCACTTAAATGCAAACTTTTTTCCCCTGAGGATGACTGAGACACTTCCTCCATCAATGTGTATTTTTTTAGATGTGTTTCTGTAGCGGCTGCAGAGAGAAGCTTAATTGATTTGTGTAAAGTCTAGGAGTCATAAACTCTAAAAAATGTTTCAGAAATGATATCATTATCCATTTTCACTGTCAAACCCTGTTTCCTTAGAGACCAAGAGGGCTGACAGCCTCTCTTTAACGTGACAATCAGTTTTCCCGTCTCTCTCTCCCCGAAGATCTGAGAGCAGGCTCTACCTTCGCTGCAATTATGAGTCAGCCTTTATACCGAGGGTGACTCAAATATGCAACCCTGGCACCTGTTCCCCGCCTGCCTGGGTTTGGGGAGCGCTGATGGTGGCACACGGAGCAAAGGTAAAAAGGAGCGTTTCCCTTCCCAGAAGCTGTTTGCATTGGGTGATAAAGAACAAAAGCTGCTACTTAAAGGTGCTCACAACGCTGCAGCTGGAGGAGTGGGGCATTGTACGGGAGGTCTTGTATCACTTTGCCTCGCAGAGGGAGCGGCCTCAGGGATGGATGCCAGGGCCTCTCACGCTTCCTTTGGCACCTTATTTTGCCTGCTCTGTGCACGTTCAGGGGGAAGGAGGAGGGAAAATCAAGTTAGCTAATTGTATTAACACTACTGAGGCACCTCGTGGATGAAAAGCACTATTTAAGTGTTCGTTATCATTATTATCGAGGGGAAAAAGAAATTCCTCAAGAGAGGAAGCTGCTCTGCATCTTGCCCGGTCGTTCAACTGCAGATGTGTGAAGGGGGGAAAAACAAGGCTCCACTTCACACTAACAAGGAGGTACCAGTGTCAAATTTAGGTGCCTAACGCTGGTTTTGATTTGTCCTGGCAAATTTACGAAGTGCAGCTGCAAATAACATCCCCAAGCCCAGAACTGGTTGCTCAGCTTTCCCATGTATGTCATTGTCTGAAGTAATTAATCACTGTCACGTGAAATCTCAGCCAGGATGCCTTCAGTGTGGTTGCCATGTGCATATTCCTGTGAAAAAAAAAGTTCAAGTGTAGAGAAATGCTGCTCACTGAGTATTTGCACTTGGTCCTGTCAGGTAGAAAAAGCATTTTCCACCTCCTCAGAGACAGCTGTGACACATCAGGCCTGGCACAGGGATCGGTATTTCCAAAAGAAAGGTACAGTTTTGGGAGGTGAGGTTTGAAACCGGGAAGCAGGGCCAAGTTGGGAGAAGCGTGAGATGTGAATCTGAGCAATTCCCAGACAAATTCTCCACAAAGGTGAAACTGCAGAGCTGGTGTGGTTCTGCCAGCTGTAAATGCTGCCTGAAGGCAGGAGTGTGCGCAGGGATCCAGTCTTACCATGTGGGTTAAGAGTGGATCTGCAGCTTATCAGCTTAGGGGGGAAGGAGGAGAGGAGGAGGATTTAAGGATTTCATCACAGGATAAATGGTTTTCTTTCTGTCTTCTTTGTCACCTCTGTCTTCATAAATCTTTACAAGATGTTATGGCTTTTGGATTGCTTATATTTTGAGCTTATTTTGCTCTGATTTGCTTTTACCTGGCTTTTACTCTGGCTTATGCTAAAGGCAATTGCAAGGGAAGGGTCTCCCATGGAGACAACCCTACCTGCATGAGTGGAAGTGTGAAAACCAGGGTCCTGGAATTCTGTCACTGTGCCCAGCCGTTCAAAACCTTTCTGCAGGACAGCCAGAAGCTTTCCAGTATAACTCCGGTGATCCACATGGGGCTGTTTACATCTCATAATTCAGGAGCCCTGGTACAAGTGTTTCCTGGTGGTTGGCGTTAATCATGATAGTCAGAGCAGTGCCAGCAGCCCAGAGCCATGGAAGGGATTTTCTGATTGCGGTGGAATTGCGTAGGATCCGTGCGTGTTTGCCAGTGAGCATGAATCACAGTCTATTCCTGATAAGTCCAGTGACAACCGTAGTGCTTCGGTGACAGGAAGGGAAAATTATAGTAGTTTCGTTTTTCCTGTGTATTTTGGGTGTACACCTTTGCTAGCAGAAAATAGTCTCAAAAAGAAGCATTCTGCCAGGACAAGGAAGGCAAGAGCCTCCCGGGATGCATTAGAAGAGCTTTACCAGCAGGTTCAAAGAGGTGATCTTCCCTCTCTGTTCAGCACCGGTGAGACACATCTGGAGCGCTGGATCCAGTCCTGGGGTCCCCCAGCATTGGGGAGACATGGAAATACAGAGTGAATCCAGCAAAGGGCCAGTAAGGTGATTAAGGGATTGGTGTATCTGTCCTACAAGGAGAGGCAGAGAGTGTTGGGCTGACGAGGCTTGGTGGATTTTATCCATGTGTATGGAGAACTGGCAAGAGGATATAAAGAAGAGGGAGCCAGGCTTTTCCCAGTGACATGACAAGAGGCAAATACTGGAGAATCTACCTTAAACAGAAAAAGTCTTTTTTACTGTAAGGGTGATCAAACACTGGAACAAGTTGCCCAAAGAGCTCGTGGAGTCTCTGACCTTGGAGATATTCCAAATCCAGCTGGGCATGGTCCTGAGCAGCCTGATCCTGCCGTGAGCAGACGGTAGGATTAGATGGTCTCTGGGGGTGCCTGGAGAAGCGATTGCCTGTAAGACCAGGTAGCCAAACCATGATGTACCATGCTGGAATACGTGTGAGGTCCATAAACCAGACTCTGAAAACTGTAGAAAGCTCCTCAGAGAGCCACTGATGGTGTGAGGAAGAGCCCTAATGAGCTCAGAGTGCTGCTGGTTGCACGTGACCGTACAGAGGCTGCCGGGTCAGGTTCATCCCTGGTTGGTCACCCACAATTTGGGGCAGACAAAAGCACCTCCAGCTCACCCGTCTGGTTGTGTGGCAAAAAGGGACTGGTAGCAAAGCAGGCAGCATGGGAGGCTTGAGCTATTTTAGGTCAGGTGTGGGAAAAGCAGACACCCACCAGGAAGCCTCAGGTTCAGGTTTTGGGGAGGTGAGTGGAGCTGCAGCAACAGGGACAAGGAGCCAGACAGGCCGAGTGGGGCACGTTGCAACAGAGGTAAATTAACATCCAAAATCCCAGGAGCAGCTCAGCTGTTGCATCATCTGTCTGTAGGGCACTGTGTTACAAGGAACACTCCTGTGGGGTGGTACCTCACACCTTTCCAAAGGCTGGGAGATGGCTCCACACCACCCAAGTTAACCCACAGCGAGAAGGAGCAGGTCTGGCTTTTTCAGGCCTCTAAGTCCAGCATGGGCATTGCTTACAGACCTCCTTTTGCCAAAGTTTTTGCATTATTCCAGAGACATTTCACCAGAAAATCTGAAGCTTCAAGATGTAAAACGATGCCACTATCATGGGAGTGTATGTTAAATTTCATATCTTTGTTGAGAAATTAGTTGATAGAGAACAATAAGAAACAATGCCTTTTATTTTTGCCTAAACGGGGGACAGAAAGGAAAGAAATCTAAGGTTATCTACTCTCTTCGAGAACACATCCAGAGAGAAAAAGCCTCTTACTCTTTTTCCTTTTCCAGCTGAGAAACTTCCTGATAAATACATCCAGCCATTCAGTCCTAGAGTACACCCTGCATCTTTAGATTGTGTTCAGAGAGTAAAAAAGGTCAGTCTGGGAAGATATTCCAGCTTTCCTATTTCTCCTCACATTTGTTTACGCCCACCATATTTACCTCCAGTTTATATTTAAGGCAGGCAACTGGACTGAATTCTTCCATTTCCACCCTTTCCCTCCCCTCCCAATATTGATCCATGAGCAATTTCATCATTTCCCATTGATTCTCCAGGCTCAGTCACCTTCTGGGCTTGATCCCTGCTAAGTTGGTAACCCATAAAGGTTTAAACTGTATTTCTCAGCGGCGTGCTGACCTCATCCTGAGGTGTGTCCTCCCTCAGTGTACAGATGTGTGAGCTGATGAGTACACGTCGTGCACAGTCATATCTGGGATCCATGCAGCCAGCAAGCTCCTGATAGGAACTGCATCACAGGGCAGTCGGCCCTGTCTGGGTGACTGAGGGTGTGGGGTGAAGAATGTTCTATTAGAGAGAGACTTCTCCAAACAAACAATTGGTGTTTGTGCCACGTGGGTGGGCTGCTCGGCCCTTTCAAAAGGCTTTCCAGAGCACAGAAGTGTTTCCAAAGCAGTGCTGTGGCTTTGCCTGGAAGCAGAAAGGAAGGGACGGAAAGTTCTTCGTGTCGGGGGGACCCCATTAGCTAATTAACAAGAACGATGAGCTCCAGATCGTGGCCTTGACCACACCTTTGCCCTCGGGGCAAAACCTAGGGAACACAAGGGG
The DNA here is from genome assembly GCA_013398855.1 of Mohoua ochrocephala. Taxonomy (NCBI): domain Eukaryota; kingdom Metazoa; phylum Chordata; class Aves; order Passeriformes; family Acanthizidae; genus Mohoua; species Mohoua ochrocephala. Next base: position 52,204 of record VZTA01008072.1, read on the forward strand.
ACACAAGGCAGCTCATTGAGCTGCACTGTGCGTACGTGGAAAACTGCCACCGAAGCCATCTTTCCTTGTGCTAAAATGTTTTCAACTTACTGAGAGAGATTTAATTCTTCCCATATACACATCAACAAATAACTTGATCCCACCCACGAATATGCAAACAAATGCATAAGTTACGCCAAGTATTTCTCCCTCTTGCTGCCAAGTAAGAAAAGGAGATTGTTACTGCGACTTCTGTTTCCAAATACTTGGGAGGTGCTCCAATTCTGCAGCGAGGGGGACTATATAATACCTAGGCTGGAGCTGAAAGAGCTCCAGCACCCCCTCAAAGCCGGGCTGAAATAGCTGAGTGGTGAGATTCTCCCCCTAAATGATGTTAGCAGAGCTCTACCTTTAAGTGAAAGCACACATCCACCTCCTCGAGCGCAGCTACCTTGCTAATTGCAACCAGGCTGCAAACATCCCAGCTGCTGCCCCACGGCTTTGTTGGGTGTGAAACTGAGCCCAGCATGGCCCAAACCTTGCCCAGCTGCCCCCCTCCTTGCTCTGCTCTATTTTGGGCTGTGGTGAGGTGCTGGGACCGAGCCGGTGGACAGCAGCTGGAAGAAAAGGCCGGTTGTTCGGCAGGGGAGGTGCGCCCTGTGACACGCCGTAGGAAGGATGTGTGCTTGGAAGATGTGCAGAAGTCATTAGGAGGGTGTGTTCAGCCCAGAGGGGGGGACCCAGCCACAGGAGGAAGGAGCCAGGGAGGAGAGAGCAAGGGAGGATGAGGGTGGAAGGAGCAGGGGTGGAGGGACAGAGACTGAGGTAGGAATTGGGACTACAAAAGTCACCGCTGGATGTGAAACACCTGAAGGTAAACTCAAAGACCTCCTTTGGGGTGAGAATTGCTTTTAAATGTCGATTTGGTCACCTTAGAAGAACTAGGTCTTCAGGTCCAGATGGGTTGAACTGAATACAGAACCTGTGGTGAGAGTAAAATCTGTCAAAGTCATCTTTCTGTTCCCTCTAAACTTTGCAGGGCTGGGATCAATTTGGCTCCAGAGTATTTAATGCCATAACTTCCCTAAAATGGTCTCATAGAGGTTGTTCCATTGCAGGGGATGCCTTAGGTCTGGCCCAGACAGTGTCCTAAAGAGTTTCCTGGTCTGAGCTGGGAGCAGGTGGATGAATCATCTTTACGCCAAGTCTGGATTTCTCAGTGCCGACAAAACAGCAGCTGCTCTTTCAGGACACCCCTTTGCCATACAGGGACAGCACAGAGAGCTGAACCCTGGCAGCCAGAGCTGGATTTGGCCCACAGTGTTAAAGGGAGCCTAAATCACAGAAGGGAGACTGTGCAGCAAGAACACGCAAGAGGGTGTGAGTGAAAGGCCAGAAATGAACCTTCCTGTTTGCTCTGTGTGCTCCACACCTTCTCTGCCCCCCAGCTTAGCTGTGCCAGTGGCTCAGCTCCTGGTCTCCCTGGAACCACTAACTCAAATCCTGGCAGGATTGACTCAGCCCCTCTGTAATTTTGAGGCTGAAGGAAACTGTGAAGCGAAAGATTCTGTGGCGAGGTGTTTGCCCCACAACGCGTGGCCAAAATTGTCCCGATGCTTTTTGTACGTGGCGTGCTGAGCTGACTGCTCTCCTCTCATTGGGTCTTCATTCCTTCCAGTGTATTAATTACCTTAATTGCTGCCTCAGTATTGCTGAATTAGTCACGTGTTTTGAGGGAGGGAGTGTAGTGTGTATTTACTATTCACATCTTCAGTGAGTGCTGGCTGATGTAGTGCCATTGCCATTCCTGGAGTTACAATGATCTGCACAAGCTGAAGATCTGCTCATTAAACCCAGCCATTAAAATTCACAGTAGTCCCTTGATTTCAGCTTTTTATGGGTTATTAGCTGAGATGGATTATTTACTCTTGGATGTGAAAAAAGCCTGAGGGCAATTTTTTAAAGGATCAATCTGAAATGTCTGTTATTATCTGTCAGGCTGGAAGCATGTTGGATGGGATTTTTGTTTCTTTTCTTTAAGGGAAAATAAAACAAACATGGGTGTCAAAATGTGACCCAACCCATGCTTTTTAAAACTCTCCCTTTAACTTTCTAGACTTAAAAACAGCTTTTTATGTTTTTCTTTTTCTTTTTAAAATAAAATATTGCTAAAAATATTCTCCTGACCTGAAAGTTTTGACTGCCAATATTCAAGGCTTCAAATGTGCTTTTATAGCCAAGTTACAAATCTATGAAAAATAGATTTATCACCTAAGTTGAAATTAGCTTGAACTAAGCCAAGATCCACATGACTCCTTTATGTTTCAGGATGAAATGTCTGCTGTTCTTCCATTTCCCTCCCAACTCTTGTAAAGGCTTGATATAGAGACAAATGCTTTTCAAAAACATGCCATAACTCAGGTTCTTAAAAGATAAAGCTCTCAACATAAAACCAACTCAAAGGACCTTATCATTCAGTTCTTTCTCTAAAGGTTTTCCATGCTCTAAATGAAATAATGAGAAGTAACTTCAGATGTTGCCAAATACAGTGATGAGTAAGTGGACTCCTGAGCAATCACAGCAGCAGCACCATTTAACTTGCTGCTCAGGAGTCCCTACAGTTGTGTTCCTGCAGATACAATTCCAGCCCTGTGGGACAGAGATTTCACTCTTTAGGTCTGCAGATGGGAACGTCTGCATCACTCTTTTGACGTTCTCCTTGGAGGGGGTGTCCTGGGGGTCTCACAGCCTGAATCGCCTTGGATTGCCGTGGTTTCCCAGCCCATAAAGCTCTCCTCAGAGTGTCCCAGCCTAACTCATGTTCAATTCTGAAGTCAAAAGTCATTCACAAGCAGCTTTGTGTCTCACACGGCTCTGGGGGAAGCCCTGCACCCCTCAAGGCTCCCCAGGGCCCGCAGCAGCCAGAGCTGTCAGCTCTGCTGCCAAAACCCTCCGAGTTCAAAGCGGCTCACCAGCAGCAAGCACAGGGTTTTGAGCTGAGCTCCTGCCTTCCTCACAGCAAATGTGAGGATGAGGAAGGTGAAGGTAATTGATAGGGTCACCCCTATTAGACCCCAAGTGTAACTGGGAATGCCTGGGAAGGAGTACATCCATGGTGAATCCAACTCTCTCAGAGCCCCGGACATCCCAACTCCCACCCATCTCATCTCAGAGTCCTCCTGCACCTCCCAGCCACCAGTACTTCTGTTTTGGTTGCCTGCCACAAGGAGGTTTGTCCCTGCTCTACCCCTCCAGAGCCCTTCAGCCCTCCACCTCCCACTTCCCCCTCCCTTCTGCCGGGATTGTCTTTCCTCCAAAGCCCTTTTCCCCCCAGCACGCTCCACTCCTTCCTAAGCCCAAACCCCTTCCTCTGACCAAGCTCCAGGCTCTCACTAACCATGCCCTGCCTCTGTCCTGGCTCCTTCAGCTCTGCCTGATGAAATGCTGTTGCCTCACACGTTGGCTGTCCTTGCCTGCTACCTGCTCCTGTCACCCCACTGCTTCCAGGCTCAGCCTGAAGTGCCAAAAACACGGACGTGCTCCCGTGGGAACTGTGGAAGACTTGGCTCGGCTTCCGCTCCCTACAGTGTGCTCAGATGGGACTCTGGGAGAAGAAAAGGGCACGTCAGAGGAAAAACTGGATCTGTGGTCTGTTCGAGAGCCATCTTTGTTGGCTTGGAGCAGCTTTCTTGAGCTGTAAAACCTGTAAGTTTTTGTCTTTTTTTTTTTTCCCCCATCACAATGGTTGAAGTTTAAAGCTGTTTGTATTTTAGGTATTTCTATAGCAACATCTCATCAGCATGATCTTTTCTTAAAAAGATCTGTGTTTTATCTGTGGTATTCCAGTAAAATCTATAAAATATCACTCACCGAAGGCATTTCAGAATGCTTGTGGAAAAGGGAAATCAGGGAAGTTCTCATTTTATATAGCTGGGTAGAGTTGCTTGCAGTTGGTAGCATAGAAGAGATAATAGAAACAATTTTTTATGTAAAACTACCCAAGATTTCAGTAGGCAATTCCAGAGGGTAATTAGGGTGGGAATAACCATCCCTACATTGGAAGAATACAAGCTCTTACAAGCTATTTCAAGCTACTTTTCCGTGTAGATATATCCGTGTGGCTTTAGCATAGGCTCGTTTGGAACTGGATCAAATCAAGCCACAAAAAAAGGCAGAATGAGAGTGTCCACGTGGGCAGTTCAACCACAATAACTCCACTGACACCCTGGCAAGTGTCACAACAGCTTCCCCAAAGAGCAATGCGGAATTCCTGCGAGCTGCAGCCAGGCAGGGACACTTGGAGGCCTCCCCTGATGGAGAGGTGGCTGCTGTCAGTTGTAGCTGAAAGAGCTCGAGGCAACGGAAGAGGAAATGACTCAGGCTAAGAGAGGAAAATCATCCCATGGCCCTGTTTGTTAAAGGAGGTGGAGGAAAACTCTCTGTAACATCATCAGCCCCATGCAAAATATTTTCAAGGTATCAAGTTGCTGGTCTGAATGACATATCAGTAGATCAGAGGATTCTGTGTTTAGAATATAGATAGACAACAGCTGAAATGTTTTTGGTTTGTTTTTTTTTTTTCCCCCAGCCTCCCCTCCCTTTTCCTCTTCTCCCACCCACTCTTTTCCTTCTCTGCAAAGTTTGGTGGTGCAGATAAACTGGAACATGGATCTTCCCTTGCCTCCCGTTAGATGCAAAAGGAAATATCTGCAAGCAAGATGTTACAAACCCAAGACTTAGCCATGTGCATCCTTCCTTTACAGTATTCCTGGGTTCAACCTTCGAGTTGTACATTCTCGGTGCCAGTGGGATGTGAAATTTGAAAATGAAAGTATAAACAGTTTAATTGTTATTTATTCATAGCCCAATTTGTAAATGCACGATGGTGGCATAACTGCTTACATTAGCCTGAGACAATAAGCCACCAGAAGAAATGCCTTTAAATGAACAAAACCAGGTTTATACATAATTTATAGAAATTCCCTCACACAAAGACATCTCAGAGCCATCAGTGTGTGCCACGCACTGAGCAATTTTCCCCCCTCACTTTTGTGGCTGTGTCAGAAGTAGGGCACATTTTGGCAAAGACCTGATACATTTACATTGTACAAACCTTTTAAAACACAGCAATACGGAACCAGCAGCGTGAATTTTTCCTACTGAAGCTAAGTAGGAGAGCTGGGTAGGCAGAGTGCATTCATTTGATGAAGTTTGGGTAGGTTTTTGAGGCTGAGATTACTCCTGCTGGGCTAGGGAAAGCTGGGAACAGGCTGGGAAGTAGGATTTGGGTAAAAGGTACCGTGATTTTTCTGTAGGAGCCAGCCTTCTCCACAACGGGCCAAAGGGCAATTAGGGAATAAGCATTCACAAATAAAAGCTAAATCCAAGCAAAAACCCCTGTGTCTGGAAGTTCTCATGGACACGAGCACTTCACACTGGGTTCAGTCGATCTTTTTGAGGGAGAACACCCACCTTTCCTCAGCGTCATTTAAAACTTGTCCCCTGTTCACGAGACTTTGTGACGCTGGCTTCTTTCCTCGAGTTCCTGAGCTACTTGTTTGCCACACAAATGAAATGTTTAACGTATTGAAAGTTCTCCGTGCCTTTCGCACTGGTTTTTATCATGAGTTTAGCAGCGAAGGAGTATGCTTTGAAAAAGCCTGTTTGAAAAAGACAATAGCATCTCTTAAGGGCTGAGGAGGGAGTCTTGATGTGGCTTCACTAAATGCCGCACAAAATATTTCAAAAATTTGTGAGAACTAGTTCTTGAAATGCTGCGAGAGAAAAGATACATTCTTACCCTGCCCCCACATTGCTAAAGCTGTGCTTTGCTAGGTTTAACCTTTGTAGCTCATGCCTTCAGTGTAGGATTTGAGTACCTCAGCTTACACTAAACCCCAGAAAATTCAAATGGTGAAATTCCTTCTCCTCCTCATAGAACAGCTTGTTTGGATGAAAATACACGTTGTTATTCTCCATAAAAGTACCTTTTTTCTAAAATGTAATCCTCTATTTCTGCTCAAGATAGCTTGTCCCTCACTCCCTGTTTCTGTCACAGTACAACTGCTAGGACACCAACCCATTCCAGGAGAGTGGCAGCGATTAAACACAGCAGGCGTTGATTTCACTGCCAAGAGAAATGTGGGTTCTTTTTTTGGTACAGTCAGGGATGAAGTGCACCCTCAGCAAATTGCAGATGACACCAAGCTGAGTGGTTTGTTACCACACCTGAAGGATGGGATGGCATCCAGAGGGACCTGGACAAGCTCGAGCAGTGGCCCATGGGCATCTCATGAAGTTCAACAAGACCAAGTGCTGGTGCTGCACCTGAATCAGGGGAACCCCCGGGATCAGTCCAGGTGGGGATGAGCAGATGGAGCAGCCCTGGCAGAAGGACTTTGGGGTGCTGTGGGTGAGAGCTGGCCCTGCCCCGGCCGTGTGCGCTGGGACCCAGAACCCTCCTGAGCTGGGCTGAGCCCAGAGCCCCGTGGGCAGCAGGGGAGGGGAGGATTCTGCCCCTCTGCCCCGCTCTGCTGAGACCCCCCTGCAGGGCTGCATCCAGCTCTGGGCCCAGCACAGGAAGGGCAGGGAGCTGCTGGAGCCAGTCCAGAGCAGGGACACCGAGGGGAGCAGAGGGATGGAGCAGCTCTGCTGTGAGGAAAGGCTGAGGGAATTGGGATTGTTCAGCCTGGACAAGAGAAGGCTTTGGGGTGACCTCATTGTGGCCTTGCNTGGCAGTGTCCAAGGCCAGGCTGGATGGGGCTCTGAGCAGCCTGGGACAATGGAAGGTGTCCCTGCCCATGGCAGGGGCTGGAACTGGAAGATTTTTAAGGTCCCTCCCAACACAAACCATTCTATGAGTCTATGACCTCGTGCACTGCTGCACTTACAAAGTGCCACTGCAAGACTTGCATCTCAGGTAAATGTGTGCATCTGCAGACCCAGGCGGGACGTACACGGACACACACGTGCACGTGGGACACATGGGACCTGCAATCAAGGGAAGTCCACGGAAAGACCAGCACTGACTTTACTGTGCTTCGTGTTAATCTTCTGTTAAATTGATTCATTCTCCCTTTTGCCTTTATGGAGCTGCCAGGCAGGAACTCTGTTTGTCTTTGTACAGTGTCTTGCACAATAGACCTTTTGAATAAGATTTTACTATTTGATTAGCGTATATTAATGTCTGTGATATAAGTTTATTACTCACCTAGCCAGCCTTTATCTTGTTTCGCCTTGAAACAAAGGAACTGCAGAGCAGGCTCAAAGAGAGGCTGTTGAGTTGGATTTCTGTAATGCTCTCTAATTGTACTGTTTGGCCACACACAACCTCCATTTCTGCCTGCGATGTCAGATGATACTAATTATTTCTCTGCCTTCAGTAAGTATTTTATTAATGAACACTTAAAGGAGTGGTTGAGCATGAGCTGCAAAGTTCAGGTGCTAATACGAGTTTATGTTTTCAAAAAGTAACATTAATTTTAGCCCCAACCAAGATTTCTTTTAAATTAAAAAAAAAAGATCCCAGAACACTGGTTCGAACACCATGGAAAAAAATGAAATTTCAGGGTGATTCCTCTCACAAAGCTCAGGGAAACTTTGATTTGAACTTTTTCTACAGAGCATCTCTCTGTTAAAAGGAAAGCTTTGATAAAAATGGAAGAGTGATGTAAGATGAAACTGGCCCGTAAGGAGCAGAGGCTGGAGAAATATCTGTGAGACACGTGCAGACTAAAGAAGAAAATCAAAAAGCAAGCAAGTCAGAAATTGCTCTTTCATTTAGGACTTTATGTGCCAAGGAGGAATTTTCATCTCAAAGAGAACTACTGAGGAAAATAGCAAGGTAAGCTCATTCCCTGCTGCCTTCTGTCAGTCTGACGACGGGCTCTCAAAACCAGTTTGAAATTGTTAAATCTTCCAGCTTTAACATGATACAGCAAGAATCAAATGGAAGGGTGGTAGGCAAAAGGGAACGTAGGAAAAAAGTCTTGCACAGCATGTGCTGTCAAAAAAGAGGGAGTTAAGTGAGCTAACTGGATAAGGTGAGGTTTGATTTGATTCTGTGATAGAAAATCTGAGAGAAAAAGCATAGAAAGCAGAGAAATTGTTTTACTGCCTTGGTAATTGCCCATTCTCACCCCCCCCAGCCCCCAAATCTCTTTGTTCTATTTTTCACAACCACAAGCCCTAAATAAACACCAGCATCCTCACTAATTACGTATGACAAGGTGCTCTGGGAACTGCTTGGAGGTCAAATATATTCCATGGTGTCCTAAAAGCTGTGTTCCACGGTCACTCCCTCCCCATAATTGTAGGGTGAGGACAGGGGTAAGTCTTCAGGGTCTTATTTTTGGTGAACTACACCATTTGTACAATGACATCTTGCAGCCCTCTGTCATCTTCCTTTCCTGGGTCCCAAACAGATTTCTAAGCTTTACCAGCAGTGCTGCTTGATGGGAATTATGGAGAAATTCCTCAAAAGTCTGTCGGTGACATTCCTTGTCACAGAATCACAGAATAGTTGGGGCTGGAAGGGACCTCTGGAGATCACCCAGTCCAACCTCCTGCCAAGGCAGGGTCACCTGGTGCAGGTGACACAGGAGCGTGTTCAGGTGGGGTTGGAATGGCCCCAGAGAGGGAGACTCCACGCCCTCCCTGGGCAGCAGCTCCAGGGCTCTGCCACCCTCAGTGTACAGAAGTTCTTCCTCTCGCTGAGGTGGAACTTCTTGTGTTTAGTTTACGGCCACTGCTCCTTGTCCTGTTGCTGGGCACACCTGAAAAGAGTCTGGCACCGTCCTCTTGGCACCCTTTGAGATATTTATATGCATTGATGAGATCCCTTCTCTGTCTTCTCTCTTTGAAGCACCACATCGGTTTGGCAAACTGTGGTACAGAACTTTCCTCTGCAGGCTCTGAGGAAGGAGAAGGACCATCTTCTCTGTTCTTCCGATCAGCTGCAACTCTATCCTCACTTTGCTTAACACACTCTCTGGTGGCTTGTCTTGTCTAGGTTTGAATTATTCATACAGTCAGGCTTGAGCATCAGATAAAAGAGCAGCAATTTCCTGGGACAAAATTTTGGAAATATTTCCATATTAAACAGCAATTAGTGAGAATAAATGAGGAATCTATAAACTGATCAATTACTCGATCATATCCTTCTTGCTTTACTTAGGAAGCAGTTCCTTGAGGCTTGGTTCTTTTCCTGCTGCCAATTGTGTAATTATTGAGCAACTCTAACTGGAGTCACCCCAGAGTAAAACTGACTTCCGTGAGAGCTGAAGCAAGCAAACTCTCCAAGAAAAGCAAGCAGCAGTCAGGCCTTAGCTAGAATATTTCTGCCCCTCAGCCAAGAGACAGCAAATTTTGGGGCCGTGTAGGTCAGGTTTCCTCTCTCATAGCAGGATGCAGAGGTGCTGACTTGGGTGTTTCCTTAGGGTAATGTGTCTATTTAAAGAACATACAGACACTTGCTGATTACCACAAGGGTGGTTATAAACAGCACACAGTCAATTCCCCTTTGCAGAAACACCACGGCCTTGCCCCAAGGAACAGATGCGTTGGTGTCCTTTTATTTCGGGGCGCTCACAAAACCACGAGGCAGCTGTTTGGACACATCCAGCACCCCTTTCTCTCCCCCACCCCTGACTGTGAATGGGAGGAACCTTTGCCCAAGGCTCTGACCCCGTGGTGTGGAAAAGCATCTGGATCATTAAGCTTGGCTTTTATAAATCTGGGCTCAGTTTCACAAAGGCCACTCAGAAAGCTCAGACACAGGCAAGAGCTTCAAGCCACAGAGTATCCTTAACAATTCTGTGTGTGTGGTTACTGCTTGGGATTTTTAACTTTTCGATGAAGAATTTTATCATGGGTGTGATACATCATGTGCAAACCATTAACTCCTCTCACCAAAGCTGTACATTTTCAAATACAATGGTGCTCTTTATTAAAGCCCTTAAAAATAGCGTTCTGGTGCCAAAGGTTATCCAGTGCCTTTCTGCTGCAGAGCATGTCAGCAACTCTTTGACAGTTTGCAGTGCATGGCAGTGATTTATTTGTGGAATTCCTAGAGAGCAGGGGCAAGCTGTGTAGAAGCCTCTATGCATCAAATTCAATGATGTGTGATAAAAGATGTAATAGCTGATAACGCAAACGTATTGAGGAGGTCACAAAGAACATGCTCTCCGTCTGCAGAGCTGGGGAGAGACGAGACCTAAGGACAAGAGAATGAGAATCGTTGCTGCAAAGCTCACACGGTGTTTTAATGTGGTCGGGGAGGGCCTTGACAGGGCGGTGGGAAGAGGAAGAGGCTGACGTGTAACACGGGACACGTTTATTGACACGTAACAAGGGGCGGGGACCCCTACCTGTCTGCACAGCTCCACTCTGGGTGGGAGCTGGGTCTGATCCTAGCACAGAACCCTGGGCAGACCCTGATGCAGGATTCTGGTAGTGCCAGCTCCTCAGGGCCTCAAGTCACCACTGCTGTATTGCTTTCTATTGGTGTGGGATGTGAGCTGCTTCCAATAATTTTAACCTAGCCTCAGATTTACACCAGCTGAAAACTTGGCTCCAAGCAGGCGGTGAGGGAATTTCCTTGACTTTTCTCCCCCTTCCCTTTAGAAATAAATTACTGCTGCATGTTTTCCATTTTCCTATAGGTTTTCTATCCAATGATCCAAACACTCCAAAATAAACATGTACATTTCTTGCCTTGGTACTCTGTGTCAGGATCCATTTAGCTGCCTCTGCAGGAGCAAACAATCCTAAAAATCCCGACATTGGGATTAAACAGAAGTTTCTTTTATTTTTAGAACCATCTAAAGGTGTAATACCTCAGCAATACTTCCTGCTGTGTTCACATGCCCCATCTTTGGCAGTGTTCCAGGCCAGGTTGGACGGGGCTCTGAGCAACCTGGTCTGGTGGAAGGTGTCCTTGCCCGTGGCAGGGGGTGGAAATGGATGAGCCTAAAGTCCCTTCCAACCCAAACCATTCCGTGATTTTAAGATTCTAGGATGATTCTTGCAGCGCTTCCGGATGCATTTCCTAGGGCTGTACGCTGTTGTGGACTTATTAACCCCCCTTAAACACATTTTGCTGTCATTTATTCTAATTCAAGTCTGGAGTAAATGCAGCCACTCCTAGAAAATTCTGCATGTGTAAGCTGCTGAATGGAGAGTGGAGTCTCCTGAAATTATCCAAATGAAAACTGAATTACTGCACAGCAAAGCAGGACCTGCAATCTCGAGCACAGCGAGCTTTTCTTGACATGAAATTCTAGCCCTGGAGTGTGTGTGTGTGTGTGAGGAAGCAGGTAACCAAACTGCTGCTGCTGCAGACAGGCATTGCTTCTTCCTGTGTTTGTTTCGTTATTATTGCTTGTATTGTAGTAACAACCAAAAGCATAAACTAAGAACAAAAAAAAATATTTTAGGTTGATATAAAATACATATTAACACATGTAATTTATTTAGGCTGGCCCCAGGTGTAGAGTGAGGACAGCAGACCAGGATGGGAAGAGGCAGGAGTAGTGTGGTTCCTCTTTTTTTTTTTGCCCAGGGCTCTGGCAGCGTGTGGAAGCTGCCGTGCCAAGGAAGAGCTCGGTTATTTGGGATACAGATGATTAATCTGGTTGGCACCGGCCATACCCAGAAGCAGCCACTGTCCAATGCCTCCTTGTGCCAGGGCAGCAACAGGAATGAACTGTTCAGCTCACCAGAGGTTCTGTCCTAGTTACACATCTCTGCCTCCCACTGCAGGGATGGCAGGATCCTCTCTGCCTCTGGCCACGCATTTGAGTTCCAAAACTCAGTTCCAAATATAACCTTGTGAAGCCCGAACCCCTGGCTGCAACAGGGTTCATTCGTATCACTCCACTCACACTTCACTCCTTTATGCTGGTGGAGGGTCTGGCTACAGGGCTTGTCCCAGACCATTTACCACTTACTAGAATGTGTTATGTAACCAAGAGGAATGAGCACAAAATTTGCATATTCAAGCTTAGTTTCAGTTCACAGAATGATCTGCTCAGACACCAGATGTGTTTTAAGCTCCCCATGACTGGGAGCGTGGGCGTGTGCTCGCCCCTCTCCCTGTGTAAAATCCCACCACTTCCATTTAGTGGCCTTGCACGTGTGCCCTGCCCACACAGATTCTGCCACTGGTGTGCATGAACGCAGAAGTCACGGGGCACAGTGGCCAAAAATGCCCCTCCATGGGCCATATTTTAGCCTTTGGGACAGCAGTGAATGAGAATCATTGACAGGTCATGCAGGTACCACAGCATGAAGGCACCACACCTTCATGGAAGGGGCAGCATCCCATTTTCCATGGGAAAGGCCACATCAGATGAGCCCAGCGTGCTCCTTGCCCTCTGCATTCAGGGCTCCCAGCAGGAATTAACACAGCCCTGTGCCAACCAGCCTTGTGATGGCAAACAGCCAGGTGATGGCCCTGATGGAGAAACATGGATTTGCCACCTGGAATTTTCTGTGTGGAACTGGTGATCTCAATTTAAACTACTTGCTTGCTCCAAAGCCGCCAGACAGTTGGTTCCCTGAACTGCAAGCCTGGGTGCCTTGGCTTTTCAGGCTTCAAGCTTTGAGAGGTCTGTGGATCACTGAGGTCAGCAGCTTCCAGCCTCCCCTAAGTCTTCAAGTTGTCCAGCATCTCCAGGGGCTGATTTTTCTGGTTCATATTCCCCAAACAGCTGACGCCCAAGCACAGCAGTCAGTGAGAAGGGCTACCCTGGGATTCTGCTTCGAGTTTCCCAGGGGAGCTGGGGAAATGCATCCTGTCCAAGAAAAACGTGAGCTGCTACTGTTGCTGGAAAGTTTTTTTTTCTTTGAAAAATATTAGCTTTCCATGCATTGTGCTGAGCTGTAGCAACATGCTCGGCTTAACAGGTCTAGGCAAAATAGGCAAAGGACTGTTGAGGTGGAAAAAGGAACGTCGTTTCCAAAGTGCTGACAAGCATCTTTTCTTTCCCCTGAAGTAAAAATTCAGCAGTAAAAGACTTGGAAAGCAAATATTTCTCTTTTTTTTTCTCTCTTTATGAACCATTTTAATATTTTTCCATGTGTTTCTGATCATGTCAGGGCGATGTATAGTTTTTACAAACTCCAGAGAGGTGAAGCTCTTGGTGAGGTAGAAATCAGCTAGATCCCAAAGATTTTAATGATGCCAAGGGATGCGTGCAGAGGCCAGTGATGCTGAAGGGCAGGCAGTGCTGATGTGTAAGGCCAGGCACAAACAAGTGGCAGCAATGCCATTCACCGAGAGCGGGATTGAGCTCCAGGCCATGCCAAAAGGCAAAATCAAACCAGTGTTTTACTGTGGGCTTGCCCTCAGCCTGGATCAGCCTCACGCACGGATTCCTCCCGCCCACGGACAGGGTGCTTTGAGGCAGGATGGACTTAGCTGGAACCCAAGGGTTGGTTCGAGGCCTCTGAGCCCTGCCTGACAACACACGCTCTGCCAAGGCACCAGTTCTCCTCCACAGCCCTCCTCTCTGGCAGAAAGAGCCACAAAACTCACAAGGAGAGCGTCAGGGAGCAGCTGATTCTGGCGTGACACAGAAACCTGGGATGGAGGCAGGTTATGCTGCAACCCCTCCGCTCTTCCACGCTGCCTCAGGTAGGAGACATCTACTTAAGTCCTTCTTCCCAGTGTTCCTTTTAGGGGAGCAGAGGGATGGTGGACTTCCACTGTGCCTACTGCCCTCTTTTCCTCCCCACAAGATGGTCCTCACTCCCCTGAGGGACCCACCAGCCCTGCACCCTCAGTTTTGGGTGCTGAGCTGCTGGTGCCAACAACAGAAAAGAGGCATCGAATCACTTGGTTTGGAGAGGCAATTTGGACACCCCACTGATTTTTCCAAATATTTCTGGGCCCTATCAGGATGAAGCCCATTAACTTCAGTGGGCTTTGGATGAGTTCCTACATACACAAAAGTTGAAAAATCGTGCTTTAAAAGAAATGCCGAAGTTAAATTGGGAAATTTTAACGATTCTCTTTGTATTTTAATTTGGTGGCTGTATGCTGACAATATAATTAGAGAGATGCTATGTTAATTAATGCCAGATGACATTAGTGGGATGGCAAAAGCATCCAGTTTTGTAAAGAATAGTTCACAGTTGAACTGTTCCTTTCTCCCCACTGCATTTTCAGTGGAGAACCATATTCAAAAAGTCAGAGACATCTGAATTAAACCGAAAGTCAAACCTTTCACAAATACCATGTATCTTAACACATTATTTTCAAGCCAAATCTAATGTTTTTGCAGAAAAATACATTATCCGTGTTTCCTTTAGTGCCTACATGTTTAAAAAAAGAAGGAAGGTTTGCGGGACTGCGTGCTATTCTTGTGCTTAAAGTGGGTAGTGGCCAACCAAGTTGCCACTGAAGCCAAAGGAGCAGGACCTAGACTTGTGCTTTATATAGCTGAGGGTTTGAAAAGTAATTTTTAGTTTAGGGTTTTTGGATTTTTTGGGGTCCATCATATAATTTGAAAAAGATTTGCAAGGATGGGGCAAGCCACGTTCACGTTCAGCATGAGCCCATATGTGCTGCATCTTATTCTGGGTGAGTTCAGCTTTGTTAAACTTCAGTCTATACGTGTAACATTACTGGAGCCTCCCAGACAACTACAGGAAATCTGACAGGGCATAAAAGTCACCATCCCGTGAGAACTATAGCCTTTATTTTAATATAAACTCACATATTCTGAATTGCACATGTAGAGATATTTATCTATGGATGCAAATATTTATATATATAAGTTCACTGTACGCTGTTGTATAAATGTCTTGTAGATCCTGTCTCGAGTAGAGTTAGTGAGTTAAAAGTCTTGGGGAATATAATTGTATCCTGCTGTGTCAGCAGACGAAAAATTGCAAGCACATTTGTACTGTTCTAAATAGAACTTAAAATGAAAAATCTTCTGTAGGTGATATCAACGAGAGAGCAGCAGAAGGAAGTTGGCAGGACTTCCTTAAAAATCTGAATTTTCCTGGGGGGAGAAGAGGCAGAGGTAGAACCTGAAGGCTGGTAGATCCCAAATGACCTCTGGCTAAACCCAGGGAAGCATCACTGCGTGGCCAGGACAGAATCCATGCTGGTGCCTGTCTGGCAATGTGGGTATCACTACCACCCTTGGCCTATCTAAAAAAAAAAAAATCCCTTTACTAATATTCCTAATTGACAGCAGGCAAACCTGAAGTTGCACAAAACCCGCTTACCTTTCTGTGCTAACACTACACTGGCTTTGCATCTGCTTTGCATAGAGTTCAGTGCCAGGAAAAAAAGCCACAGGAAAATTAACTTCTGTCCCAGCTTGTCTGACACTCTCTGTTAACAGGGAAAGCTTACTATTTATCCCCAGGCTGGAGCTGGATTTCACATGTCCTGCCCCCCACCAGCCTGACACTCCTGATAGGTGAGGAATGCTCCTATACTCTCAAAGCAAAAAATGTCACTGAATTTATTGTATCGTGTTTAGGAGCAGGCAAATCTGAGTATTGTAAATGTGGGATTATACTTGGCCTGATATCATAAGGGAGGCATCTTGTTGGAGTAAGGAGCTGTGACTGCTGTTGCCCTCAATGTTCCATATCCATGGAGGATCCAGAAGACAGGGACTGGAATATTTTAATGACACTGTGAAGAAACCCTTGAGTTGAAAATAGGCTTTATCTTAACAGAAGTATTTATCTGCAGCACACTGAAGTGTTCTGGGATTTGAGGGTGTGCATCGTCTTTGCACGTGTTCAGAATTCTCTGTGCAAATCACACCGAAGAAACAATCACTAAAATGGAGCTGGTAACTCATAGGAAAAAACTTGCACAGAATCTAAGAGGTTTTGCATCACTTGTGCTGACTATCACCAGCTTTCCTATCGATGCAGTGAATGGGCTGGCACTTAATGTTCTTAATCAGCTCATTTATTTGATCTTGTTTTCAAACCACTCCACACATGAGCACGAGAAGATATTTCTAAATGAAATGCAAAGACAGCAAAAAGCAATTTCATAAGAGATATTTATAAACAAAATCTGTGCACCAAAAAAAAAAAAAAGCAGCTTTGCATTCTGCTTTTTCCAGAGTCCTAACAATTCATTTTCCCTCCACATGACATGCAAAAGCATTGTTTGCACATTTCTCTGAGATCATATGGAGATAGGACAGCACAAGCTGTCATCAGGACCTGAAGTTTTCATGGAGAAGGTTCTGCCAAGAGCAGCTGCTCTCCGGATACTCTTCTGATCCCAGCTGTGGCTGTGTGGGTTTCCCACATCCCAAGCTTGTGGTTTTACCACCAGGCTACTTGTTCTTTGAAAGCAAGTCTGACTTTTGGGTTTTACATCTGCTCATGTGAGGCAGCTAATTAATAACCCTGATTTGCGAGATGATCTCATGTTACTCTGTCACATGGATTTTTGTGAGGGTTTTTTTTTGTTATTGAGGCTGTTGGGAAATAACCTAATAACCTTTAACACAAAAATTACTAGGTTCCTGACACCTAAATTTGTGGGAGAGGTGAAATGGGGATCATAAAGAGTTTCCTATCCCTGGAAGTGTTCAAGGCCAAGTTGGATGGGGCTCGGAGCAACCTGGGATAGTGGAAGGTGTCCCCATGGCAGGGGGTGGGACTGGATGATCTTTCAGGTCCCTTCCAACTCGGGCCATTCTATGATTCTATATTTCAGTTATTATGGTTTTAGCCTTCTAATAAGAAATCATGGTTTACTATGCATCTGTTAACTTGTTTAAAATCCTCAAACACTGTGTTTATTAGCTTTTATTCAGAGCTAATCATCAAACCTTGCATTTTATTTTGAAAGCTGACCGACTTTATTTGGTTTATAAGTGTCGCAGCAGTTCCACAAAGCCTCTGCTGACATTTCCATGATGGATAAAATCACTCTTTCTGTGTAACCAGGCAGTGCCTGTCCAGGCAGCCCACATGTCCCCTCAGGACGAGCCTGTCCCGAGCCTTACGGTGGCTCCTGTGCCTCTTCCCCTCCAGGGTCCCCATGGGCAGTGAGGGAAGGGGGAAACGGTGAGGAAATGCTGGAACTGAAACACATTTCCCTTCACCGCCCTCCGGCGTGCACTTCCCGGACCGACTCTTCCCAAATGTCTCCTGCGAGCCTCTCCCCGGTCCCAAAGCCGCATCCTCTGGTCCCGCGGAATCCCACAATGGGTCAGGCTGGACGGGACCTCAGCGGGGCAGCTGGTGCCACCTCCCTGCTCCAGCAGGGCCATCACAGAGCACAGGGCACAGGATTGGGTCCAGATGGCTCTGGAATATCCCCAGTGAGGGAGACTCCACACCCTCTCTGGACAATCTGTTCAGGGCTTGGGCACTGCACAGGACAGAAGTTTTTCCTCCTGCCCAGGGGGAACTCCCTGGCATCAGTCCCTGCCCGTTCCTCTGGTGCCATTGCTGGGCCCCTCGGAGCAGAGCCTGGGCCCTGCTCGGAGCCCTCCCTGCAGACAGGGACACCCAGGGCTGAGGGCCCCTCTCAGCTGGGGCTCCTCTCGAGGCTGGACAGCCCCAACTCCCTCAGACTTTCCAGTCCCTAAATCATCTCCGCAGCCTCCGCTGGCCCCGCTCCAGGAGCTCCATGTCCCCCTTGTCCTGAGGATTCCAGGACTGGACACGGGAGTGGCCGGATGCGGTCTCGAACCCGCGGCACCGCGCTTGGCAGCGGGAGGGAGGTGCCGGCGCTGCCGCAAGGGGCGGTGGAGCGCCGAGCGCATCGATCGCGGCTGTCCATCCGTGCATCGGTGCTCGGCTCCCTGGGCAGCGCCCGCCCAGCCCTGCCCGTCCCCCGCCATTTCGCACCGGGACGGGAAGGGAAGGGAAGCGGAGCGGGAAGGGAAAGGAGAGGAAAGGAAGGGAAGCGACGCGGCGCGGGCACGGCGGGTGCCGGGAGCTCCCGCGGCACCGCCAGCCAGGTACCGCCTATCCCCACCCTGCCGAGCCGGGGCGACCCTCTTC
>VZTA01008072.1:70600-99031 GCA_013398855.1 Mohoua ochrocephala
AGCCGCGGGGGTCCCGCAGGCACGGCTCGCCCGGCAATTAAAAATTAATCAAACCCACCCTAAAGTGTGTGGGGGAAGCCGCCGGGGGAAGCCGTGCTCGCCCTGTCTCCTGTCCGGGCACGGGAGGCGCGTTCCCGGCTGTGAGCTTCATCCCGAGGGGCGCTGGGACGCCCCGGGAAACCCGGGCGGGCTCCGGGAGGCACCGGGAGGAAGCAGCGGGGAGCTAAATCCCTGCACGGATTAATTCCCTGCACGAAATACTCTTTTGGCCTTTCCCGGAATTCAGTGCCTTGTTAATTTATTTAGCGGGCTGGTTTTTTTGTCTTTTTGTTTTTTTTTTTACTTATTTCGTGTTCTTTTAATCTCTGTGTGACCGCTGCCTGTCGGCCGAGTGCCCGCTCTACATTCCCTGCGTGTGTAGTATTTGAGGAACAGCATTCCCTCATCCCTTTTTGTCTTGTCTTGCAGGGAGGGAGCTGCTTCCCGGTAATAGTAGAGGATCCTGACGCTGAATGAGAAGGCACCGGCAGCATCCTCGTTAGTGGGAGCCCAGCTCTGCTTAATGTTGGTTTCTTTGTCATCAGGTCTGCTAAAAAATGACAGAGTATAAACTTGTGGTGGTTGGAGCTGGTGGTGTAGGCAAGAGCGCCTTGACAATACAGCTAATCCAGAACCACTTTGTGGATGAATATGACCCCACAATAGAGGTAAACATTCTCATCTCGTACTTTTTGTGAGGGGAGATTATCAGTTAATAATGGTGCTTGTTTGCTTTTGGACACTTACCACAAGGACAGGGCTTTGTAGTAAAAAGAGCTCAGAGATAATGGCCTGCATTGGAGACAGAATTGCTGTGCTTCTTGATCTGGCTGTGGAACAACAGCTGCAGTAAAAAATTACCAGTTTTGATCAATTAAAAGTGTGGTGTTAATTGCCATGTGTCCTCGGGCGGTCTGGATGCAGTGTGTTTAGGATCTCCATGACAAAGTATTTGCAAACTCACTTGAAAATGCTTGGTGAAACTCTTCATAGCTTTGTGCAACCTCTTAAATGTGACATTTTTCCTTTGATAAGAAGGAAAATTAGTGGTTGTGAAATGTGTGTGCCAGTCTTTCTCAGCTCCTATCACTGGAATCTGTTTCACACAGTGAGAAATGTGTCCTAGAACGTTACAGTGAATGAAGCAAAAATTGGAGCCTGTTTTGTTTTATTTTTTCTCTGTTTAAACACACCAGTGCGTGTTTCCCTATCTAGAGAAAATGTTATAAGATAGCTTCTGGAATGGATTCTTGGAAATACATGGCTCAATACCTCAAAGTTTAAAATTGTATTTAAGCTTTAGAAGTTGTGCTGTTTTAAAGGTGTATAATGAGCAGGCAAGCTCTGCCTTTTAAATATAAGAAAAATACCGGTGTTGTCTGAAATCTCCTGTGGATCGTTGCATTTAATAACCTCAGACTCTATAAAAGGAGAAATGACACCGTAACTTACCCCAGGTTTTTATGTTGCCAGCACTGAAGCTCTGCATCTCATGACTTCATTTATATGTTTATCCAGCGAGGCACTTCCAGGCTCACTTGAAGGAATCACAAGGGTTTAAATCTGGGCTTAAAATGTAGACTTGGGAAGTGTGTAGGTAGCGATTTTCAGGGAGACACGAGCAAAAGGAGCCGGTGCCCTGAGGTGGCAGAAATTTAGTGAGGGCCTGAGCCCAAACAGAGATGTGTTGACTCGAGGTTGTTCCCTGTGCCTGTGTGTCTTCTTGTCTGTGTCTTGCATGGCCAAATAACATCTTGCTTGCAGAAGGTTTTGTGACCAGACCTGAGCAGGAAGCTGTGTTTGACTTACACACCAGTAGAGCAGCTCTTTCAATTGCTAAGATGTGAAATCCTACAACAACAACCCCAAACACTCTTTAAATAAAATCACACAAAACTTGCTGAGAGGAACAAGCCAAATGGGATTTTACTTTTTCCTGCAAAAGGGCCTCTGGAGGCTGTTGGTCTTTGATGCTTCTTCGTAATTACCTGGGTTTCTCTTAGGTTAGAGGTATGTTTAGGCACTGTAGAAAGTGCTGTGTGGGTTCCATCTTACAAGCTGTCAGTGTGTAAACAGTTTAGGAGCACAGAAACTCACATGCCAGTATTCCTGGAGCACTCGAGGGACTTTGCTATTCAACCAGCTGAGAGATTTGAAGGACACTCCAAATACATTTTTAATGTAAAATAATAAAATGGAAATTCAGTTCCTTACAGAATGAACCTAACAATCCCAGAACTGTGTCTTTTATTCATGGAATCATAGACTGGTTTGGGTTGGAAGGGACCTTAAAGATCATCTTGTTCCCATGAGCAGGGACACCTTCCACTAGACCAGGGTGCTCCAAGCCCTGCCCAGCCTGGCCTTGGACATTTCCAGGGATGGGGCAGCCACAAATCCAGTGATGTGGTCCAGAATCCTTATGTTCTTCTGAAAGAATGACACCAAATTAATTGGTTATTAAGCAACCTAATAGGTTTTACCAGGGTTCACAGCTTGTCACATGCAGCAGCATTCATTTCTGCTACTCTTAGAAGTTCTTGTCTACTAGGTCCTGTTCTTGTCTTGTCAATTCTGAGACCTTGAGGATGGAAACTCTGTCTTTCTCCTTCTGGTCACTGGCCTCGTGTGTGCTTACTGTGGGTAAGCAATAATTCAGTTCAAGCGAAGGCAGGCTGTAATTTGGAGTGGCAAACAACAACAAAAAAAATTGGTTTAAATGTTCCAGTTCATGCTTGGGCAGAATCCCACTTGGTTGGGAAGGGCTGTGTGATGGTGCTTCCTGTGTACGTGCAGTTGTGATGCTGATCAAAGAACAATAGCTGTGGAGTGGGTTTTAGGCAGTATGAGGAGATGAGGCTAAAATTGCCTTGACTGGTAAATAATTAGGATAGTTCAGTAGTGTCACTCCTGTTGTTTGTCACTTACTGCTGTTTCTTTCATTACCATACACCAAAATACTCCTTTTCCCTGCAGATAATCAAGCTAAATATTTTGGGCTAGACAGAGAAGATAGTTTAGTGTTTGTTGTCCATGGTACATTTCATAACTACACAGTTACTGAATAATTCTGAATGTTTCCTGTGATTAACAGAATGAGACTCCACACTTCTAAAATTCTCATGTTGTGAAGACATGGTATGGTGCAGCAGAGGAAAAACACACTAATTACTTAATCACAGGTGCCTTTACGGTGTTAATTTTGCTGCTGTTCTTTGGTGGAATAAACCTAATGATTCAACAAATAACCTGGTTGGAAAATGTCACGTTTCAGGGCCTGCTTGAGTGTTTTATTGCTTAAATCCGAGCATAGCAGATGGCAGGGCAGGGAGAGGACTGAAAGCGAGCGTTTGGGTGGCTGCAGTTGTTCAGATAGCGATGCTTTATGTGTGTTTCACAGTCCAGTACTTTATTTGAAGTAGATGTCCGAGCAAGGATTTATAGCCGAGTAATTTTAAGTGTTTTATTTTAAATGAAATGTGCAGTAACCATTGTAAATCTGGCCTGAGCAGTTGGGGCAGTGCCCTCTACCGGCCGACGTTGGGTAAATCTTGCTTGTGATCACTTGGATTTCTTTCATTTTTAGCTCTTTTACACTTCCAGGACGTTTCAGCCCTAAATATGTGTGTCGTCTTTTAAACGTCCCAGAGAAAGAGCAGCTTTCCTAGCTGCTTGTCAGAGGTTTTGAAATTGGATTAGCCAAATCCCTCAGCTGATTTAGGAATACTGATATTTAAGTTCGTGTTCTCAAATGACCTGTGCCCTCATGAAACAAGCACCAATATTTAGTAATAGCTTAGTCTCAGGAGCTGTGATATTTTAACGTTAAATCTCTGTGTAATAGAGTTTTGTGGAGTAATAATTACTTGCCTAGATGGGTTTTATCAAGCGCTGAGGGTTTTTTTAGCTAAATTCCGTATGTAGTGTAGAGCTGAGATTTCATATCGCATTTTCTTATGCTTGTGAGCAGATGGAATTATTCCCCTGTTAACATAATTCTTGCTGTTTTCTATGGCTTGTGGAAGGCCAATAAAAGCAGGTTAAGTGATAAATGAAATTTTAAAAAATTACGTAGATATGGTGAGTCTGTATACTGGGGAAAACCAGGAATTTCACATTTGAAGCTGGGTAAGAATCAGGAATTAATCTTCTAGTTTGCATTGTTTCTAGTTTGTATTTTGTTTTTACTTAATAGTGACAAATGTGATTTCAGGTTTGATGTTTTGCAAGGGGGAGAGGAAAAAAAGGCCAAAAAGCAAAATGTTTATTATTGCACTTGTCTGGAAATCACAAGCTTCAATTTTCTCTCCCACATCTTTCTTTTCCTTCTGCCTCAAATCCCCTGGCTAGGTAGTTACAAAGTTTTTCTCCCCAGAAGTGGCAAAGCAACTTAGTACCTCAAAATAGTAATTTTTGTATCTCTGCTGTGCTTTTTGCTGGTGCATCTTTGTTGCTGCTGCTAACATGGCAGGCAGTTCTTAAAAGTGATTTTCTTTTCTCTTAAAAATGATTTTCTTTGATGAAAATTACTTAAAGCTTTTGTTTAGAGCTCGGTTGAGGGGAATTTCTTTCCCTTTGAAGTCCTTGAGATGGAAAGGAATAGTACAGGCTTTTCAAGAACTGCTTTTCATATTTTTGAACTAGCAGTCAAATTGCAAGAAGAGAAAATGAAAGGTTTGTAAATATGTCTGGTATAATGATAGAAGTTCTGCTAAGTACTGTGATAAAGGTATCCTAGGACATGAGGGATCTGCTCTTGAATAGAAGTGTTGGAATGAAGATGCATCCTTAGGTTTTGGGGGGTTTTGTAATTTTTTTTCCCTTTAAGCAGCAAGATAGAATATTAACTTTATTTTAAAACACGTTGGAGCTTGTGTGTTTCTCAGCTGTATCAATATTTAAACATGGCTTATAAGTTTCTGAAGTAACTTACCCACTTCTTACCTGAACACTGGATTTGCGCTTCTGTGAAATAAATAGTTCCAAAATCCTGTTGAATGCAAACTTTAAGATAAACAGTCAGTATTGTTTTACCTGATACAGTGAGCCCGGATGACATTTAACAGTAAATGTGGGATTCCATAGTTGGTTTAGTTTAAGGTACTGATTCTGTACAATTATCTCCTGCTTGTTTCTTAGCATGAGCACCAGGAAAGGAGTGAGCCTTTTGTAAAATTACAAACTGATAGGAAGGTGCCTAAGAGTAGGTGTACTGTGCCCTAAAATGGCTACAAAGGAAGAGAGGTTGTTCTGAATTCACCTTGCAGATGGCTGGAATTGCAATTTTAATTCTTTAATTCCCTTCCCAGTAGCTTAGGCTCGCTCCTGTATGGTGTCAGATAGAACAGCAGCAATGTTGTGTTAATCTCTGGCTAAGGAAGCTGCGAGGTGATAGCAGGAGCTTGTGTTCGTACCTGTTATTTGTTACAAGAGCTGCTTACTGGGAATAATTCACGGTGCTGGTTGATGACACCTTTCCCAAGCTCATTGCCACGGTTTTATTTCAAACACAGAGGTGTTCATTGAAGTTATTGGGCGTGTAATGCTCACCTTCTTACTGCCTGTGTACTCATAGAGGCCTAGCACCAAAACAGAGATGTAATACAGTCTAGCTGGTGGGACTCTGTACAGATTTTAGCCACTTGAGTCAGTGACCTGAAAGCTTTGATTTGATAGCATTGAAATAATTTGTTCTGACATCTCCATGAACCAGCCCATCAGGGTTTTAATATGGCTCTGTTGGTCTGTCCTGGCTGAAAAGCTTGCATTTCAAATATATCAACTTTGATAACTTAATAACAGCTATCATTATACACACCTGCTCAGGCATACAAAACAGATTTCCTGTCCCAAACACTGAAGGCTTTTTATTCTTCTCTTCCTTTTCAGTGGCATAGATTTTTGGAGTTGTCTTACTTGTGCATTCTTTCTGGTTTATTATTTTGTGCATTCTTGTGGCATAGAATGAGGGACAAATTGTAGTTAAAAAAAAAAAAGTAGATTGAATAAACTTAAGCACAGTCAAATCTTTTTTGTCATTCTTATTGCTAGTAAATAATTTGCTTATCTCCAGATTTACTGATTTGCAAAACCTTACCTCTTTGTGGTTAACCAAGGTGTATTTTTTCCTAGGATTCCTACAGGAAGCAAGTAGTAATTGATGGAGAAACCTGTCTCTTGGATATTCTTGATACAGCAGGTCAAGAAGAGTACAGTGCAATGAGGGACCAATATATGAGAACGGGGGAAGGCTTCCTGTGTGTGTTTGCCATAAACAATACAAAGTCTTTTGAAGATATTCACCATTATAGGTGTGTATATGAAGAGATAATCAACCAGCTCTTGTATTAGCTGGGCAGGGGGCTTGTTCTTCCTCTGGGTAATACAGTGATCTCTCATGAAACAGGGAAAATTTGAAAATTAACAATGTTGCAACTTATTTGTCCATCTGCTACCTGGAATTTTGGGTAATCTGAAGATCTGCCTCGCTCATAAATGAGGTGTAAACTAATGTGACTTAGTATTCCGAGTCAAGACTTACCCAAAGATAAATTCTGTCCATTCCATTGATAAAATGGTTTGCTAAGATGGAAAAACTGAAGCTGTTGAAATTCTACAGACAATAATGTCAATTGCTGGTTTTGTTTGGGGCCGGAGGGGGAAATAACCTGGGGAATCTTTTGAGAAGAATAACCTGTGTGAGCCCTGATGCCTGAGAAGGACAGACACACAAAACCAGAGCTCCAAAATGACACTAAAATCCAGCCTGTTATTAGTTTCTTCATATTATCTTTTAAAAAATAATTATTTAAGAATTCCAATTCATGCTTTTTTTGTCAACTACACTAATATAGAAATAGAAGCAGTTTCTGGTGATTACCATAGCAGATCATTTATAACTTAGTACCTTACTGTTATCCCGAATTCTCCCTGGGTATTCTGTTAGAAGCCAATGCAATTCCCACCAAAGATCACTGAGTTCATCAGCATCAGCCTAAGGTTAGTCCCAAACACATGTTAATCTATCCACAGCTAAATAATAATAATAATAATATCACAAATGGGTTTTCTGTGGTTTTAGAGGAAGAAGGGAAAAAAGCAAGAAAGATGTTGGTGTAAGGGGAAGAAGGAGCGTAGAGGTTTTTGTGAGGAATTTTTGTTTTTAAAGAGAGTTGCAGATTTGCATAAGAAGACCTTCACAGTTTATTTCAAAGAGTGTTGTGAGTTGAGTGCTGGAATTTCTTCTGTGCATTGATAGACCTGTGGGTGACCTTCCATGCTTGAAGCTGAACCATCATAAAGAGCTGGAAGCAGTGTCTGTATGAATTAAGGAACACGCTGCTAAATTATTTGGGAACACAAAAGTAATGAAATTAATGATTCTTATTCAAGATTCTTCACAAGTACCTCTAACATCTTTCAAGATGCTTTCTAAGTAGTGCTTGAAAGGACTCTCTTACCAAATTTCTCTCTGTAGAGAGCCAGACCAGTGGCCTTCAAATGCAGACTTCTTAATGCTGTCTTTAATTAAAGAACAAAATAAAATCACAACCTCCCCCCCAAACCAAACCAAAATCAAGACAGCAGACATAGAGCTTTTGGCAGTGTTTTGGCAAATGAACTGACTATTATGAGTGTTGAATATGAGAGGTAAGTAGTAAGATTCATACAAGAGCTTGTTAAGCTTATTCTGGTACTAGCTGCTAAAAAGTAAAAAAGAAATTAACATTTAAAAACCCCAGTGTAATGACATTAACACCTGTAGTAGTTTGCAAAATGTCAGGCTGTTGGTTGGTTGGTTGGTTTGTTTTTGTTTAGTAAGATGCTAAACTTGATGGTGACAGGATTGGTCACTTTATTTTTTAGTGACTTCCAGTAGAGCATGTGCAGTAAATTAACATAAGGAATGATGTTGGGCTCTGCTAATTGAATGTTTTACCTGTTTTAAAATCTACCATGAAAACTATGAATACTTGTTAAATGCAATCTTTTCTTTTTCTTTGTTTTTAGGGAACAGATAAAGAGAGTTAAAGACTCAGAAGATGTCCCAATGGTGCTAGTAGGAAACAAATGTGATTTGCCTTCCAGAACAGTAGACACAAAACAAGCTCAGGATTTAGCAAGAAGTTATGGAATTCCTTTCATTGAAACATCAGCAAAGACAAGACAGGTAAAGCTCAAAACTTCCCAGATGCAAAGGCAGAGCTCTCACCTGAATTACCATAATGTTAATTATTCCAGGCATTGACGTTTGCTTGGTCATATCAGTGGATGCATTTCTCCAGATTGGAAATCTTTGGGGTGTCTCTTCTTTCTGTCAACTTGCTGATAATTGGTAATTGTTTATTGATGGGTGATTGATTGGCTTCAACTGGGCAGACTCAAAGTGAGACCTGGCCTGCTGTTGCTCTCCTCTGTCAGGTGGTTGCAGCATTCTTAAACTTGTGAGAGGTTTTAGTGGAATAAAAGCACTTCTGCTTAGAGGTGAAATGCTTTCTTTCCCTCAGCAAGAGGATTAAACAGACAAACAGCTAATTAGTTTATTCTGGTTTAAATGTTTTCATTAATAACAAAGCAATTTTTCCTTGAGGCATCGATTCTCTCATTAGGGGGACATGCTTGATATACACCTAAGCAATTGACCTTAAGGCTATTTCTGAAATTCCTGAATTAGTTGTTTGTGTAAAATGATACTTTTCCTAAGACTTCAGAGCTCACTGTCGGTTTATTGTAGCCCACTGGTCCTTTCAGTGCCTCTCTTGGGGTGTGTGAGGACACAGGTGACAGAGTGGCACATCTGAGCTTTCAGGAGAAGAGAAACTCTGCAGATAGAGGTGGAACTGGTTCAGTCCTTCTGGAAGAAAGCAGTCTTTTGAAAAATGCTGGTCGATGGTTTCTCTTTTAAGAGCAAGGATTTGACTGTCAGTACAAATTAGATCAGGCCTGAGTGGCTCCTACTCTCCATAATCAGAAGTGTTATGTGCAGGTCGTGAATCAGGAATTTGGGAGGTAAATAAGGGCAGAATGCTGCAGTTTGAGTAACTGCTCAGAATTTCGAAAGAGATCCAGCTACATCCCTTGGCAGAATTTCCTCATAGCTTGGAAGGTATTTTGGATCTGAGAAACGAATGTTTTGTTAGTGCAAATTTGCTCCACCCACCCCAGTTTTTGACAAGTTTAAACCTGGGCTAATTAGTAAAACTTCACAAAGCAGTGCTAACTTCTGGCAACAAAGAAAGTCTCTGTTAGGTAGGAGTAAAAAAAACAAAGCAGAATTACCAAACTCAAGTGACTGAGAATAAATTAGGCCACACGAGTGTCCCTAAGAAGGGTGCATGTAAATGGACTGAATAGTGACAGCAGCTTTGTTTGGAAGGTGCTGTGTTAGTGGCTGTCGTGGTGATAGGAGGGTGAAAAAATAACTGACATTACATTTAAGGTTTGAAATCATTGAAGTGCTGTACTAACATCTAGATTTTACTTTGTTCAGTCTGTCTTGCAGAGCATCAGGCTTTGTTGGGGAAATATTCCTTTTGCGTAGCTCCTTCAGTTAAAAGGGATATTTTAAACTACAGATGCCCAACAGACTGTTTAGAACCTGTTGGATTCTAAAAGTTGGCACCACTAGGGATGGCTGCTGATTCTTTCCCAGTGCTGTTCAGAGCGTGTTGTGCTATGAAATTCCTTCCTAGGATGCCGTGTAAATAAAATATTTTTGAGAAGAAAGAGGGCATTGGAGAAAGAACTGGAATTTAATTATAGCAAGAGGATCTAAATATTAGTGTGTGTGATTGTATATACATGTGTGTGTGTGTGCATGGAGTGATCTTTCAGTCACACTGTCATATATAAATATATGTATATACACACACACCTTCTTCAAAAGTAGTTTTAAATTAGGAGATTCAAGCCATTTTGTGAGCTGCATATGGCCCATGGGCTGTAGTTTTATTCACTCTTTGACTAAAAGTGACTATATAAATAAAACTCTGGTCCTCTCTGTCCTCATGGAGAACTTCCAAGTGGGAACAGATGCAGCCGGTGGTCTTTTGGAGTCTGTGGGAAGTCTGCCATGGATATTTAGAAGCAGGAACCTTCTTTTCCGTTCCTGTCTTCACCTTCCACCACATGGAAACATCATCACTAATGCCCTGCTGAAAGGCACCATTTTCTTGCCTCTGCCCTTTCCTGTGCCCAGTTCTGCTGGAGCTCAGAGGGAATCAGAAGTGTTTCATTAGGAGGAAGCAGGGAAGGTGGAAATGGGAAGTAGTTGTCAGAGTAGACTTTTTTGATTGCCAGGACACTTTTTTAAAAGGATGGCATTGCATGCTCATGCAGGATGATGTCTCAGTTCAACTAAGTTTTTAAGATTTTCAAAAATTCAAAGGCAAGGACAGAAAAGAGAAAGATACTGAAATGACAGTAATAAGTAATAATGACAACAATAAGTTGTTCTAAAAGTTAGTGTGTTTGGGTTCTGACTGAGAATAAAGATGCAAATTTTAACTCACTGCAAGAAGATTGTGTTTTAAGCCAAATCCCTCTGTGAATTTTCATACAAATCATTGAATTCATCAGTGAAACCTTGCCTTAGTGGACCTTATGACTTGGGTGTAAGGCCACAGATTATGAATATTTTCAGTTAGACCACTGACTGAAATTAATATAATGTAATTTATGAAAAATAGTGATAGTCCTGTGTCTGAATGTAAATGAGTGGCAGTGCTGGTGGTTTTGTAAGGCCATGAGCATTTACTCAATCCTTTCACAATCCTTATGGAGAAGGGAATGAATGGCTTAGGTTTATTTTGATTGCTGATTTTGCTTTTCTCTGTTTGACATAAGCTTTATATTCAAGTTCTTCCCTGTCTACATAAGCATGTAGCTCCCAATCCTATCAATAATATCAATGAGAGATGAGGGACAAACTTGATTTATCTCCACCAAGTCTGCATCCCCCATCCTTTTTTGGGCTTCCCTTTGCCTGGGAGTTACACAGGGTAAGGCCAAACCACCCCAGTGTGGTTTGACTGTAGGGCTTTGTTTCCCTTGGAACATTTCAGCTTTCCTGCTGGTATTGGGTTCACAGGAAAAGCAGATAAATGGGCATTATTGCAAGCACAGTAAAGGGTTTCCCAAAGCTTGAGGTCTCGTTATTGAGAATATGTGCTTAAACACACTTTTGAAGTGTGTAATGAAGAAGTTGACCTAAATCACCAGGATGCTGTTAAAAGGCATTTTGGTTATTTCAGCTGTCTCATGGACAGTGGGTTGGGCCCCAGCCTTGTGATGAAAGTAAGTTCAGAACCTGTGCCTGGTCTGGTGAAGTAACTGGGGCAGTATTTACAGAAGTTCATTCCTACATCCCAATTAAAATTCATGACCAACTGATAATTTAGTTTGCTTGAACCATTTTTTAGGGGTTTGTCATATCTATTTAATGATACTGTATCGCTCCAAGGCATTTTTAATCCAGTTCTTGTGTACAGGTTTCATCTTAAAGGTTTGTTTTCAATGAGGTTTAACTTGGTCAGACTTTCCACGGGGGGTTGAGTTTTTTCATGTCCCTTGTCTGTTGTAAGGTAGAACTTTTCTGGAAAAGCTTAATCCTCCCTCAAGGACAAGGCTCCAAGGAAGGAAGGTTTTGGTTGCTTTTAGGAGATCAGCTGTGATCAAGTGTTTAAGGATGGGCACGGAACAATTTTGAGTTGTCAAGGCTAACTTTCATTAGGTTCATTTTAGTGCTACAGGAGTGGAACTTGTGAAAATCCCTGTTTAGGATACTTTGGTCTGTGTTTGAAACAGCCTTTCTTGGCACATAGTCATATTTTAAAGGGAGTGTTTGGCTGTCATTCAGGAGGCAAAAGCACCTCAAAAACATTGCCTCAAGGTCCTGGGTTCCTTGGGCTGTTTAGATTTTAAAGTTTTTAATAACTGCCAAAGAGTATTTTTGCTTCCAGCTCTGACAGCTAAAAGAACTGGTTAATCCCATTTTATATATATGGTCATTGCTTACTGAAGGAAAAAATACTAGAGAGTCTTAAATTGGTGTTAAAATTACTTAAGTTTGTGGGATTGGCATTTGGCTCTTCAAAATGCCACCTTGTGCTAATGATGTAAGCAACTCTGTGTTTGTACAGATTTCCTTTCAGAATAATCCCTTTCAGCAGGGTTCATAAGACTCTTCTTGGTGGTGGCAGTAATAGCAATTTCTTTTCTCACTCTGTGTCTCTCCATCTCTCTGCATTGCTGAAGCAAATTACAGCTCCTACTGGTGATGGGAAAGTTGGCAATAAATGTTGACTCAAGAATTGTTACCTAATTTTTCACGTGAAAGCTCCATAATCAAATTACATCTTCCTACTGCAAAACAGTAGATTTGCCAAAATGTTGATTCTTGTACAGCCTGTGCTTCGGCACATAGCAGCTGATCAATGTTTGCTGTTTCCACTTCAGAAAGAAACTTCCATTCCTTCCAGAAAAACATGGAAGTATGAGCTTTACTTGGATTTTGCCTGGTTTTAGTGGCTTTCTTTACATTTTGCAACCCGTCAGACCTGGAATGTAAGACTTGTCCATACTTTCCTACATCCTAAGAGGGCACATTATGTACATCCAGGGAAATAGAATCCAAGAAATAAATCTAATTAATTTAATCTTCAAATTGAAGAGGCTGTAGTTCAGAAGAACCCTCAGATAAGCAGCAGTGTGTTAAAAATAAATGTTCAATGTGATAACCTGTGGCACAGGTCATGCAAAATGACCCAGTAACTGTGGCAGTAAACGTTGGCTGGTTTTTGTTATTCAGTGCATAATATGAAGATGAACTGGAGAGAGAATTTATGGAAAATCTGCCAAATAAAAGCCCAGTTGTTCACTGGTAGTAATAAAGTTTTGGGGCTTAAGTGGTTGTGCTGCTTACCACGATCATCAGTCTGTTCTGGCTTTATTTTCAAATGAAGAGTTTGTATTAAATTCACAACCCTGTTGATCTGATTGAGGAGACAAGTACTGAGATTGATAGGTAAGGCAGAGGAGAGATTTGCTCTCCCCTTAAAAAGCTGCAGTGGAACATTTTTCCTCTTGTTCTATTAAGAACATCCTCACAGATCGATCTAAATTCTTAAATTTATGCACAGATACACTAATTTTGAAATATTATAACTTAGAGCTGGTGCTGTATCTCTTTATATTGTATTTGGTTAAAGATGTCTTCAGTCTCCATACATTTATATTTTTTTTGGTAACGCTTGTGGTGTCCCATCCAAGTGGCCTAAATGCAGAGCTGCAGAAAAGTAAAGTGTGAGACCAGAGGAGTAAAACACGTGCCACCCTTGGAACACCCGAGGAGCATTTCTGCAGCAGATTAAAATCTGAGCAGCAGAACTTCACAGATTGTTTGCATTTAATTGTTGTTATGGGACCCTCGTGGTTGCTGAGTCTGGCCCAGAGGAGCAGATCGGGTGTGTCTTGTTGATGTAACCAAGCTCTTAAAGATTATAATAATGAACATTTGCTGCCATGGCTCAGGTATCACTTTAACTAAATTTAATAGCACAGTGCTTGCTTTGTAAAGTAAGTAGCTTTAAAAACAACACTGCTCCAAATTTAGTACTTTAGAAAATTTCTTTATAACCACTTAGGAAATCACCTGGAGGGACTTTTTAAACACTTTGTTAGCTTGATCCACAGATTTTTGCAAAGTTCCCCTTCTTTTCTAAAGAACAGACCATAAACGAGCTTGCTTTTCTTTGCCCAAGCAGTAACATGTTCTCACTTTGGCTCAAAACTGCAAGTGGGTGGTTAACTATGTGTGTTTATAAGCACCCCCCAGTTCACAATCTAATAAGGTTTTGTGCCTCCTGAATACATCCATGCCCACAGAAATGTGGGAATAGATTCAATAACACAAGCAGTATCATTTTCAGCAGTGGAAGAAAATAAGTCTTCCTCTTTTTCTGGCCCAGTGTTACCATGCAGAGATAAAAAAAGCAGAGCTTGAAGCATAGATATTCACAATAATTGGTAATCAATAAATGTTGAATTAAGCTTGAATTAAGAAGTATTTACCAAGCAGCAAAGGAGCAAGCCCAGCATTTTAAATACATAAATGAAGCTCCATATACTTCTCTCATGTAAAGCTCATAATTTCAGTGGTTCTGTTGTGTTTTTTTCCCCTTCCATGGGTGTCCCAATTTGTCTCAATCATTAACAAAGCGATTTTTAAGGAGTTGTGTTTTACAATGCAGAGAGTGGAGGATGCTTTTTATACATTGGTGCGAGAGATCCGACAGTACAGAGTGAAAAAAATCAGCAAAGAAGAAAAGACTCCAGGGTGTGTGAAAATTAAAAAATGCATTGTAATGTAACAGGGTAAGTTTGTAATGTAACAGGGTAAGTGTTGCAAATCACTTGCCAAATAAAACTGATTGAGGGTGTCTTGCCAATCAGACTTTTTGTGGCTAATCAATGACATAATTGCACATATAAAACCAATCACATTTCAGTGTCCTGAATATGGATTTGCTTTGTTTCGTGGGGTTTTGATAAATGGATTAACAAGAAGTCTTTACTGCATATTGAATTCTCCAGCTGGGAAATGGAGGCACAGTTCTGAGTGGGAAGAAGTTAGGAGGAAGGAGTTTTATTAGGAATATATTGCAGATGCTGTTGAAGTGAATATTGGTTGAGTCTTCAGGGTGATGAACTGAGGGGAGAAGATTATAACATTTATAGTCCTCCTCAGATGCAGAAATAGGAGATTCCTAATCCAGCAAAACAGTATTTGGCTGGTGTACAGGAATTTTTAATTCTCAGGTCCTTCCTTATGCCATGCTATTTCTTCTTTTTTCTTCCCCAGCTTAAAAGATTTACCCTTACCATTTCCAGAAAGCCATTAGGGTGGTTTTTTTGGTCAACTGTAATGCCATGAGTGATCCAGATTTGGACAAAATAAGGTTTCACCTTTTTTTGAGAGCCTTTACAAGAGGTGGGGGTTAAGCAACAGTGAAGGAACACTGGAGGAGAGAGGGGACTAAAGCAAAACCAAAAAGAAAGCACCAAAAAAGCCCAATACTCAAATTCTCACAAAATCTTTTTTTTTATCTATATATTCCACTGTAAGAAAAAAGGGAGGAGGTGAGGACAGAAGAAACTGGTATGGGAAGAAGTGCTTGTCTAAATTCCTTCCAGGGCTTTTTGAACAAACGATCAGAGCAGCTCCTTGCAGATATTCCTATCCCATTAATTCTTTACCTCTTACTGCACCAGTGCAGAGAGTGGGTTGTTACTCCTTATATACTTGTCCAGCTGGAGGATGACCTGGAATTTCCCACTGTGTAAAAGAAAAACTGTTCATTTTTCAAGGTGTGTGCTTGTCCTTCAGAGTATGTGGCAGAGAAGTAGTAGAATTTGGGTTGTATCCTCCAGAGAGTGTCACAGTTTGGGAATATTCCCTTCTGTGAGGGAGTTTTGTTTCTCTTTCCGGGGGAGAAATTTTGATTCATATCAGTTTCTACTAGATCTGCTCAGGCTTATTAGTCTCAGCTTTTAAGTGATGAACGACTGCTCAAAAGTAATTATTTAGGTTTTTTTTTTTTCCTAAAGAAAGTAGTGAGAGTCCCCATCCCTGGAGATGGTCAGGAAATGACTGGATGTGGTACTTAATGCCATGACTTAGTTGACAAGGTGGTGATCAGTCAGAGGTTGGACTTGATGCTCTTGGAGGTCTTTTCCAACCTTAATTCTATGGTTCAATCCCTCTGTGATACTCTTTGCATCACAGGTTTCCTGCAGGAAACTGGAAACTTCAGTCACAAAGCTCCCCAGTCTTGCATCCAAATATCACTAAAATTAATGCTATCAAAACACCTTGTTTTATCCTTCCCTAGCTATCAAAAACAACAGACAGAAGCTGGGCAAGATGACTTTTGATGAGAGCAATAGGAATTAAATTGCTTAAGCCCTGTAGCCTTTTGGAAACCAACTTTGCAGGTGTGTTACTGATGTAACCATACCACAAAGTAGAATTTTTTTTTTTTTATACTGGGACTTGAAAGATCCTGAGTTCTGTCTGCTTTCCCTTCCTGTTGGGAGAATGAGAATAGGATGGTGGGAATTGTGGTTTTCAGTGGAAGGATTTTTGCAGATTGTGAGGTTCTCATTTATGTCTCAGTGAACACATGCTTGCTTTCTGCCAGCTTCCTACTTTCTTTCTGGTGCTATCCAAGAGAAGTATTTTTTGGGAGTTTTGCACCTTGTTTGGTTTTTTTTTTCCCCATGAGGGAAATCTGTTGTCAGCAGTGGATATTGTTGAGTTTTGGATGTTTATTGTTGTGTTTCCTTTTTTCCCTGCACCCTATTTAGAACACAGTCTTGGATCTAAGGCTCTAGAACTTCAGGAGTCCACTTCGGGAAGGGATCATTTGCCTTTATCCCCAAGTGAATTCTACATGGTATTGATAGGCATTTCAGCAACTTTGTATTTAGGGAGTTAAGCTGGAGGAAGCATATTCCAAAATTATTATGGCACAGCTGTAGTTCAGTAGTGATTTGAGTGGAATGAGATGTCTGACATTTAAAGCAGCCTGGCTTGTATTGCTTTCCAGTCAGTAAAAAAATGTATTATTTCAGTCTGGCGTGTAGTAGGTGGCTAAGGAGGAGAGCAGCACCTGATGGGATGAGCCTTACAGCTGGGATTTTAGACTTCAAAAATACTCATTGTAACACAGATTGCAGTGATAGCGTTCTGTGATTAATCAAGTTGGATGGTTCAGAGTGTTTTTGTCCCTCTTGGAATATTGTTTATCTTCTTGCTGCCTGTGGGATGCCTTCTTAAGTTATATTAGTCTTGCACAAGGAAACTGAAAACTTTGACTACCCAGACTGCCGTGAACTGCTGATGCTTTCCAAGAGTTTCATTCCTTTGGCTGTTACACAGTAAAGCAGAAAGAACAGAACATCTTTTGCTCCATTTGTAGTTCCCAGCTACCAGGGAGAAATTTCCAAAACTCCATGTGAAATCCTCAAAAGAACTCTTTCTGTGAAAGCATCAGATTTTTAAAATAAAAAGCACGCTACAAGCAGACATCTAGATAATGTAATTCAGGTTGAGCTGGGTTAATAGGGAAAAGTTTGAATTAGAAAAGTTCTATATTGCAATTTAAAAATGCCTAAATTCTTGGTTCAAACTGCAATTTAATGGTTTCTCTCCACAGTACTATAGAGGTGTACAAATAACTTCTGTTCCTCGTGACTGATACATGTGTGTATGTATGGATGCATTATACATTAAAAAATATTTCAAAACCCTCCTACAATTTAGAACCTGTTTAATGGTTATTTTTGGGGCTAGGATTTTAAGGAATTCCAAATTCCTTACGAATTTGGTGTTTGTTACTGCCAGCCAGGTTCGTTGCCCAGTCTCATGCATGCTTGTGGTCATGCAGCCCCATCTCCAGGCTTCTGTAAAGCCTTGGGACCATGTGGGGCTCCAAAAGCAAACTTGTAGCCAGGAGCAGGCTGTTTCTGTGGGATCAGTTCTGTTGTTTCTGTTGCCTCTGCCCTTTGGAAGAACAAGGGCCAGGAGCGAGGCCTGTCAGTGCACCTTCAGTGAGGCTCTGGGGTTTAGTTCTGAGCCTGCAACAGGGAATTGTGAGTTTCTAATCTGAGCCTGGATTTAAAGCTCTCATTCAGTACATCTTAACTTCCCCAAGGCTTGCACACAATAAGTGCATTGTCAGAGGGAGGAAGGTCAGCTGCCTGCAGTCCCTTCCTACTGAAAGAGCTGACTGGAAAGGTTGGCAGCCTTTGATCTCCCAGCATTGATGCCTTCGGGGACCTTCTGGAGACAGAGTATCCACTACTTACGTTTAAAATTTAATGGGCAGGCTGGAAAGTGAAAGACCTCCCTTTACCTTGCATTCCCCACTTCTAACTCACAAATGGTCTAAGCATAGTTTTGTATATCATGTTATATTGATGACCTGAACTGAAGACAAATTGTGGCAGGACCAAACATAATCAATAATTAGTGAGGCTTGGTCTACAAAGGTGTAAAGGCAAGGATGAAAGCCAAGTCAGTTCTGTAACCTGGTCTAGAGAACTGTGTCCCTGCCCACAGCAGGGGGTTGGAATGAGATGATCTTTAAGGTCCCTTCCAACACAAACCATTCTAGGATTCTGTTCTGCAACATGTGCTGTATTTAAAAGATCATCATCTTACCTAGGTAGAATAAAAATTTCAGCCTTGATTGGGAAGTCATGTGTTTAAAGGTTCATGATAGTATCTGGATATTACTTTGTACAAGTTATTTTCTCTGCATTTATTTTAAAACAAGTTTAGTGAGGGAGGGTTGCTCATTTGAAGACTTAAATTGCAGTTTTTAAGTGTGTCTCATTTGAAGGCACCAACTGAAGGCCAGTTCTCAAAGGCGGTTCTGTAAGGCAGCGTGAACAGTATTGCAGAAGAACATTGGGCAGAGGTTGTTCTTACATGGCTCTTGTGTTTTAAGAATGAAACTTGTTTTGTCGTGATTGATTCCTACTGCTGTCCTCCTCCTTCTTAATACTGAGACCTGCAGTGGAATCATGAACTGTTGCTGCTTCTATACCATTTCCCTACCTGAACATTGCTAAATATTCACTTTGTGCAGTAATGCTGAAGCTGTAAGCAAAATACACTAGTTCTCTCTAAAGTAATGTCAAGTATTTTTAATTTTCCAAAAACTAATGAGTGACGTGACCTTTTGCAGAAGTAAGGCTATTCTCCCACTAGGCATGCTGCATCAATTTTATATTGGTTAATAATGCCTCAAAATGTAGAACAAGTTGTTTACAAGGTCTCGTAATATGCAAAAGCATGCTATTAATATTGGGAGATACGCTGCCAAGGACTTGGAACATCAGTTGTGTGTAAATGTTTCATGAACCTGAAGGTTTTAAATAAATTTAGCTTATACTGAGTGCTGCTTTTTAAGTGAAGCTGTTTCACACTTCCCTGTTGTTTGGACTTTTCATATTAAGTTTCATCACCGCTTGGAGTTTGGCTGAAACAGTAATGAATTAGGTGATTTTTGGCTTTTTGTTTTTTCAGAGTTCACTTTCAGTTCTTTACTGAAATAGGCATAGAGGAGGAAATGCAGAGTGGTTTTGGTTTGGTTTTTTTTTTTGGCAGGTTGAAGGCAAACTTGTGTGGCTGAATTTCTAGAGCCAGTTCTGTAGTGATGCATTTGGCTGCGGTGATACAGTAACATTTCTCATCTATCTAAAAGACAAGGAGGAAGGCAGCAAAGAATCAAGAAAATTTTTATCTTAAAGATTTTATAACTGCCTTACTCAAATTATCAAATGTAAAAGTAGACTGACAACATGGGTACTTTAGTGGGATTTGAAGCAACCTCAGAGCAAGGCCATAAATTGTTTCACATAAGTAAATTGTAACAAAGTACATTGTACAACATTGTACTTGGTAGTGATCCATATCAGGCTTTTGGATATGCTGGTCTCTTTTGATCAGAGTTAATTTTGGTCAGCTGTAATTACCCCTGAAAATAATGGAAAACTACTCAGTGTGAACAAATTTTAGCTTTTGTGTCTGTAGCTTGAGTCTTGGAGCCATGGAGATTTTAAGTGACGATACAGCACCAGAGAGAATGTGGTCCAAATGTCCTTAACTTTCAAAGTTGAATAGAATGATTTATCAAACAACTTATCATTGGGACATGGGATTGATTTGATTGATTTGCATGTGTAAAGATTATAAAACTGTGGTGTGATTAATATACCAGTGTGCCTGAGAAATGATCTGAATATGTGGATTAACCATAATTATGTCTTTGGTATTGAATTATTGGTACAAATATTAAAATTCACATTCCAGAGCTGCATATAGATTATTAAAGCATAAATGAAGGTAGTTAATGCCTCACAACTTCCCTGTGAGGGTGCTGAGGCCCTGGCACAGGTTGCCCGGAGAAGCTGTGGCTGCTCCATCCCTGGCAGTGCCCAAGGCCAGGCTGGATGGGGCTCTGAGCAACCTGGGACAGTGGAAGGCGTTGGGGTTGGAACTGGAGGATCTTTAAGGTCCCTTCCAACCCAAGCCATTCTATGATTCTATGCTAATATTTACTTACAGCCTAATTTTGAGGTGTTTAATACACGCTCTGTATATGATACTTTACTAGCTTGAGGTGGGACAAGGTGTGCTCTTGGAGATGGAGAAGAGGGCAGCACACACCTCATTACCTTCCTTCCCACATCAACAATGGAATTTCACCTGTGGGGCACCTGTGAGCAACCCACAGGATGCCCTAAGCCCAGTTTAGGAACAGCTGAGGAACAGGGCAGCAGGTGTCAGCTCCTGCAGCAGGTGTCAGCTCCTTCCCTCAGGAAAAAAAAAAAAAAAGAATCAGAACTCCAGAGAGGAACAGGATTAATCCTGCAGCCAGGATTCATTGTTCAAAGGATGGCAGGTAGGCAGCAAAACGTGCTGATGGAACCGCCTCCCGTGGCCAGGGAGAGACACAGGCTGTACCTCACAGGCCTCCTGTGAGTCTGAACCTGATCCTGATTTGTATCTCTCTGTATCTTTTCAGGGTGTTGATGATGCCTTCTACACATTAGTTCGAGAAATCAGAAAACACAAAGAGAAGATGAGCAAAGATGGTAAAAAGAAGAAAAAGAAGACAAAGACAAAGTGTATAATTATGTAAATACAATTTATCCTTATTCTTAAGAAGTACTGAAGTAATTTTGTACATTACACTAAATTATTAGCATTTGTTTTAGCATTACTTTACTTTCTGCTTCATGATCCTGTTAGCTTTACCTGAATGCTTGTTTTAAATGACAGTGGAAACTTCATTCCTCTTAAAGTGCCAGTATTCTTCGACTGTTGGTTCTTGAACTAGCAATGCCTGTGAAAAAAAAAAAAAAAAAAAGAACAAAAACCCAAAACCAACAAAAAAAAAAACCCACACAAAAAACCCGAGAACTGTCTTAGGACTCTTTGGTGCATGCACAGTTGCTAACTTCCTATTTTTCTTACTGATTGTGACCTTCTGTTCTGTGTGCAAAGCAAACAAATGATGCTCTACACATTTTAACATCCCCTCTAAATTTTGGGTTTATAAATTTGGTTGGGAAAAAGGACTAGTTAGCAAAAGAAACTTTCATTTCAGCCTTTCCTTTATTTTAGACTGATTGCAATAGAGAGAGACCAGAAGCCTTTATAGTCTTCCTGTAGATTTTGCTTCTAGGCATCTAGTCTTGTAGCATTTCAGATCAACTTTAATGAATGTAAAGAGAAAACTTTCAAAAAAAAAAAAATTCACTGCAATTTGTCACGGTCGCTCCTTAAATACTCTATTTTTTCTATAAAAAATTAAAAAAAAAAAAAGAAAAAAATTTAAAAAGACAACAATGCACACCTGGCAATGGAAAAAGTAAAAGTTCTAATTAGGTTGATTTGCTATTGTTAACGCATTGCTTTAAGAGCTTCACTGACTTTTTGTGTCTGAAGAGCAAGGTGAAATCCCCCCTGTGTCAAAGCTTTGAGTAGATTTGTGCAGGGTCAGGATTTCGCCCTGAGTGTCCCTAGGAAATACTAGAATGCCTTAACAGAGAAGTTGATTCAAATTCTTAGGTTAATTCATACATGGACCCAGAATTTACCATAAGAATTAAATCAGAATCAATCCTAAAATACATAGTGGAGGAAAACCATTCTTTTTCTTTTTTTACCCCAAAGAGTGGCATTAAATATTTCCAGATGCCCATTTTGTGCAAAATAGGGGAGAAATTTTAAATTCTAGCAACATGAAATGAGTGAATGAACGAGATGAATTTAGCTGCTTCATGCAAATAATTTGGAAATCCACTATGCCATGGAAATGGTGTGGAATTTGCACAATCTGTCAGCATAGAACATGGTTTCCAGAGTCAGTGTTGTTTGTGTAATGTCTGTGAAGTACTGAATCAATGGTTGGTGAGTGGCATTCCAGTGTCTAGACTGTCATGAAGCTACACCAAGAGTTTAATGTTGTCTTTCTCTGTGTTTAAGTTCTCTTGTGATTTTTGTTTTTCCCCTCCCACCCCCCTCCCTTTTTTTTTTTTCTGATTGGAATTAATGCAGGATTTTTGCAGGAGCTTTTACTTCTTGGTACTGCAGTAGCCTAGTTATCCACTGAAGTACGAGCCAGTAGTTCCAGTGTTTCCAGTTCCTGGTGTCTCCCTGTAAACGTGGAGTTGTTTGTTTCAGGAGAGCTTTGGTTCCTGAAGGTGCACTTCTTCACAGGAGCTAACTCAGCTGCAGGGTGACACTGGAAGGTGTGACTCTGGTGTACCCAAAAAATAAAACACAGGACATTGAAGTAGGATAGTTCGGGACACTGGAAAATTTGGAACAGGGAATAGCAGCATTGCCCTAACCTGAGGTATTCCGTGGAAATTTTACACAGGTATGTAAAAATTGCACTGTGTAACTTGGACCATTTCTGTAAAAAGTATTATTTTGCTTCTACAAAAAATCCCAGAGTGACTGTTGTAGGTGGAGAGCTGCAAAGCTGGCAGGGAACACAGAGTGTCCGGATTGCTCCGTGTTCTTTAATTTCATTGTGTCTGGGAGAAATCGGGCCTTTCCCTGCCTGTGCCCCCCATTCCCATCCTTCACCAAAATCCAGACCCCTCCACTCCTCTCAGCTTCAATGTGAAATGTAGGTTATGAAATATTCTGAAAAACAGTAACAGGAGAACCTAACTTGATACTGTAAGGACCAATAAGGAGTAAGAACAGATTCTTAATGTCACAAAATATTTCAGAGCTTCCAAGGTTAAAACGTGTTGGAGACAGTTATTTGCACATTTTATACACTCTTGATTATACATGAAGAACGTAGCAAAAGCGGGTTGTAAGCCTTGAGCAAATGGAAGTAATCTTCAGGTTACTTTGATTTTGGTAACTGAGTCACACTGCATGTCAAATTAGGGCTGGTCTAAAATTCCGATGTTAATTTAACTAAAAGCTGTTAGGAGAATTTGTAGCTGAAACGTCTTATTCATCAGAAGTGGATTTATATAGCTCTACTATATAGCTATATATGAACCAGTGTTGGGTTTTTCCAGCAAAAGTGAGCTGTAGCTGCCAAGTCTAATTAAATTAGTACAAAATCCATTTAGATTAGCCCTTGTTTACTTGAAAAAAACCCCAACCCAACCCCATCCTTGCCACTGTCGTGCAGTTTTGTCTTCCTGTTTGTTGAGATTTGGTGAAGCGTGTTGGATTGCAGCTTGCACGAGTTGCTCCATCATCACTGCCCTGCCCTGTTTGAGATGCTTCCACAGAACATCCCTGGGTGCTGTGTGTCCTGAGAGCAGCTCCTGAGCGAGCCCGGGAGTCACTGCCCACGTCACCACGTCCAACTGCCATGTGTCAGGGAGTAACACCTTCTTGCAGTAGCTTTATGTAACTCTGCTGAAAACCTGGATCCTTGGTTTGCTCCAAAAGGAATTATTCTGACCAGTTTCATTGCCCTGGAATTTTTTGCTAATTTTTTGCTGTGTGGGCTTTGTTACAGTAACAGGATAATGGGTAAATACTGACACACACAATCTTCTGCTCTTGTCTAGACTATGAAGCAATACAATTATTACCTTCTAAGACCATCAAACTGTAAAACAAATCATTGTGTCTCAAGTTTACATAAAGCTACATAGATGGTAAATCTTTCCTAACATTTCTTTATTCCACTGTCTTGTGTTTTCATGTTGAAAATACTTCTGCTTTTTCCTCTTGAGTGCCAACTTCTTACTAGAATGACTTCTTAATGTAATATGTTTACCTGGAATGTATTTTAACTATTTTTGTATAGTGTAAACTGAAACATGCACATTTTGTACATTGTGCTTTATTTGATGTGGAACATATGCAGTGTGATCCAGTTTTTCCATAATTTGGTTGTGTGACCTAGGAATGTTGGTCATGCCAGACATTAAGTTAAAAAAAGGAAAAAAAAAAAAAAGACCACTGTTTGTTTTAAAAATTTTAATGTTTTTAGGAGTACGTGCTGTGAGGTGATCTGGAATTTGTCATTTTTTTGTCAAACTGTACTGCTCCTATTTATTGTAATGTAATAAAAAATAGTTATTGTGAGCGTCTCTCCCAGTTTCCTTTTCCTCTGCAAGAATTTCAGGTACCAGAGCATCCCACGAATTCCACGTGCTTGGCAGTTGTTCTCCATTCTTTCTTGTACTTCTGCTAGTGCTGCCTGTCCCAGAGCTGCTGCCCTTGCCCTCCTTGGTGTCCCTGTCTCTGAGAGGGGCGGCTGCTCAGAGCAGGTGGAAGTGCACAGGAGCTCAGCTGATGTGGAAGGAGTTGTTCACATCAGCGTGGTGGTAGGAACTGGAGCACGTGCCTTTCATCACAAGGTACTGTTCTCTGCCATCACTTTTTAAATTCTGTCCTAGAATTCTGTGAGGGTGGTGCTGCATCCCCCCTCCCTCCTCCTCAGGCCGCTGTGATCTCAGAAATGCTCATTAGGCCTCGGCCTTCCCAAGCAGCACTTGGGCTGAGCAGCTCCTCTGGAGCTCATCAGGAACAGTTCCCAGGAATTGGTGCTGTCTGAGGAGCTCCTGCTTTGTAACCAACAGCCTTGGAAACTTATTTTGCCTGCCTGAAGAACACCCCCAGTGGAACAGCATTTTTGCTTTCAAAATTTCAAAGGAAGTTACCGACCTGGACTGTGGTCAGGATGGAAAACTGCTGTGCCTAAACCCACTTCTCTTGTGACCCTATGAAGAGTGGGCCTGGGCGAGGCCCTCGGTGCTCCCCTGGACTGCAGTGGGCAGTGATCAGAAGTCTCCCTCTGTGTGGGGCCTCTCAGAGCCAGTGAACTCTTGTTTACTGTATTTGGAGGACCAGTAGTGACAAAAGAGGTGCCCCCCTTCCTTGAGGCTCAACCTTTCAGCCACTGAGAAGATGCAAAGGTATCCAAGGTAAGTGCTTCAGTGAATTCC
The DNA here is from genome assembly GCA_013398855.1 of Mohoua ochrocephala. Taxonomy (NCBI): domain Eukaryota; kingdom Metazoa; phylum Chordata; class Aves; order Passeriformes; family Acanthizidae; genus Mohoua; species Mohoua ochrocephala. Next base: position 95,651 of record VZTA01008072.1, read on the forward strand.
AGGGGAATTTTGTACCTTGTACATACTCCTTTGGGACTGTGTGAGTGTGGCTATGCTATAGAAAATGTGCAATGGATAGTGCTCTCAGAGATTCTAAGTACTGTAGATTCGCAAGTAACTCAGGCCTATGAGTGAGTTGCTGTTGTGCTTATAGGAAATTCTACACGAATCTTTAGTTAAATTGTTTTAAATTAAACTATGGATTAAGTGCTGATAAGTTTAAGTGCTGTTAAACCTTCACGCATAAACCACTGGTCAGATCTGGGGCTCAGTTTAGCAAGGGAGTCCGCTCTGAACTTTGTGACTCAACGAGAGCATCTCCCTTATTCCTTTTATCCTCACCCTTTTCCATCCTTACCCTTTTTGTATCCTCATCCTCCACAGAGATAAGTTTGGGTTGATTTTGGTTTCTGATTGATTGATCGTAGATTGTAGTTTGCTTTTTCTCTGTGTGCTTTAACTACCTAGTAAATAGTGGAGTGAACCTCGTGAATGGACTTTATCCCACTTTCACTTTTATATAAAACCTGGTTGTGCTGATGCCTTTGCTGGCAATTCTTTGAGTGACCTTAAAACACTCCTTAGTGACAGTGTGAAGACTTGCTACTACCAACAGCTCTACTGCAGTAATTCCTTACCTATATTTCAAAGATTACTTCTCTTTCCAGTGTCATTTAGTTGGTGGAAACACCAACCAACACAACAGTGTCAGCTCTGACACAAGTGTGAGTCGAGCCACGGTCTACAGAGACAGCCTGGAGCAAACAGCCATGGCCAAACTTCTCTTCCAGGGGCAAAGATCAGGTTTTCTGTACCTGCTGCAGCAGTTACACAACAGCAGAAATCAGCAGTAGCAGGAACTGTCTTCAGGGCCCAAGTGCTTAAAGCACTACTGTTCAAACTCACCCCTTTCCTGACCCCACAGTTGTCTCCCTGACACAGTAAGGTGGTGCCTCTTCAAATTGAGCACATGAGGTTAAAAGCTTGAAGAATTTACTTTCACAGAATCACAGAACAATCAGGATTGGAAGGGACCTCTGGAGACCCTTTAATCCAACCCCCCCTGCCCAAGCAGGGTCACCTGGAGTGGGTGACACAGGAACGTGTCCAGGTGGAGTTGGGATGTCCCCAGAGAGGGAGACTCCAGGCCCTCCCCGGGCAGCAGCTCCAGGGCTCTGCCACCCTGAGTGTACAGAAGTTCTTCCTCACGCTGAGGTGGAACTTCTTGCATTCTGTTTATGGCCATTGCTCCTTGTCCTGTTGCTGGGCACCACTGAAGAGCCTGGCACCGTCCTCTTGGCACCCACCCCTGAGATATTCATATGCATTCATGAGATCCCCTCTCAGTCTCCTCTCCTCTGGACTAAACAGGCCCAGCTCCTGCAGTCCCTCCTCATATGAGATGCTCCAGACCCCTCAGGTTTATGGCCTCTGCTCGATCCTCTCCAGTAGCTCCTTGTCTTTCCTGAACTGTGGAGACCAGAACTGAACACAGCACTCCCTCTCCAGGCTGGGAACTTCACTTTTGAGAGGGTGCTCATTTCCAGCAGAAATGGATCGTTCAGTGGGGAGGATTTTTAAAATCAGGTTCATCTCTCAAGTAACAAGCACAGCACTTTGAACTGACACCCAAACACACAGCTGTGGGGTAAGAATAGTTTCTGTTCAACACATACATTGAAGGGAAACAGAACAGGGCAGTGCAACCACTCCTTCCTGCAAAATCATTTCATACCTGAAGTTTTAGTTTTGAGGAGGTCAAAAGCAGCGGAGACTGCACACCCCAAACCCTTCAAGTGACTCGTGGCAGGGAAGCAGCTCCCTGCTTTGTGCTCTAGAGGGGCTGGAAGGATTTACATTTCACTACTTTTGCAGTTAGAGCTCTTTTATTGTTACCTTTCCTGGGTGTGTGTGGTTACAGGCAGAGTCAGGGCTTGTCATCGCTGTAGTAGCGCTGCTTCATGGCTCGGTATTTCCTCAGGAAGTACAAAGCCTCCAGCTCCTTTACAACAAATTCTCCCCGGGCAATCAGCTGCTTAATTTTTTCAGGGTCCGTCTCATCTTTGTTTTTTAGAAAAGCTGCTTTCAAACGGCGTCTGAAGTAGTCTGCTCCTTTGGGATACTCCCTTCCAAGGTACAGCAGCTTGGAGAGAAAAGGATAACGTGTTTTTAATTAACTGAGTGCACAGTGAAAGGGGGTTCATTTTCTGGTTAAGGAAAGTTCTGGTGGCATTTAAGACACTTACATTTTTGTACAGTTTCACCACTTCACCTCTTAAAGAATTGGCCATTCTCGCATTTCGGTGAACTCTGTCCTTGTGTGATGTTTTTTGTTTGTTTGGGGTTTGTTACCTGAAGGATAATCAGTTTGACATTAGCCTTCTGTGGGAGTCAGTAAATCACCGCCTCAAGCCTTCCTAAAACTTCTATATCCTACTGAGCCCCGTTTGCTCTAATTCTGGTTCTGCTCTGTCTCCTCTATTGTTTTCTTCCTTACTTTTTATTCTATTTAGCTTCTCATTGTCTTCTTCCATCCCCCCTCAAACAGAAAACAAGAAACTTCTAAAAACTTCCAGCTACTAGGATACTTTGTGCTCTTCATTGGGATACTTTGTCACACCCTTACAGTTCTGTACTCACTGGCCTGGCTGCTTCTATGGTCTGCTAAAAGACTGTATCTTTATATAGATAAAGTGGTAAGGATATATAAATAGAATACATATTTATATATTTTATATATTCATATAGCAGTGTTTATGATAACATATTTTGATAGAATTATTTTTATATCACCATATATATTTATGTATTACATATTTCTATGTTTTATATATTGATATATCCATTTTATACTCATACCTGTATATTCCTGCAACTGTTGCGTTCATAAATTTTGCTTTTTTAAGGACTGTTTAAGTGCATTGAGTCCAGTGTGCACTGGCAAAGCGTAAGGACAAGTGATAAGGTAACTGATTTTTATTTCTGTAAACACAAAATCACAGCATGGCCTGGCTTGGAAGGGGCCTTAAAGATCATCTCGTCCCACCCCCCTGCCGTGGGCAGGGACACCTTCCACTATCCCGAGTTGCTCCGAGCCCCGTCCAACCTGGCCTGGGACACTTCCAGGGACGGGGCAGCCAAAACTAAACCACAGGCGACTGGAATCCAATCCAGCCCCCGCTGAGGGACCTGCCGGCCTCCTCGAGCCGCCACCTCCCCCTGGCTCTGCCTCCCGCCCCGCTCCCCGCGGAGCCATCCCCGGTTCCCCGCGGATCCCGGGAAGGCCGGACCGGGATCTCACCCGCTCCCTCCCGGATCCGCCGCCGCGCCGCTTTACGGCAGCAGCTGCGCATGCGCCCCCGCCGGGGCTGCCGGGGCTGC
>VZTA01008072.1:99166-112687 GCA_013398855.1 Mohoua ochrocephala
GGCCGCCGGGCGGGGCCTGCGGGGCTCCGGGAGTGCGGGAGCCTGAGGGACCCGGGGGCGGCCGGGGCTCCGCCACCCGCTGCGGGACATGGTGGGGCGGGCGTGGGCTGCCGTGCGGGTCAGATGCTGGAGAGGGGAAGGATGGTGGGATGCGCAAGGATGAAGTGGTGGAGTAAAGCGGAGCGTTCCTTGTTAGCTGCTAAAGTACCAGCAGGTGGCAAAAAGGCTTTAAGGCTGAAACGAGCGCCTGAAGGACGCGTTATCTTTTGTGTGAGCCCCGGTGTAAGCCCAAGGGCCGTGGTTTGCTGCCGTGGTTGCTCCGTGTGGAACCAGCCGGGAGGTGGCTCAGACTTTGTTGCCAGAATGGCTCTGTGGTAACAAACTTCATTCTCAGCCTCCCTTCTCCGCCCCTCAGGGAATATTCCCGTGGGGGTCATGAATCCCTCTGCATTTATACAAATTCACGTGGCAATATTTAGACGTTGCGCGGAAAAAGCAATTGGTAAAGAAAGGGTTTTCTGTTGGATGTTTGGCTTTGTGGAATCGCTTCTTATTTCCTGTAGTCGTTTGGAGAATCCCCCTAATTTATGTTTCTCCAAGTGAAGTTTCCCCATGAATGACAAAAAGCTTGGTGGTGTTTCTGTTGTGTTCTAGGTAATTGATGATGTAATTTAGTGTTATTTGGAATAGCACACAACTACTGAGTTCAGAAAACACTGAAAGAAATATTTTACTGAATGTCCCACACTGAATTACATATGTCATGTATATTAGCTTTTTTAACAGTGAGAAGAAGTAGATGTTCTTCTATAATCATAAGTGTGATCTAGCCTGATAAATTATGATGGCCCATATGTGTTAGTGGCTAATTTTCTACAATGTTGAAATTATTGTTATTATAGTTTTTCAGTAGATGATCACATCTGATTTTAACAAAATAGTGGTATTTTACTAATTATTCCTTTCCAGCTGATACCCTGTTGTCTGATGTTCCGTTTCCTGTTTTTTTCCCCCTCTGATCTTTTAGGGTCCAAAACCGAAAAAACAGGTAGGTAGGCAGAAACACGCTGTAGTTCACTGTTGTGTTTGGTTTTTTTATCTCATTTTTTGTTTTTTTCCTGAGGCAGCTGGTCAGGGTTAGCTGAATTTGAAGGAGGAAGAGGCGTCTCCAGGACACCGAGCTTTTGTGCCTTTTGCAAGGAGGCCGAGTGTTCCTGCGGCACTGCTGGAGAGAGCGTGGCCGGTGCAGCCACTGCTTGTTGGGCTTGGCAACGGTGTCCAGGCACAGGCAGTGTCCTGGCTCTGTCCCGGCCGTGGGGTGGCAGCAGGACCGGGGCAGTGACTGTCCCTCTCTGCTGGGCTCTGCTGGGGCCACACCTCGAGTCCTGTGTCCAGTTCTGGGCCTCTCACTGCAAGATGGACATTGAGGGGCTGGAGCGTGTCCAGAGAAGGGAAGGGAGCTGGGAGAGGGCTGAAGTACCAGGAGCAGCTGTGGGGGGGGGTTCAGCCTGGAGAAGAGGAGGCTCAGAGGGGACCTTCTGGCTCTCCACAACGCTCTGACAGGAGGGGGCAGCTGGGGGGGGGTCAGGCTCTGCTCCCAGGGAACAAGGGACAGGACAAGAGCAAATGGCCTCAAGCCGTGCGAGGGGAGGTTCAGCTTGGATATCAGGAGGAATTTCATCATTAAAGGTTTGTCAAGCACTGGAAGGGGCTGCCCGGGGAGGTTTGGAGTCCCCATCCCTGGAGATGTCCAAGGAAGGAATGGACATGGCACTCAGTGCTCTGGGCTGGGTGACAAGGTGGGCATCGGGCACAGCTTGGACTTGATGATCTTGGAGGTCTTTTGCAGTCTGAATGATTCTGGAATTTTGTTACTTGAGCCATAGGCTGGACACAGAATTGGGGGGGGTGAAGGGTCAACAGACAGAAGTCCATGGGAAACTGGGTTGCATAAATTTATCTCATGGGTTATTCTTAATTCAGTGATAATGAATTTATCTACCCCTCCCTAGCTGTGCATCTCACTCTCCTCAGTGCTCTGTTAAGTCATAGGAATGTGAAAAGAAGTTGACTAAAACATGATTGCAAGTAATTGAAACAAGCAGATTTTCCATTTTCAGTTTAATCATTTATTTATTTATCGAAGTGAAAAGAACAAATTCTTCCCTGAAATCCTAATGGGCAGAAGCGTGGGTTTTACTGACTACTTTGGGATAATTTTGCAAATGAATGCTTTGGTAACAAATGTGATAAGATGCACTCAGACTCTGGTGACACTTAATTGTCACCATTGCATTTGTCCCAGCTTCATGGTCATCTCTGTACTCAAGGTTGCATTAGGTATGTATTTATTGCCATGCCAAGTAGTGTGACGTGACCAAGTAGTTATTTATGTCTGAATATGTGATAGTCTGAATCAAAGTGTGAAACAAGAGTATTTGTAACACACTTGGTGTCTGAAGAAAGACCAGTGGTCAGATAATTTCTGAGAGCCCCAAATTTAAAATACAGTTATTCTAGGATTAGGCTGGAGGTGAACAGTGAACTCTCTGGAGTTGCAGTGAGGATTTTATAACAGAAAAGAGAACTCTTTGCTATTTTGTCTTGTGAATTAGACACTTCTAAATGCCAGGCTTGTCCCAAAATGCATTTTCTGGTATTTCCTAAAATCTTTAAACTTGTAGCATCTACTTTCCTAGCAGATCTGCCTGTTACACAATTTCTACATTAAACCAAAAGATTTTATTACTATCCTGTTGTGGCCGGGTTTGGGAATGTCTAGCATAGAATAAAATATTGATTGTAAGAGCTTATCATAAAAATGAGAAGAAAATTGAGTCCAGGATGTGCATTACTGTTCTGGGGGCTTCATTGTCTGCGTAGGGAGTCTAAAATCTGAATTCAGGGATCGCGTGAGAAGGGCAGAGTTACAGAGTCATGGAACTGCCAAGCTGTATTAAAATAATACTGACATTTGTTTTCTTCTCCCTTATTGCAAACATGAAGTCCAATGGCAAAACTAAAGATGTAAAATCTAAGAAAGGGAAGCAGAAAGACAAAGGTACTGTGCACTTCATTTAGAGGGAATATGATGGACAAATCATTTATTTTAAATAAATGGACAGAAAGGAATGTCTTGAACTAGATGTGAATTGCTGTCTCTGTTGCACAAATACAAATGATTCCTCCTCCCTCCTTTCTGGTGTGGGCCAAATTCCCTGTTCCTTGCTGCTGCATCTCACTTCCCTATCAGAGCTGTAGTCTCTTCTGTAGTTATTCCTACTGCAGTTAAGAAGTTGGGAAGAATTTACTTGCCATTAATCCATCCTGGCAGGGGCTTGGGCGTGCTGTGACTGCCAGTAAGTGACTGCTGCTCACTGGTCAGCTTTTGTGGTGGGAGTGGCAGCTCAGGTGAGCACAGGCAGGTTTGGAAACTGCTGCTGTACTGTTGCCTCAGTGCAACACACACTGCTTGACATGATTTACTTGTAGGTGATGACATCAAGTCACTGGGAACAGGCTGTGCCATCTTAGACTGAAGGCTTAGAGGCTGAATTAGTTTTAGTTTTCACCTCCTCTCTAACTTTCTAGTCCCTATGGCAGCAAAGAGAAGCCAGAACTGTGGAGTAGTAGATCCTGAAGAGGATTTCAATGAACAAGCAGCTGTAAAATTGAAATTGTAGGAAACCACTGGTGGTAGGAAAGGAGAAGAGGAATTTGGGATTAAAGCACTGAGTTTCACCCAAGACTTTGGATTGGGAACCTGTGTCCATTGAAGCTGTGGATGGAGAGAGCACTCCTGCTGCTGCACTTGCTGGTCCTTGTTTCCACTTTTATCCTTACAGACTGATCCGGGTAGTGCCATAGACAGTGTGTTTTGGTACCATTCAAATTAATTTGAATCAATCTTCATGTGGGAGGTTTCTGTGCAGCGAAAGATCAACATTTATGGTGTTCATTTTATGGTGGTTTTGGCATTACAGCTAAGAACCAAATCATTTTTTAGATTTTATTTAGGAAAGCATAGTTATGCCCTTGATCTCTTTCCCAATCCTCAGCTGAAGCCCAATTACAAGCTGAACTGGAAGAAGCGGAAAGGCTTGAAAAGGAGAGACTTGAACGAGAGCACTTGAAAAAACTCGAGGCAAAGGTTAGTTTTTTACTCAATGAAAAAATCTAATCCTATTTCTAAACTTGAGACAAGGCCTGTAAAACATCAGTAATTTAGTGGGAGAACAGGAATGAATTTCCTTATGTGCTTATTGTTGGGAACAATATTGAAGAAATTTTCCAGTCTTTATGCGTTTAAATACATCAACTTTTGTGATATGTGATTCTTCAGTTTGATTAAATGCCTTTCTTTTTTCCATTTCCACTGTGCTTTCAATTGAAGGTATTTTTTGTGTCCCCCGTGAGGATATTTGGTACAAATCCTTAATTGGTTACCTGTTGGGGCAGATACAGTGATGTGTGTTTGTACATATATGCATGTGTATTAGACTATGTATATTTATTTTTCTGAAAAGACTGGCATTCAGAACAAAAACTGATTGGTAATAGATAGATAAATATTTTTGTGTTTAAAAAGGAAAAAAGTTAATTTACAACAAACTAGGTTGTTTTTTTTTTGAAAGAGTCACTCTTCTCTACTCCTCTTGTACTTCACAGAGTATTTTTTCCTCCTAGGGAGAAGATGAACTTAAAATAATAGAAATTAAAAGGGAAAAAAATAAAATAATCTTGCACACTTTTTCCAAATGATGCTTACATTTTTTAGCAGCTCCCATTAGAGCTGGCTCCAGGATGCTGATAGGGAAACTGTTCAAGTGAGAGGTTACAATCATATGTCACATTAAGTTTATCATATGGCTCAGCAGCTAATGTGATGACAATAACATATTGCAAACTACTGCAGTCTTCTCAATTGGATGTTTCATTAAAAAAGCAAGTTTTCAGTGTTTGAATTTGTTTAAATAATAACTCATTCAAATATCCCAAATTTGTTTCTTCTATATAAAATAATTATAAGAAATAAGCCAAAATATTTAATGCTCTGTTTGGGAGAGATATGTATATATATATATCTTATTTTATTTTTTTTTACCAGTATCAAGGAGCAAGGGAATCTGAACTAGCAGAACTTCATTCACTGGAACAGAAGTTTCTTTCTGCACAGCAGTGGAAAATGGATTACAGAGAACAAGCCAAGGTAAGCTTTCTTGCCAAAATCTGCCCAGAGGTTTGGCAAGGAAGAGACTTCAGGAGTTTCCAGTTCTTGAATGTAGGTGTGTGCTATGACAGCATTTCAAATTCCATCTCAAAGCAGTGACATGCCATGCTCACTCTACTTTGGAGCACACAGAAAAGAGATGTGGGCAAAGAGGAGCCTGTTTGGTGATCAAAGTATCAATGCCCCACACCTTACCCCAAGAGTCATGAGGAATTGTGATTTGAGATGTTCTGGTATCTGTTTTTCCTCTTATATTTCTTTAATTTATTCTGCTTTTAACCATTTGACCAAAAAAAAAGTTCTGCCAGGGCTTAAAAAGAAATTCTGTAGAACATTTGTTTCAGTGGTTCCTGGATATCACAGGTCATCATTCAGAGAGAGAGATTTGCCAGATGTTTGAAGGACGTGGCACAAACCCAGGTCAGGGCTGGAAACAGATGAAAATGCAGCTGAAAGTTGATGTCTGCAGTTTAGGGTGACATCCGTGGTAGTTGAATCATCACCCAATGGCATTATGTACCTGTCAAGTTAGATTTTAAGTGGTAAGGTGTGGAAATACAGTAGTAGATTTCACTCTTGTGACTCTTGCAGGCACATCACTCAGTAAGAGTCTGATAATGAGATTTGGTCAGGTAAGGAGCCAGAGGTTTAACGTCCTACAGGCTTGTGGACACGAGGATTTTCTCTTTGTCTTGTGTATTGCTTAATCCTTTTAAAGCCTCTGCAGTACAACTTCAGAATCATAGGGTAAATCATGTTAGAGAGGACTTCTGAGCTTCCTGTAGTTCAGCCTCCTGCACCGAGCAGGGCAAAGTCTGAAGTTAAATCAAGGTGCTCAGTTGAGTTTTGACATATTTAAAAGTTGGAGGTGCCACAGCATCTTTGACAACTTTACCACTCTCACTATAACAATTTTTCTCCAAACGCAATTGGCATTTCCCTGTTACAGCTTGGGATCATTGCCAGCTGCTGTTTATGGATGTTTTTGACCAAATAGAACTATTGATTTTAAAATAAGTCTGATAAAACACTGGTAGATTATGGGAAATACCAGAGTTTCCATTAGTCTGTTGTTAAGATTATATAGGGCAAAATAAATATATGATACCAAATGCTGAGTTTCCACATCTATTTCTGAACAGTTCCAGTTTAGGTTAAGAGATACATTTAAAACTTACCATGAAGTTTATCCTTTTTTTCCAAAAAAATGCTGTTACTTCTAAGGATGTGATGAAAAAAGCGAAACTCTCTTTTAAGTGCAAAGATGTAAAAAAAAAAGAAATCAGATATCTTATTAATGAAAATTGATCTGTCTTTTATACAGGAGTTTCCAGTGCACTCAGTACTCCCCTATTGTTGCTTTGTTTGAAGTCAGTGGGAATGCTGATGGAAGTGGTTGGGAATGCAATCTTATAAGTGCTTTTGCTTTAAAAGAACCATTTTCCTTTGTAAGTCTTCAGTAACAGGGGGTTATTGATCTTCACAGCAAACAGGAGGGCAGTGTTTCCTTAATATCCTATTATATGGATGAAAAAAATTCCATTATGGGTGAAAAAATTGATCCCATGAGCCAATGTTAGGCTTATGTTTGGCATTAAGTGGGTTTAGTCTGCCACTGATTTTTTTCTTTCCACCACTTATAGGAATGACCAAGAATTGATTTGAAAAGAAAATTATTTTAAAAAACCCCTAATCTAGGATTTCACATTTCTACCAGAGGTTTCTGCAACAGGAGAATTGATGCTGGTAAGGGAGAGGATATCTCCTTCAGAGGCAGAGAAAGGAGGAGTAAACATGTTTCAGTAGAGGCTCTTAATCAACTTTATTGCCAGTGTAGAAATTTTCAGTTTTCTTGGCAGAATCTGATCTGAGACCCACCTGCCTCTTCCACCTGCACCTTCCTCGTTTCTGTTCTCAGTCATTTTGTTCTTCCAGCCCCTCCCTCATGGCAGATACTGAATTCATTGCTTTTGTGGGGCAGAGCAGAACCCACTGCTACATAAGAATAAACAGCAAGTGTGAGGTGGGCAGAAGCATCTTAACACATTAATATCAAAGTAAACGTTTTTTTCCTGGCATGGGGATAATAAACCAGGTAGTGTTAGAATCCTGTTTAGATGCAGGTGTGTGTATTTGTCACTACAATATATTTTTCTTTCAGAATCCTCCTTTTTGTTGTAATAGCAGTGTGCAGCACACCTGTATCCCCTTTTCTCTGAACTCTTCTGTAGTGGGAGCATTACCTCAGCTGTGATGGGAGTCCTGACCCCACTGTACCTCAGGAAATGAACACTTTCATGAGCTTGTGGTGTGAAGACCAAGATGAGGACGTTCAGCTTGTGATGGAGAAGGGGGAAGTGGTGCTAAAGGTAGGTGTTAAAATGGTGTATTTCAGTTTAAGCTTAACATATCCTTAACAGCCCCCTCTAACTCTGTTTTCCTTTTTCTTGTGGCCAAATGACTGTGATGCCTTAGGTTTTAACTTTTATATGTTTCAAATCCTGCCCTGCCTGGTGTGTAACTCTGAAGTTCCTTGTGGCCTGGGAGCTGCTGTTCTCTCCTGCTGCTCAGACATAACAAACCTCTGCAGGCTTCCACTCCAAGGACACCAGGCCCAAAAGGTGTCAACTAAAAGCCTCTAAAGGGAGGCAAACTTGGGGAATTCCATCATGAAACTGAGGTGATAATCGGAGAATTAACCCTGATATGCAAATGAACCCAACTTATCAAAGTGTGAAGAACCCGTGACCCAGGGTCCATCTGGGGTGGAGCCTCTGGACTGCCCAGGGTGCACCTTTGAAGGCCCTTCAAATAAATACCTCCTTTTATTCTCCTAATTCTTGTCTGGTCTTTGTGTTTTAGGTGGCCACTTAAGGCATCAACTGAAAGGCTGTAACCTTCAACACCTAGAAGTTTTTCTTCAATTTTTATTTTTGTCTTTAATTTCAAATTTATTGTTAACCCTAAAGAAGATGTGTATTGGCTTGAAATATGCATTTAAGGGATTTGTGTGCTGTGTTTCTACACTGAGGTCTAACATTCCAACACCCATATTCCCTTCCATTTGAAACTAGAGCATACAAGCTCATGTCAGATATAAATGCTTTGGTGGACAACGGCAAATTGTTGTAACACTTGAGCCAGTAAAATGTCATGTAAGAGCAGAAGTTCCCAGAACTGATTTTTACCAACAGGAGTCACCAGCCATTGGTAGCTTGTGAAGCAATTTTAAGCAATCTGTGCCTGCTCTGTAAATTTAGGATTTTAGTTTCGTTTGTGCTGACTTTATGGTGTTTTTCAGAAAGTTAAATGGGGTCTTCTAGAAACTGGAGGGGGAAAGTTGCATGTGTAATACAAGTTTCATTGGGCTGGTTTGGTTCTGAGTTAGATTTCCTATCTGTCTATAAAAAAAAAGTTATTTTTGTGACCAAGATCTGTTTAGGTACAAAGGAAGTAGGTTTGCCTCGTTTTTTATGACAGAACACACAATATGTTGAAGGTGGTGTCAAAACAGAGACTTTTCCCATATAAATGTCTTCTAGTTGATTGAGAAGTTGGAGTTTCTTTTGTTGGAGGCATCACCAAATGAGATCACAGAAACACAACGAGCCCAGTACCAGGAGTTTATTCTGCAGTTGCAGGATCTGCTTCATCAGAAGTACAATGAGGCTACCCAGAACCTGCTCAAAGTGAGTAAGATTTACTGCTTCAAAGTTGTTGTATGTGCACATAAATTTAACTCCAAGTGTCTTTCAATGATGGTTGGCTTTGTTTGGTCTTAAACTGTCACAGAGATGAGTCTATGGGTTTCCAAATCACGTTTATAGCACACTCCAGACTTTGTAATTATTCAAAACTCTTGAAAATCTGAACTTTACAGTGGAAATTCTTGTCATTAAGTCAGACAAGATTAAATTACTGGGAAATGTTGTGAGATTTGGAGGTGATGAAAACAAGAGGTGCTGTATGAAATTCGTTGGCTGTACCAAAACAATGTAGATGTGAAAAGCAACTCACAAGGTTGCCTTGTACACATTTTTTTAATACAAGTTCATGTGATTAAAATATATTTTAAACTAAGATCTTGGGAAGAGTGAAGAGCACTGAAACAAGAAAATGAAAATGTGCTGGAGAGTCGGTTTTTTGAGCTGCATGTGTAGGTAGTGACCTTGCTATTTCAAGAATATTAATCATTTATGTAAGTATGTTTAGCAAAGGAATATTAGTGAAACAGTGAACCAGTTGTATGTGCACAGTCAAAACCTCCTGCAAATTAAGAAATGTTGAATTCTTGTTTGCTGAATTTAGCATTAAACTCCTGATATAATTATCATTTCACAAGTTTGATGTTGCCTAAATGATAAAATAATCTGTGCAGTGACTCTGGGGTAGGGGTCCATTATTGCTCAGTAAATGATTTTGTTTGTTTCTTTTTTTAAATTTATCCTGAGTATTAGAGTAATGATGGAAGAACCCCTATTTGGCAGTACTTGGCTCACAATTTATGAAGTCAGAGGAAGAAAAGGAATGTAGTTCAAATTTTAAGAAACAGATTTGAGTTTATAACTGTTGTGCTTTAGTACATAAATACAACACAGCTGGGCTTGGTCTGGTGTATTTTCATTCTTACATGTATTTTTTTATTTATTTATTCAAGTAAAGGTAGGTAGATCAAAGTGAAATAAATAACACATGATGTAATTGGCTTTTTTCTTTGTAGACAGCTAGTATGTATGAAGACTCTGAAACTGGGAATATGCACACAGTCATAAAGAATAAAAATACTACTTTCTGTATTTGGGTCAATCTGAAGAAGAAACCAAGGTACAGCACACTGAAATTGTTAATTTGAAGTGAGGCCTGGCTTTGTTGAGTAAACACCAAGAATCAATTTCTCATCATCTTTTTTTTGTTGTTGTTGAATAGCATCCATTCTGCAGACTCTCAGTGGTGGCTGTTGCTAAGGAGTGGTTTAAAGATATATAAATTTCTTTCTTAAAATGCAACAGCAGAGCCCTGTCACTGCCAGAACAAATTTGGAAGAAAAACAATAAAGCTCATGCAGAGAATTGAAATTCCTCTGGAAGCAGTGTTTCTTGCTGATGCATTTGATATTTTCTAAGTCGTTCCAGTTCCTTGCAAAGCAGTGAATGATACTTGGTGCTCAGTTAAAGAAAATATTTTAGAGCCTAGGATGCAATATCAATTCTGAATCTAAGTTTTGTGGTTTTATGAGATTATCATTTAAATGGTGCATTTTCAGAGTGAGATTTTTGGGCAGACTTCCTGCTCCCACTCCACAAATATAAGGAATAAGTTATTAAGAGGACTTTAGCTTGACCTGTTGCTGTGAGTTTTGGTAAGATATAAGGAGAAGAGTGGGTGCTGAGCAAAGGGTGGGTGCTGAGCAATGTCAGACTGACCTGCAGGAAGAGCCCATATGGGTTAAGTGTTAAAGCCTTTTGGCCAGCTGAGAGCTGCGCTTAAAATGTTAAACCAACAATTAAAAACTTAAGTGTTGCTTTACTAGAAGATATTTAGAACTTGTGACCAGCTTATCTTCTCCAAAAATAAATATTATTGGTATTATTTTGAAAGGTGCTGCGAGTGATGTAACACGGACAGCTGTACAGGGATTTTCCCACTAAATTAGTGAGTTTTACCAGGAATGTAGTTTCTAGAAGAGCTGCCAACTGATTCTGTCTTACTGTCATCTTGTCAAAACTTATTTTTGGAGCTCTTCATCCCCTTGATGCAGTTGTGGCTTTGCTGGAGGGTCTTACAGACAGCTGCCAGCACAAGCACCGTGACATCCCACAACATTTCTCAGACCGCACAACAAATCCCAAAAGAGATTTGGACATTTGTGAGGAAACACCAAATGAAGTGCTGCCAGTCTTACCAGGGCCTGTTGTTGTTGTCACTGTCCTTCCCAGGTTCAAAAACCACATGTTCCAGGAGGCAGGGCATGGCTTTGACCTGCCCAAATCCCTGGCCCTGAGCAGCGTCGCCGTTCGCGTGCTGCACACCCGCTACGACCACCTGTCTCCCCTGTGGCTGCAGTGCCAAGGGCTGCCAAGGCAGGAGGCCTCAGACAGTGAGGAGCCAGCTGAGCATCCAAAAGACAATGGGCAAGAACCAGGAGAAGAGGAGGAAAAAGGCAGGGAAGAGCCCAGCGAGCCTGCTGCAGAAGAAACGTCTTCTAAGGAGAGAAAGGTGGGTGAAAAACCTCCTCAAAGGATTTCCTACACTGCTCTTGCTAACTCTGGGCTCAGTCACAGTGTCCTGTGCAGGACAGCCAAATCCTTAAATGTTTTATAGGAAAAGGCAACGTGTGTCAACAGTGTCAGAGATCTTCTCAAGGGAATCAAAAGATGGAAAGTAGAAAGGGAAGTTTGGACAGTCTGTGCAGTTGGCATTTGGTTGGTGGTTTAAGAGTAGGATCAAGCATGAGGTGCCATTGCAAGATATTCCTGTAAATCTCTGGCATATGTACAGATGAATGGATTCTGCTTCTGCAAATTTGACAGCCCCACAAAATCCCTGCAGAAATCCAATTTTAGGAAAATTTGCAGCATGCAGAGTAGGATTCAGAGTTCAGCAGGTGTTGGCTGTGCATGTGTCTGTGTGCTGACCCTTTGCTGTTAGAGGGCTTTTCAAATCCTGTTTGTGGCTGCCTGTCCTCTTCCTCAGCTCTCTTCCATGGAATGTGTTGGTTTTAGATGTGATGGAGGTTGCTTGGTTTTGTGTTGTCCATACTGGGTTTGGGGTTTTCACTTGGAGTATCACCTGTGACTTTCAGATAAATGCCCTATGTTCTCTACCTAAAATTGCTGCAGAAATAACTGACAAAACTTCAAGTTTTAGACCTTCTTAGTGTGTTTGGAGCAATTTCACAGATTTCACAGGATATTCTGAGTGGGAAGGGACCCACAAGGATCCTTGAGTCCAACTCTTAAGTGAATAAATTCTGGGATCCATACAGGGATCGACCCCCAGTTCATGATCTCAGCTTTTCTCCTTTTCAGTCCCCAGCACCTTTGTAATGAATCAGTGCTTGAAATCCAGTTCTCTTGGTTCCTTTTTTCTTTTTTTGTATGGTAAATCTTATCTTTTGGCACTTTTCACCTACGTTTCTCAGACTTTCTTTAAGCTCCTTTATTTTATTCCCTCTCTTTTTCTTTCCCAGGTCTTGTGCTCTTTCTCTCAATCCATTTTGTGAATTTTCCTCTTCCCTCTGAAGGCTCCACTTCTGTCCTCTCACCTCCTGTCCTGTTTGAGGAGATGCGTGTTCTTCTCACATGCTGGCAGGCACAGCACAGGGCACAGAAGGTGCTGTGCCTCCAAAGGAGTCTGCTGTGACAGGGATGAATCCCTATCTGGGTTGGAATTTGTCTGGAAACCCTGGGTAATGTTTCTCAGCATCCTCCTGTCTGGCTGTGCCTTGAGTTTCCCCACATCCCTGTGTGTAAATACAGTGTGTGAAAGGGCATCAATACCATGGGCCGGGCACAGGCCAAAGCTGCAGGTAGGGTTCTGGCACAGTTTCAGTATTGGTTTGGATTCAGCCCCAACTTGCATTTTCTTTGTGCCTCTCTGCTGGCTTTAAAATCAGCAAAACCGCAACTTTTGAGTGCACACTCTGCTAAAAAGGTGTTGGGTACTTGTTTGGTACTGGGGGAGCTCAAGATGGAATTTGCTGTGGAAACGAAGTAACTACTTTGTCTCTATTTATACATCCAGTTCCAAATTAGAGAGTACCTTTAATCAAAATGTTTTTGCTAGCTAGGTAGAAATTGTTTCTCTTAAAACCTTGACCCTGTAGCAAGATTGGTACAAATGTTTCTGTATCCCTTCTCCTTGGGCATCCTTGAAGGAGGTGATGCCACCTTCTTCTTCATTGTGTTTGTCTCTGACTAATGGAAAACTGTCTTTTGCTTTTTATCTAGGAGAGTTCTGCCTCATTGAAAGAAAACAACAATAACACAGATGATAAAAAAGAGACAGAGGAGGAAACTGAGAAGAATTCAGACATTTTGGACGAGCCATCACAAGGTATTTGGTTATTTTTGATGTGCAGCACTACAAACGTACTTATGCTAAGTGTTTTATATGTTAAAAATTCTTCCCTGTGAGGGTGGTGAGGCCCTGGCACAGGTTGTGCAGAGAAGCTGTGGCTGCCCCATCCCTGGAAGTGTTCAAGGCCAGGTTGGATGGGGCTCTGAGCAAGCTGGGATAGTGGAAGGTGTCCAGGGGGCTGGGCCTGGACTTTTTTAAGCTCTCTTCCAGCC
>VZTA01008074.1:0-16323 GCA_013398855.1 Mohoua ochrocephala
AGAAGTATTTCAGTATGAGAACTACATTCTTGTATCTTCAGATGATAAATGAATCCATACAATACCTAGATGTTTAAAACTTTTAACAAGTATGATCTTGCCTTGTTGGACTTTGTAGCTCTTTTCATTTCTATTTCCTTGCTTTATAAACAGTAATCATAACAGAATATTTTTGTCTTCCTTCCTAATTTCTTCTGATTTATTAGGATAATATTAAATTAAAAAGTGACAAGTTCTGGGTCTGTATTGGGTCTTTCTGAGATGAATTTAATTTTCCCCACAGCAGCCCTCANGCAGCCCTCATAGTGTTGTGCTTTGTATTGGTAGCTAGAAAGATATTGATTACACAACAGTGTTTTGGCTACCGCTGAGCAGTGTTGGCACAGCATCAGAGCTGCCTCTCCAACATTCCCTCCTCACCAATAGGCTGGGGGAACAAAATCTTGGGAGGGGAAATAGCCAGGACAGCTGACCCAAACTGACTAAAGGGATTTTCTGTAACATATGACATCAGCTCAGCAATGAAAGCTAGGAAAAAGGAAGAGGAGGGAGGGTATTGATTAATTATGACACTTGTCTTCCAGAGCAACTACTTCATGTACCAGAGCCCTACTTCCCAGGATGTGACTAAACATCACCTGCTGATGAGAAGTAGAGAATAAATATTTTGGGTTTTTTGCTTCCTTGTGCGGCTTTTGCTTTTGTTTTATTAAACTGCCTTCATTTTGACTCACCAGATTATTTCCATCTTATTTTCTTCCCCTTCGCTCTGTTGAGGAGGGGAGTGATAGCGAAGCTTGGTTGACGCTTGGCATCCAGCCATGGTCAACCCACCACAATGCCATAAAGTTAAACCTGACTGTGAGCTTTGGACAGCTGTCCCAGTGATTGTGACAAATTGGCAATGAATTTAAATGTTAACACATGCAAAGTAAAACATGGGAAAAAATAACCTTAGCTATATAGAAACAAAAAAAAAATCTCTACTGTAGCTATAAACATGAAGCAAAGTACAAGAACTGGGAGATGCTTATCAGCTCAGGCCCTTGCTCATGGTCTTCACCTGAGTATGGTTGCAGCTACTCCTGTGCCTGGACATGCATCCCACTGATTTGGACCTGTAAGCTGATTTCCCATCCTAAACTGAGCCCCACCTGGCCATGATGGACTCCTGTGAAGATTGTCCCTAAGCCTTCTCTGTTCCTCCATGGGGATCAGCGGGATAGGATCTCTGTCTGCATGGACAATGCCTTGTCCAGCCTCATTACCACCCTCTCTCTTGGCTTATCTTCCCCATGGGGCAGCCAGCCCTTGCTGCTCCTGAACAAGATTATTTCACCCCATGTTGTTATCAGACGAAGTATTTAACAAAACCAGAAGGAAATACATTTCAAAAACATAATCACATTGCAGAGCTCAATGCCATAATGCATTGCATAAAAAAAAAAACAAACATAAAAACAAGCAACTTAGAAAGATACTTTTGAGGACAGGAGAATTAGCAGCTATTAAATATGATGGCGTATGTTTCATCTCAAACTGCGAAAGGTGCTGGGCACTGGATGCAAGTAGGAAGATCACCCATCATCTCCCCACATACCTGTTCCCAGCCGATGTCAGAGGAGAACATGAGCCAAGGTGGACCTAGACAGACCTTTATGAAAGCTCCTCTGTTTCATGTCTCTGGCAGCTGCAGCAGAACTAATAATGCAATTTCTCCAACAAGGCAACTCCCTAGGGCATGCATCTGTCAACCAAGAAGTCAAGTTTCAACCTTCAGAACTTCTTTACCTGCACAAATCTGATCCTGGAAGGTACTGGGAAAATCGTGAATGAAGAAGTGGTATTAATCGAAGATCGCACCACCTTTTCTCCCACCTAAGTCCTGGGGATGCTGGCCATGAGGAACATGATAATGTGTCCTGAAAAAAATTAAAAGATCCTTCTCAGTTTTGAACTTCATTGTAAGTACTCAGCAGATTTGGAAAGAAAGAGATAGACTTCAAAGACTTTATATTTCATTTGGCAGTGTTCTACTTTTCCCAAATCACTTGTCATCAGTTTTAGTGAGCACTGGAAAGATTCTGAATAGAATCTCTAAATTATTTACCATATAACCATAATTCAGTTGTTTCCTGTGGTTCTGTACACATTTACAGACATATCTTTTCTAATGATATCACCTCAAAACCTGGTAATTGCAAATGGGATTTAGTATGTGATGAAAATTGTCAAAATTGTCAAAACTACACGCTTGTGATGAATATTTTAATTTTACCTACTTAGAGAAGACATTGCTTATATGAAAAATAAACTTTATCATGTTTATGATCATATCTACAAAGAATGAGTGTTTAAATACCTACAGTCTAATTTGACCAGTATTTTTAAAGAACATAGATTTGCATGAGAAATGCTTATAAAAAATTAAATTATCAACATCTGTTTTTAAAAATACAACACCTCTTTCTTTCTTTATAAAATGCTTTATAAAATAGTGCTAACGATGATGCTATTGTTCTGAAAGAGCATGATTCTTCAAAGTGCCTTCTCATAGTGACAAAGGATGAGGAAAAGGCTGAGGTATTTAATACCTTCTTTACCATAGTCTTGAATAGTAAATTAAAGTTGCTACCAGTTATTCACCTGGTAGCAAACCTCTGAGCTGGGAGACAGGGGTAGGGATCATAGGGAAGCAACCATAATCCAAGAGGAAATGGCCAGTGATCTGCTGCAGAGGTTAGACACACAAATGTGGTCAGATGGGATCCACCGAAGGATGGAGAGGGAGCTGGCACAGGTGCTCAGCGAGTCACTTCTCATCATTTACCGACAGTCCTGGCTAACCAGAGAGGTCTCAGTTGACTGGAAGTTGGCAAATATGATACCCATCTACAAGAATGGCCAGAAGGAGGATCTGGGGAACTACAGGCCTGTCAGCCTGACCTGGGGCAGGTCATGGAGCAGATCATCTTGAATGCCATCCCACACCACTCACAGGACAACCAGGGAATCAGGCCCAGCCAGTACAGGCGTATGTAAGGCAGGCCCTGTTTGACCAGCCTGATCTCCATTTATGACCAGGTGACCAATCTAGTGGATGGGGGAAAGGCTGTGGTCAGAGTGGCCGGAAAGCTGCTCAATGAGAAAGAACCTGGGGGTGCTGGTCAACAGTGGCTGAACATGAGCCAGTGTGTGCCCAGGTGGCCAAGAAGGCCAATGGCATCCTGGCCCACATCAGCAATAGTGTGGCCAGCAGGACCAGGGCAGTGATTGTCCCCCTGTATTTGGCACTGGTGAGGCCTCACCTTGAGGGCTGTGTTCAGTTTTGGGCCCCTCACTCCAAGAAGTGGAGGTGCTGGGACATGTCCAGAAAAGGGCAGCAGAGCTGGGGAAGGGTCTGGAGCACAAGTCCTGTGAGGAGCAGCTGAGGGAGCTGAGGTGGTTTAGCCTGGAGAAAGGAAGGCTCAGGGGAGACCTTATCGCTCTCCACAACCACCTGAAAGGAGGAGAGGGGGGGCAGCCTCTTCTCCCAAATAACAAGTGTCACTATATCATTATATCAGTAAAATTATACCCGCTGATTTACATTTTTTTAAGTCTCAAACTTCATATTTTTTCTTACTGGTATCTTCTATAATATAAATATTGCAAAAATTAAGTACACCTTCTATTTCTCTAGAGTGTGTATTTCGTGTAAGATCTATGGAATTATAAAGCTTTACCCATTTGAACTTTACTTTTACATATATGATCATATATCTTTTATGTACATGAAACAAAATATCACTATAAATATCATGTTAGCTGTGCAGCAGGCTTTTCACAGGTAGTTCACTTATTTAAAACATTGAATCTCTGGTGAAACATTCCGTAGATTCAATAAAAATAAATAAATGACTGGCTAGGAAGACTATGCTAGGATGTTGTTTTAAACATCTTGAATTTTTAATGTTTTCTCTCTGCTTTTGGGAACCTTTCTTCACCTGCAATAAACTTGGGGGAAAAAATGAAATGCAGTAAAAGTTCAGATACAAACTGTAGGCCGAGATATGACTGCAACAAAAATGTTAATGCTGCCTTTAGCTTGTCTGCATAACTCTCTGAACTGTTGACAAAAGACCAAAACCAGTCTTGTCTATCCCAAGTTCTGAGTCAAAGTTCTCCTTCATGTAAATTAAAAATATTATAAATTAAGAAACAAGACTATGGCTGTAAGTCACAGCATCACAGAATTTCTAAGTTGGAAGGGACCCATAAGGATCATTGAGCCCAGCTCTTGGCCCCACACTTGACATCCCCAACAAGCCCCCAATGTGCCTGAGAGCGTTGTTCAAACCCTTCTTGAACTCTGTCAAGCTTGGTGCTGTGACCACTTCCCTGGGAGCCTGTTCCAGTGCTCAACCACCCTCTGAATGAAGAACCTTTTTCTAATATCTAACCTAAACCTCCCCTGACACAACTTCAGGCCATTCCCTTGGGTCCTGTCACTGTTACCACAGAGAAGAGAGCAGTATCTGTCCCTCTTCCTGTCACGAGGAAGTTGTAGACTCCAATGAGGTCTTCTCTCAGTCTCCTCTTCTCCAGGCTGAACAGACCAAGTGCCCTCAGCCACTCCTCATATGGCTTCTCCTCCAGACCCTTCACCATCTTTGTTCATCTCCTTTGGATGCCCTCTAATAGCTTTACATCCTTTTTGTGCTGAGATGCCCAAAACTGCTCCCAGCACTGGAGGTGAGGCAGACCAAGTGCAGAGCAGAGCAGAACAATCCCCTCCCTTGCCTGGCCGGTGATGCTGTGCCTGATGCACCCCAGGACATGGTTGGCCCTCCTGGCTGCCATAATCAACGTGCCACTGACCAGGACCCCCAGGTCCCTTTCCACGACCCTGCTTTATAGCCTCTTTTTCTCCAGTCTGTCTGTACATCCAGAGTTTCCCCCTCGCAGGTGCAGAATCCAGCTCTTGCCCTCGTTATGGCTGCCCTTCACATGGTTGGTGGGTGCCCAACCCACCAAATCTCTCAAGGTCTCTCTGCATGGCCTCTCTGCCTTCGAAGGAGTCAACAGTTCCTGCCAATTTCGTATCATCTGCAAACTTGGTTAGTATCCCTTTGAGTCCTGAACCCAAGTCATTGATCACAATGTCGCTGAGCACTGGGCCTAGGATATGGCCCTGCAGAACCCCATTAGTGACCAGTCACCAGCCCAATGTCACTCTGTTCACTGTAACTCTCTGTGTCCAACCCATGAGAAAGTTGCTCACTGATCACATGTTTATCCAGCTGTCATAATTTCTTCTAGAAAATATTCTCAGAAAAAGAAAGAACGGTGGTATAAGAGTTGTACATAGCTTAGGAATTCATACAGAGGTCTCCTTTGGTTTTACAAAGAACCCGCTTCCCATGTCAAGGGGACATCTCAGATAAAACCACATCTTAGACTTCACTAGAAGAATTTAATTTAGGGCAAATTATAGACTCGTGATATCAGGTTATATTAGTTAAACTAAAGAAAACCACTTGGTTTCAGTAAATTATTATCAGTTCAAATAGAAATTATAGCTAATCTAGATATGCTTTGACACCTGCAGAGAAAGAATTCACAAATGAAAGCATGTTTTTTGTCATAAAAACAAAGTTAGAATTGTACTGGCTAGTGGAATAAATCAGTTTAGGATCTACTGCCATAGTCTTTTTACATACATACTTACCTATATAGACTGCTGAGACAAGACTACTTTTGTTATTGCTGCACTATTTACATATATTTTTATTGTTATTTGATATCAATTTTATTGGTGTCATCTATTTATAAATTCCAGCTCCTAAAATCTGTATAATTCCTAAAGGATTTCCAGGTTATAATCATGTTTAAATCAGTGGTATTGACATTTAAATCTCTGGGTTGCTATTTAAAACTTTTAATAGTTAAAATATGAAAGTACAGTAAAACAAGGTGGAAATTAGAGATGTCTCCTCAACAAGGCTGACATTTCAGGTTTTAAAATATTTTTTAAAGAATTATGATCTATACTGGTTTATTTATTCCATGCTTTTTATATTGATGCTTTGATGGGACTACCTAAAAGCAGAGGCTAGACAAAATTAAGAGGATAAAAGCAGGTATATTTATCTTCATCTATCACAAAGGCAAATACTCAGCAAAACAACCTTTAGAACTTCATAAAATAAAGGAAATTTTGCATTTTCTGGCTAAGAAAATGTTTTAAAGTCACTTGTTGCACTTCAAAGGCATCTTTTAGTAAATACCTGATCAGACATCTGTAGCATTTTATCCCAGAGCCACTCTGCTCCATAATGCTATCCCACTTCAGGTAAAATTTTAAGTGTACAAATTACTAGAAGTAGAAATAGGCAAAAACATGCAACTAAACATCTTTTGACAAAAGATTTAGATAAAGCATGCACTATATGTAACAGAAAAATATTCTCACAAATTTTTCTTCCTTTTTTATAAATAGATGTATTTTCATTTAAGAATTTAAATTCCTATGCAGAGAAAATAATGTAGAAGAAAAAACTTTTGCAAAATCCCTACTGCTCAAGTAAACAGTAATCATACGTATCAAGGCACAATCTCAGCTGTAATAATTTTTCACCGTTTAATTCCCAGCCATAATTTCTGGCTACTCTTTTTTTCCTTCTACGGAACCATCTGTCTCCAGTGTTAGCTAGAGCTCCTCCCCTGTTGCTGTCCTTTATTAGCACTTCCACTTAGCTATTATAGCATAATTATTCTTCCATCAAGGAGATTCAAGCTCTTACCGTGTTGTTGGGGTGGTAGTTGAGATGCAAACCACTGTCACATAGGGGAGAGGATGTGCCACTGCTTTGGTCACTGGGGGCACCTAATAAAAATGCAAATTAAAAAAAAACATTCTTCGTTAATCTATGATGATGTAATTCAAGTTTGTACATGTCTGTATGCATTCTCCTCATCCCCAAAGAACTTCAATCACATATAACATTCATTTACTTTCTCCATTCAGTAGCTGTCTTCTGGCTTGAGTGGAATGCCTTTGTAAGCTAAGTGGAGGCTCAAGAAAACCTCCTCTGGGGCTTGGTTTAAAAAAAGTTAATGTCTGCCTGGTAAGAAAAAATCCCACCAAGTTTCTTTCAAATTTGACAATAAAAGGGAACTGTGTACCTTCTCTCTTGGTTTTTACTTGAAGGAACCTGTCAGATAACCCTTTTGTTGCTCTCAGTGCAGTTTATAGTTCTAAATGTTCTTGTAATGGTTTAGGAAATTACAGTGCTACGCCTCAAAAGTGACACGATAGGATCCATGCAAATGCACATTGCTGTGCATCACTCAGGCTACTCCGTGGCACCACAGCCTTTCACAACAGGAAAAAAAGGTACTGGGACACATTTTTATTTAAGAATACAGTGTTCTGATTTTTTTCTTGTTTCACTTTAATACATAGACAAAAGACAATATTCCATCAAATGTTTGTATAAAATGCTATTTCATGATTTATTTAATTCCTACTAACTTAAAATCAAAGTCTAGAAGTATTGAAATCAAATATTTATTGTTTTGTTGCTTAAAATTTGAGCAATTTATTTCACTCCCATAGGGAGCAAAAAGCAGAAGGAAAGCAGAGGTGGCAAAAGGCACAGGCTGATATATAAATATGCTTAGATATGCTGCAATTGTCTATAATTATGCATCCACACTTACAATTTAATATAATTAAAGGAAGACAGCTGTCTCCATATGACTCTCATGGGGCTAGTTGACTAAAACTCAGTTTGGACTAAAACAAAATACTTATCATTCCAGAGTAATTTATTCTTAGGTAGACAGACATCTCCACCAAAGCCTCTGAATTTCAAACAGCAAAGTTAAGTACTCTAAATATACACACACAATCTCATTTTCACATTTACAAGAAAAAACTCCCTGAGACTAAAATACTATCTGATGCTGCCTGAAAAACTGATTTTAAATACTCTGCACCAGGATGTGAGCTATTGCAAACTAATGTAATTCTACTCTTTTACCTGCAACTTTACTGATTCACACCAGCCAAATGCCTGGTTATCTGTTTTTCAACCAAAGATAGCAATTTTTCTCTTGAGGTCAATGTTAACAAAAGCCCTGGCAACTCATATTCAGGCAGTAATGCTGATTGCAAAACTGCTGTCAATCACCCTCAATGCACACAGTTTCGGAAGCGGCAAGTGTTCATGGGTATCGAATTGAGAGTTCTTTTGGCCAAGTAACAAAGGCTTACATGCACAATCTTCATTCAGTGGCAGTTTGAGAAAAGCAGGTGCTCTTTTCAGAAAGGACACAGTCAGGGTCACTTCTTCCCCTGCGTTGCGAAGGACCTGTACCTGGAAAACAAGTATAGACAGACACCTTGAAATAAATTTATGACCAAAATGCATTAGCAAATGTAAGCAGCACCACACAGCTATCACATACCAGAATATAACTGCTAAGTAATTTACTGCAATTACATTTGTTTGAGAAGAAAGCAAGACATAAGGCTTGCTATGTGCTTGCCTGTTGTGTTTCTAGCCACACACACAGTTAATGGGGTGAGGGGGGTATTGGCCCCCTATATTAGTACTGGCTTTGACCTGTGCTGTTGGAGAACTTGTTCCTTGAAACTATTCAGCTATGTAATGCCTTCTTTCAGGTCTAGAATCATCCCCCCTAGCATGTATACATTTTAAAAAATAAATATCTATTTTCTCTACGCAAAGTTGTCTCATAAATCCTCAACCAAAACAACAGCAGTAGTTTCCACAGATGTGCCATAATCCTATAAGCAAGTCTTTTCAACAGTCAGAGTTAAATTTAGCTGAAGCGCTCCAGCATGGATGAGAGACCTAATCTTCATCACAGACACAGAGGAAAATAACCTATTTTAAGCTTTAAATCTTAGATAAGCACGAGATTAGGTTTTGCCAAAGGGCAGCTGCATTTTGGACATGGCATGCACAAAGCACCTATCCAGCTGTGAACACTTTTAGCCTTCCTGTACTCTCCCACAGTTACCCCTTCGGCTTTTGTTCATCTACAGCTTTTGTGTGGTACAGCTGTAGACACCCCAAACATACAGCAGAGTGAGGGAACTCCAGGCACCTCCCCAGAGTGGCAGAAAGGAGGCACAAAAGCAACTAAGCAAAATGCTGTGTTAGGAAGGAGGAATGCTTGAATCAGCTTATGAGAGGCAAGAACCGGGTCTGTTTCAGAGAATAACCATTTCCTGTTCTGGCTTTATAACTTCAAAACTCTTCAAGGGCTGATTTAATTTGGGCTTCCAGTGACACAAGATTGCACTATGCCTCTCTCTGAGTGACTGTGTTCATACTGTGCAAAGAGCCAGCTCACAGGGAGCCACGTTCAGAGAGCTGCTATACAGTGAGCCATTAGGCAAACATTTTATACCAGCACATATCTGCTCCCTTTCTGCTGTGCAGCAGGATAACACACAGGTAACCCTTCTGTCATGCTGCTGCTTGAGAGAAAGCCTTGTAAATAATTTATGAAGCATTGCTATTCTTTAATTATGCCTGTCAATAACCTACTCAACAGATTCGGTTACATGCATGTGTATAACTATATGTTGGGATGCTTTCACATGGAATCACTGCAGTATGCTGTTAACTTAGAGCAATTCTTCAGGAAAAAATGTCAACTTTGCCTTGAAACACAATAGTTCCTACTCCATGCTGGTTGCCACAGAGGACTAACAATATGATGACAGAATATTTGATTCAGTAACTGAAATTTTAGGGTCTTTATTGTTTAAAATAGCACCGTGGTTGTCAATCCACATTTTGCAGTATAGTATGTATTTATAGGTATGTGTGCAAATAAACACAGAAACATCACAACAAATTTAATCAACTTGTACCGCATGCCAAACACTTCATCTGTAACACAGAATCATAGAATCATTTAGGTTCAAAAGATGAGTCTCTTTGATGGGCAGTTCCCAGTTCTGACACATTTTATATCTTAAAATTTTTAAGCAGCAATTTTTTCATAGAAAGATGACTTGCAATGTGCAGAAAAATAGATCAAGATTCTGAAGTCCTGAATTCAGCCAGAGAAACTGTCCTGTATCCTTAGCCTCCATAAAAAATTCATCCTTTTCCTCTCTTACGCAGCAGTCACAGAGTTCAGAATAGTCAGAGCCAAAGCAGAAACTTACAGGTATGTATTCTCTATTGTTGCAACAGATGTGGATAGACAGAGCGCAGGAAAATACAGCTACTCTCTGCTTTTAGGAAAAAATACTTCTTTTTACCCAGGAAGAGAGAATAAATAAGTGGAGAAGTTACAGCATTACCAACTTTAATTTATAACGTCACCTTTTAAGATAAGTGGATATCATCTGTGAAAGAAGCTGAGAGAGTAAACTGCCCTGAATGGTTCTTCCAAGAGTCTACATGATTTCACTTGATAATATATTGCTCTGTAAAGCCTGTAAGGTGCTGTAAGTAGTCCACTGTGACCTTTTTCTCTAACCTCTCTCCCTCAAACCTCTTCTCATAGGATGAAAACTTTAAGCTGGAACGCATTTCAGTCGAAATCAGCAATACTTAACACCAGTGAAGTGTATTTTGGAGTGTAAGAAGCATATAATCCAGAAAGTGACTAGATTTTGACATGCACAATAAAGACTAAAGAGAGATAAAAGATTAAAAGAGAAAACTACTAGGTAATGATTACAACAAAGAGCAGATGAGTTATCGATCCCATTTTGCTTACTTTCTAGTCATTAACAAAGCCATTCTGGGAAATAAGGCTAGGTGAAGAAAATGGGAATTTTAATCACTTCATTGTCTTTTTCTAGCTTTCAGTTGAAAGCTTTACTGCTATTTTACATTCTTTGTCCTTACTTTACATAAGAAATGAACAATTATTGAACTGTTTTAAAGGAAGTATGCCTTACAAGATTCATTTACTTTGTGTCCTCATTCACCACGTACAGCATGTCATACTGCCGTTCTTCCACCCAGAAAGAGAAGGAGGTACAATGGGAAATCTACTCCTACCGACAAATGATTTTAGAAGTACACAAGAACAGCTCATGTTCATGAATGGAAAATTGATAATTTTTACAAAAAAAAGGTAACAGCCAAAAGTAATGTGACTAATTGCTACGGGGAGATATGTCTATGAAATGAAACTCAACACTTGAAACACAAGGAGTCAAACAGTTTGTCTGGAAGAGACAGTACAGTTAGAATTTCTAAACACAGTTAAAACTTCTACAGTTTTACAAATATGAGTGAAATTCTACCAACACTCAGAGATACTGGCATATTAATTATATCTTCCCTCTTCCTCATTGCCAAACATCAGTTTAGCTCAAAACTTTATAGAGCTAATACGAGGACAGCGTGAATGAAAATGTCTTGCTTGTCTCATGTACATTCCCAAAAAACGAATTTATCAGCACAAGTATATCCATGTGGGCATGATTGGTAGTATATGACACTAAGCAAGCAGTAATTGCTTTTACCACTGAAGTCAATTCACGAACACATTGAACAAATCAGTTGTCAATCATGATATAATTTGTAGATAAAGAAATGGACAGAGGTATGAACAGCAATCCTGCTCACTTACTTGGAAGAAAACTCCCTTACATTTATTGCATACATATTGCCAATAACTTGTCAATCGAGCACTATCATTGACAAAAAAAGTTTTGACTATTTCTGGCAGCAGTAATTCTAGAAATATTTCAAGGTTACTTTCAAACACAAGAGGGAATATGTAAATATAAACTAAATACTTCACGTGTTTTTTCAGTTCCAGCACAGTTTCTGATTTATAAGAAAACTTACAGCTAGGTTGATCAGAGGAAGTAACTTCGGATTTTTTTCTCAGAACCACGATGTATTGTAAGCATGGTAAAAATGACTCAAGATTAAAAAGCTAGGGACTACTTATTAGTTCCTGCAAACAACGAAGCTCTCTTTAGAACTTGCAATTATTTGAAAAACTTTCAGAATTCTTCTCATTTTGCAGTTTCTTCTTCCATATTTTGATACAGTTATATTAAATGCCTTAAATTACTGATATGTTAGTCCACAAATGAGAAAAAGGTGGGGGTTCTTCTGTTTTGTTTGATTGTTTTTTGTTCTTTCTCCCCCACCCCTCCCTACTCAGGGGTAAGGTGTATTTAAAATGGCAAAAAGAGAGAACTGGAAAGAACTTGATTCATTGAATGCTGAACAGTGGCATTAAAGTGGTACCACAATTTTTCAACAGATTAAAACATCAGGTCACTGAAAAAAGTATTAATTATTAATCCCGCCTTCTTACTGCCTGTACCTTCCAAAAATAAATTTTACTAGGGTTATTACAGACAAGTGCTGATTGATTACTGATTTCCATAATGATCCCATCACAAACATTCCAACGCAGTTGAACACTGGATGGAACAGGTTCCCCAGGGAAGTGGTCACAGCACCAAGCCTGACAGAGTTCAAGAAGTGTTTGGACAACACCCTGAGGCACACGGTGTGACTCTTGGGGTGTCTTGCACAGGGCCAGGAGTTGGACTTGATGTTCTTTATGGGTCCCTTCCAACTCAGCATATTCTAAGATTCTGTGATTTTTCCCTAGTATGTGAAAAGATGTTAGTGGACCCAACTTCTACAAAGTGAACAAGAAACTTACTTTTGAGGGAATACTAATTTTGGTTAAATACAAAAATATTTTTCAAAAATTTCAAAGCAATAACGCAGCAACTTCCTAAGATGATTTTTATTGTATATGAGAAGTTTGGTGAAGGTGAGAAAAATTCCCAGTGCTAAATCCAGGGAATATTTGCATGACAAAAATTTAACTCAGTAGTAGACCTAACATTTCCAGTTTCTAAATAGGTTATATATTCCCGCTGTATGCCAAGGAGAAACTCCCTTCAGAAGAGATAGGGCAATTTCTAAAGCAATGCATCCTAAACTGCAGAAAATGCATGACCAGACACCATTAAAAATATTTGCTGATTGTTTGTATCATTGAAAGGTAATGGTCTGCTTTATTTCCAGAGGCTATATTGACTATTTAAGATGCATAGGCTTTCTGTCCATAGAACTCTTGATGTTTAACATCTTTTAGATATTCTACGAAGCCTTACATTTTAGGCATAGGAATTTACCTAACTATATCAAGTTTTGATTTTTCCAGTTAAAAATGAATAATAGTAACACTTAATATATTGATATAGAAGTTGTATGGATTTAATAACGAAAAGCTATTTAGTACTGCTGTTACTACTTGATTTAGCTTTACTTTTTCATTTCAGCTAGTGAGTAATAGCACTGTGTTGGTGCACAGTGTCTAACAAAGTCATCCCTGTAACAGGAAGAAGTCATGACACTGAAAAATCTTAACATCTCCTCACCAACATTATGGCTATATATATTAAATTCCTGCTGCTGTTGTAAAAATCATATACATATATTTAATTCAGAATGAGTTCATGTAGAAAGAACTACACAAACAGAAACATTAAATATTGTCAATAAACTGTCTTATGCAAAGTATAACCTTACAACCAGTGGGACCAAGAATTAATTTACTTCTACCACAAATAGCCCCATATAAAGTTAGGATGGTCATGAAGGAAGTGAGATAGGCAAAAAACCCAGTTGTGCATGTCTGAACCAGTAGCTGTGTGAAATACTGAAATTAAAAGAGTCAGTGTTTCTGGAGCGACAGTGACTATATTTCTATGCAATTACTGTAATGACTGTAAGGGGGCTATTTGAAGAAGTAAATTTTATGGTGATGTGAGATATTGCTGAATAAAATCTCCACATAATAACAACACTAATCTGATTTTTTAATAATGTCTACAATGATATTGCCTTTTAATTTTATAAACCCTTTTAAATTTCCAGTTCAAGAAAACATTTGAGCATATGCTGAAGTCTCTCTCAATATATTCAGGAAAGCAATGAAGCATGAAGTCCCTCTGACTTCAGTAAGTATTCTTCCCTGAGTAAGACTGTAAATCCCTTCTCAAATTACCAGTGAAATTTACCCACCAATAAAGTGGCAAGGATTTAAAACAGAACACTTATTTAAATCCCAAGATCTGTGTTCTCTTGAACTGGAGCAAATTTCACTCTTCAGTCTTTAAAGAAAAATTCAATTCATTGGTGAATACCTCAAATTGTAAAAATTGGGAAAACAGAAAAAAAAAAAGAAAAGGTAGAAGACACCTTCCTAGCCAGTGTACAGTTACACAATGCACGAGTATCAAGTCCATCAGCAGATAACACAACCCACATTTTGACACAATCACAGAGAGGTCAAAAGCTACGAGGTTTCATGCACACAGCTGTCTTGAATTACATTTATTTTAAAAATCAACTGCTTTATTTAGTAAAAGCCATATAGTTAATACAAAATATTAGCATTAAGAACACATCAGTGCACAGTAAGTTTTTAATTCCTATGATCTAATATTTATCACAGTATTTGCCAGCAATTGAAGTTAATCAAGAAATATAATATCAAGAGCTATCAAAGCTTTTTTCCTTCAGAAAATTTCTCTTTCCAATATACAGAGCAAACTAGAACACCATTTTATGACAGAAGTTCCTACTCAGGCTGCACAACTAAAAGCATACTTCAGACTATAGTTTGGCACTACCACCCAGCTGCAGATTTTAATCTTTTGCTGTCTGATTCCAAAACCTGTGTTAGATATTTAGACACAAACCCAAAGGGCTGCACACTAGAACTGGGGACTGTCTCAGACAAGGGGACAGGAACCTCAGGGCAGAATACTTCCCAAGGACACACGAAGACATGCCCTAGGAATTCTGAGCTCTCTTCTGCTTGTACCCTGCTACCAGCGTTGTTTTACAAAAGTGCAGGGGGATGCAGTAACACAAGAACTTACAGCAAAGACACCCTCCAGTGCCCACCACTAGGAAATTATTCTGAAAAGTGCAGATAGAAGTTTATGGATCTGCAAGATGACACAGCAATGGAATTGAAGCAGTGCTTGCTCAGTGAATGCTCCAGCTACCAAGGCACTATACAAAAGATCACTTCAAAGTAACACACACAGAGATTCAGGGCTTGATGCTTTTTGACAAGTCCCATCAGACTGGCCACTTAGAAAGAAAACTCCTCTTGACCCCATGTGACAGCACTTGTTTAAGCTGGACCATGAGGTGGTTTCTCAGATGTACAGCATCATACCAGCCATCTTATAGCTACACTCAGGCTTCCTTCATTGATCCTTGCTCCACCTGTTTCCATGGGCTCATGGGCTTTAGTCACAGAGGTACCAGAACATGCAACCTCAAGGCTGCTGTATAAAGCATTAGTAGAAAACTAAGTGATCCTCCTTTAAAAATAGATTTCTTCGTCTTTCAAGTCTACATGCCAAGTAGGCCACTTACATTAGCTAACACTGAGAGACAGAATTTCCTTCACAGGAATGACTAAAATAATCAGATGCAAGCAATATGAGTAAGTGTAATGAGGAGGTAGGAGAAAGAGATTAATTTAGTAAAAAAAAAATTGAAAATATAATTAACCTACAAAATAAAAAACATCCACCAGGCAATAGAAGACCAAATATAGATCACACAGAGGACACAGACTCCTATCAGTTGTTTCTTCAATGCAGTTCCAAGATAAAAAGATACTACTGTTTCTTCAGTGATCTATTCAAAATCAAGTTGAGAAAAAGAATATGGTTTCAAACTTTTAAGTCTAACACTTGTGGAATGGAGTACTTCCAAGTTTGTTTAAAAGATCTGACAGCAGATTTCTGGAAATCTTTAACCTTTCTTATGCTCCACAATCAACACTAAAATGTCTACTCTTCTTTCAGTCAGAATAATAGTAGGCTGCAACTAATTATCGCTTATTTGCATGTTTATGTTTTGAAAAGTAATATAGGAGTGCCTCAGCAAAAGATATCAATGCAAGCAAAAAAATATTAACAGTCTGCAGCATTTTCCTGTTTTCTTTCACTAATCTCAGTATCAATAATATCACACAGAAAAATATTGCTAAAAGTGCTTAATTTGCATTCTTAAGTCATGTACCCTAATTTTGAATTCTGTTTCACTAAAGGCTGCACATAGTGGTCGTCACAGTTCATATTAAATAATTAGAAGGCCATTAATCCAATACAGAAATTATGAAAAGCAAGGAATTGGAAGTTTTTAAAACGCTATGTCTTCCAAAAACTGAGAACGCATCCTGGAGTCCGTGACTCATAGGTCATATGGGACATCATGGGTCCTCGGACTGAAATATTTCATACTATTTTCTGAAATACAAAAAATAACA
>VZTA01008076.1:6764-33636 GCA_013398855.1 Mohoua ochrocephala
AGGGGAAGGGAAGGGAAGGGAAGGGAAGGGAAGGGAAGGGAAGGGAAGGGAAGGGAAGGGAACTGCTTTCAGTTCCTCTTCTTCTCCTGGCTGGGATGTCACTGAAGCTCCTGGCAGGAGAAGGAAAGATCAGCAGGGACTGACTTGTTTGTCAAATCCTGCCCTCTGAAATTTCCAGCTAGATTTGATATCAGAAAGAAATTCTTTGCCGTGAGGATGGTGAGGCACTGGAAAATGTTGCCCAGAGAATCTGTGGATGCCCCTGGAAGTGTTCAAGGCCAGAATGGGGTTTGGAGCAAGCTGGTCAGTGGAAGATGATCCTGACCGTGGCAGGAGAGTTGGAACTGGATGATCTTGAATTACCAGAGAAGTATTTCGATAGGTTTAGTGTAATAATGTGTTATGCTTGTCTCTAACATATTCCAGTATTTCTGTTGCCTTCAGCTCCTTATTACAGTGGCTTCCAGCTTCCTCCCTTCTCCTTTCAACCTTCATTTTGCTCTCCTTGCCTCCCTGTCCTTGCTTCAGTGGAAATGCAATTCACTGTCCCATTAAATTTAACAAAATTTGATGCAACTTAATTCTGGCCTGTTTTCAGTGGTTTTTCATTCAACGCGCCCTAATTCAATCTATTTCAACAAACTGCAACGCACTTAAATGCAATTCCAGGAATTCCATTAAAAATAATTTGCTGCAGAGGAAATAAATAGTATTTGCTGCAAACAACCACCAATCGATGGGATGTGATTTGCTTAAATGCAATTGCGTCCAACAGAAGGAAATTCAATCAAAGCTGTGCAGCGTTCTGCAATTAAAATTCATCCCTGAGAATCAGGTCAAAGTTTAATTAGTGCCAGAGAGGTTTTATTTAGCTTTCTTGAATATATTTATGTCTGGGACAAATTAGTAGCCCTTGATATCCTCGTGTATAACACCGCCATCGACAGAACGTTTTTCTCCCAAGTTTTGCTGTTATTTCACACACATTGACCCACGAGGTTCCTTCCAGCTCCACTTTCCTGTGTTTTGTGATGCTTTTTGCCCTGACAGCCTGCAATTGCTTCCCCGAGCTGCTGTGGGATGAAATCCTGTGATTCTCAAATGCTCAGGTCCGTGAAGAGCACGAGCAGTGCCTGTTCTGCTGCCAAACATTGGGAGTCACCTCTCTCTGCTCCCTCCTCTTGAAGAGCAGAGATGAGGATTAAAGGGAAGCTGTTTGAGCATTTAGGAAATGAATCTGGCTTGACATCGGTCCCCTGTCAGTGGCTCATCCTGCCTCAAAGATTTCCAGAAAAAATGTCTTTCCCTGTGCATGAGAATTCATTTGTGGGAACCAAACTTGTGCCTTTGCTTGTGAGGGAAAATAACGGGTCTGGTGTCCACTTTCAGCACTTGTGGTCCCAGCTGGAGCAGCTCCAGAGAGATTTGCCTGGAATTTGTTCATCAGCAGATTTTGGAAAGGGATTCATCTCCTTTGGATGGCACGGGAGTTTCCTTGTGAATGATTTGTCTTAAATTAGACACAGAAAATAACTCTGGAAAAGTGGATTTCTCTCCTCTGACTCAGAGGACTTGTTGAGATTTAAGTTGCACAAAACCAAGTGCATTTGAAAGAATGTTTTTCTTTTTGCTCCCATCCACTGTTTGATGAAAGGTGAAGCATCTGTACCTCCCAAAATTTTTACAATTGCATTATTATAGAAATGTATTATTTTCTTCTCTAACTGGACCAGACCTTGAAAACTTAATTCAGAAACGCCTTAAAGGCCTGAAACAAACATTGGATCTCTGTGATCTGTATGTTGTGGTATGATTATGTAGAGCTAAGATGAAAATGGAACATCTGAATGCATCAAAGGGAAAAAAAAAACCATCTGAAACTGTTCCTTTAAAAAATCACTAAAAATCATTGGATATAAAGCACTCCTCAGTGTTATCTTACCAGAGAAGAAAGTGAATTCAGCTCTGGTTTGGTGGGAGACGGGTTTTGTCATGGAAAGAAAAATCCCAAATCTGTCTGTAGCTTGTCCCCTTTAGTTTCACTTCCTTCATGCAGTGATTTGTTCACTTTCTTCCTCTTTCTTCCCACTCTTGATTGCAAACTTCCAAAGCAAGGACTTGGCTTAGACCCCACCAAGTATCTTTGAGGAAAAGGAGAAAAAAAAGACTTTGAAACTTGGGTTATGCTTTTGCAGAATTCTGGAATCCTTTTGCTTGGCAGGATTTTAATTGGGGCTTCAGCTCAACACATCCAAATCAAATACCGGGGAAAAAAAAAAAAAAAAGAGAAGTAAAGAGCCCCAGCTTTCCAGACTTCCTGGGTAAATTGACGCTGTAAAAAGCAACTCTGGGTCAGACTGCACTCATTAGTTTTGCAAATGAGTGAGCTCAACATTACACCAGCCCCAATGAAATGAGGTTAAAAGGTGTTGGTTTAATTAGATTCTCTTGTGCTACTTTTTCATGGGAAGTATCAAAATATTAACAAAATCAGATCGACTCAGATTTCCTCCAACTGAATCGCACAAATTAACAGGGTTTTGAAGGTCTCTGTGAGATCTCCTCACTGTGCACCACAGGGATGTGAAGGTGGGGAGAAATGTTCTCCCCCGTTTTGGGATCAGATCAAGTTTGTGAAAAACATTCATTTCTCCTCAGGCCAGAATCTCACATTTCTGGTGGTTTGACACTCATTATCATTTTCTGTTAGCATTCGTCTCCCTGTAAGGAGCTGTGCTGTTCTGAGGGAGATGTGGTAGGTACAGGAATGATTAATGTGCTAAAGAGGCAGATTCACACACATTTTTTCCTACTGGTTGGCCTCAGGTCTGCCTCAGACAAGATTCCTGTTGTGCAAAGTTCTGTAAAAAACACGGGACCAGAAGTGAGCTGGTCCAACCACAGAGCTGAAAGAAAGATGGGTTTGGAAAACTGAACTTTACCAGGAATTGTCGCCTGGTTGGATGAGAGATTCCATTTGATTCAGGGGTTTGTGGGGTTTCCCTACTCATCCAGGTTCAGTTCTTGTCATTGAAGAGGTCTGGATGGGCACAGAGTGAAAAAACAGAGTAAAATTCGCTTTCTTGATTCTGTGATGAGAGGTGAGTGGTTTAAAGCCCATTCTGCATCAAGGAGAGAAAGAAATGGTGTTGAACAATCTAATCCCCCTTTCCAGCTCCTTCCAGCCCTGTCACAACAGACAATCCTAAATCCTCTGCGCCAAAATGCAGGAAATCATGGATCCATAAAATCATGGAATCAGCAGGGTTTGAGTTGAAAGGGACTTAAAAGAGGATCTAATTCCAATCCCTCTTCTATGGGCAGGGACACCTTCTACCAGAGCAGGTTATTCCTGATTTTATGAGGTTCCACCTTCACTCGTGGGCAAGGCAGTCCCATGGTGACTTTTCCAAAATCCCCCACAAAGACATGGTGGCAATTTGGTATTTCTCTTTTCTCTCTCCCTTTATCCCGTGCCCTCACACAACAGCGAGGATTGTGTATTTCTCCTTTTAGACCCTCTTAGATTAGAGCCACGAGGCTCAGATCCACAAAAGTATTTACAAGACAAAGGATTTCGAAAGGGATTTAGCTCCTTAAACAGGAATTAAATGTGCAAATACTTCTCTGGGTTTCTAAGACTCAGATATGGCAGTACAAAGTGATTTATGAACGCAGCAGAGGCTGGTTAATTGAGGAGACAGCTGCTCCCTTGCTTTGTTTGTGTGTGGGACTTCCTGGCAGAGATTCATCCACATCCATTCATTCCTTCTTCTGTCCTAATCTTCTTTTCCTTGTTTTTAGGATCTTTCCAGCACCCCACGAGGCAGTGGCAGTCTTTGGTGATACACACCAATGTCAATGAAACGTGAGCACCAGAGAGGAATTATGAGTTTGGATATTTATTGCACCACCAGTAGTTCTTGGAGATCTCCCAGTTCATGCAAAACCAGCCAGAATTTGCTGTCCTTTGGGGACTGAGGCTCATGAAAAGTTCCAGGAGGTAAAACCCTGAGGAAGCTCCAGCTGCACCTCATCCATGGAGCACATCCCTCATCCTCGCACCGGGGTCTGGGGGTTGCCAGGTCCCAGAATGTTTCTCTTGCAATCCTCTTTTCCATTCGATGTGCGCACACGGAAACCACCCTGGATCGGTGCTATAACGACACATTCCAAGTGTACATCCAAGTGTACATCCATAACCTGGTGGCTTTTCAGCAGATTCAACAAATAATTAACAAATTAACAAATTAAGGGCTACTTCTGAAGCTGAATGTTGTTAAAAAGGAACTTCCTTTGCGTAGTGGGAGAGAAAAACCAACCCAGTTTGGTTTCAACCCTTGCAAAACCCATCTGAGGGCCTCGTCTGACCTACATAGTCCAGGGCATGAAATTTTGTCTCAGCAATATCCACAAACTTTCCCATTTATTTCTGCTTAAACTGCATGGAAAACTTTTTTATTCTTTCCCTTTCTGTAATAGAGGAATACATAATTTTCCCCTAAAGAGACTAAAGAGAATTTATCATGTCCACTGCTTGTCTGCTCTGAAGGTTGATTTAACCTCATGATTTAAGACGTACACCTTGAATTCAGTTCCAATTTCGCTGACTTGAATTTCCAGCCACTGGAACTTGTTATGCCCTTTTTTTTTTTTGCTTGACTCAAGAGCAGCATCTGATAGGTAATTAGAAACTGTAATCGAGTCATCTGCTAAGCTCCGTTTCACTCCACTGAAGAAATCATGTTCCTGATTATCACTGAAGGGCTCATCTTTCAGTTTCAGATCAATCTCCCATTGTATGTCCGAGCTATTCCAAACGGCTTCACAATTATTTTTGTTGCCTTTTGAAGAACAGAATAATAAAAAAAATAAAGGTCTATCTGTCCATCTATCTATCTATATATCTATATCTTTTCTCTGGCCATGTTTTCTATTTCACAAGCTGTCCTGAATTATAGTTTTTTAAAAGCAGGAATAAAAAAAAATCACACACCTTTGGTGAAAAAAAGCAAAGCGGGAAGGTGGAATAGTGCTAAGCAATGACAGACTTTGACCTAAAAGAAAGGTGCTTAAACACAATGTGCTAAGGAATAAGAGATGGGAGATGCTCTTCTAGAAGGAGGACATTTTTTCCTAATTTCCAGCCTTTTTTTCTGAGCAGGATTTATCCTGGTTTTTATGGCTGGCCTGATGAACAACCCCTTTACTGTCTGACCTCCCAAACATCTCAGTTGATTCCTGTGCTGTCCAGAGAAGTGTCTCTGTTCAGACCCCCGAGAAAACTCTCCTGGGGATGTGTAAATCACAGGAATCCACCTAAATAACTCTTTCCCCACATTAATCATATCCTAATCTCGTATTATAATGTCGGAATCCTTCAGCTTTTATGCACGCACCAAACACCCGGTGATTAAATAGAGTTCAGTACTAAATTGCATCTGCATAATTGCTCTTTTCTTCTTTCTGTCTGGTTCCGTGATGCACTCCACGATTTCCAATTTTCTTCCCCAAGATGTTGTCACAGGGCTGGTGGATGTAAAAATGTATTTATCAATAATTCAGATTTGGTTGATTATTTGTTACCTCCCGTAGCTCAGCTATTTCTTGAGGCTGGGAAATTGGCCCTCATGACCTATAAAAATGCCCTAAAGATTTCTTAGATCTACAGCTTCCTCTTCCCATCGCCAAAGATGATTTTGACACCAAACCGTGCTCTTTTTTTGGGTCAAGGTAGCACAATTTCCTCCCACCTCATTCTTTTCACCTGACCCTTCTTGCTCGGTGGTGGACACAGGGACCTCACACACGTGGGGAAGGAGCATTTTTCCCCTTCCTTTTTTCCCTTTTAAATTATTGTTTCTAGCACATAATTCAATTTACACATCCTCTCTGCTTGATTGGCTTCTACCTTTGCAGCTCCCTGACAACAGATTGATAAAACTTGACCTTGGCAGCATGAGAAATATTAACAGCACTCAGAGCTTTGCAACGTTTCCTTTTCTTTGGGCATCAGACACAGACTAAAGCTGGTTTCAAAACATCAACCCTTCCACTGCAGACAGCGCGGGAAACCTCGATTTCTACAATAGAAAAATTCAAGCTCGATTTTTTGGGGGGGGCAGAAGGAATGTTTTTTCTTAGAGGGATAAGGCAGCGGTGCAACAGGCCACCAGGGATCTTGGGAAATCTCATTTCTCAGAGATCTTAAGGATTTTATAAAACAAATGTTTGGAGGCTGGATGAGGAACTTCCAGACATCTTGTCCAGCTAGTAATTTAGGGATGAGGATCTCTAAACATTCCCAAAAGGATCCTAAGTAATTCAGTGTCAATGTGGAGCCTTTGCCTGGATATTCAATCATTCCTTTGTCCTGAAGCCTTAGTTTATTTCTCCATGAATCCCACTCTAGGTTTTCTCATGTTTTCTTCTGTCTGATTGTTCCTTGAGGTTCAGCTCCAGTTCACACCAACACAGACCTATCCTGCAACCTCTCAAATCCTTTTTAAATCCCACTGGTATTTCACCAGCACTCTCTAAAGGTGGCTAAGGGAAAAATCTCCTGTCTGAATAGTGAAGAGATTCAGATCTCTTCCATTCTTAACGGCAAGAGACAACAAAGCCAGGGGTGATTCAGAGCTGCTTTAGGCACTGCAAGGTGCTCTAAGGTCTCCCTGAAACCTTCTCTTCCAAATTTCCTCCCCTGAGGTGTGAACTTCTGACGTAAGAGATTTGGCAAAGGAAAAAGAAACGATTCCTCCACCCCACCCTGGTGTAGGTTCGAACCTGAATTATCCCCACAGAGCACAAGGTGCAGCTGCACCATCATTTCCAACCCCAAAGGTGTGAACAGACACAGCTCAGCCCAATAATAAGTAGGAGAGTTTAGGGCTAATTATAACAGGCCTTTTAATTCCCATCCGGAGTCACAAAATCAATGGAAACTCCTTGCTTCATTAAATAATTGCAGTTGCCAATAGCTGGAGCTGTTCCATTTGCAGGTGTGCTAAAAACCTGTTTATTTAGTGGTTATCTTGATCCAAAGCCTTTTTTTTCCCCAAGGAATGCAGCCATAAAGCTGCAGAGAAAGAGAGGACGTGAAGAGGGGGGAACATCTTGGTCTGATTTGAGAGGAGCAGGATTTGTGCTTGGGATGAGCTGCGTTGTCCTCTAAAATTCAGATGTGACGGATTCCTCCTCCCTCCACCTCCAAATCTCCAGTATTGCATGGAGAGATGGAGGCAAAGCAGCCTTGGTTCAAATGGGAGAAAGTCTCGGTTTAAATGGGAGAAAAATTTGGTTCCCTTTGCCAAATTCATCATGTGGGTGAGACCAGCATTTGGAAATGAAGTCACAAAGGTTATTCTGGTAACCATGGACTAAACGAGATTCTGAAGGTGAATAAATGAAGCAAAATCCACTTAAAACTCACTTTTTTTCCCCTTTCCAGATCTGTTCTGTGTACTGGGGAGAAAGAAGATGGACAGGTAGCATAACTTGAAAACCCTCAATTACTCCTCCCCATACAAATCTGTCTCGTCATTTGTTGTCTTTCTCCTACTGACTTGACGTGCTCAAAATCCTTTTAATCTTCTCCTAAAATCCAATTGGATTTGTGTGTTTCTGGAAATTTTACCTTTCCAGGACAGGAGGAGATAGTCCAACTCTCAACCAAAGGTTGGACTTTTGGTTGCAGGTTGGACTTGATGATCTTGGAGATCTTTTCCAACCTTAATGAGTCCATGATTCCAATAAGAGGAGTGGATTTAAGGAGATATCCTACAAACAACTGGAATTTGCTCTGACGAACAAACTTCAAGCCTGCAAAAATAATAATTCATGGATAAATTGGAATTTTTACCCCTAACTCCCGGGTAACAGGAGTTGTGGAGGTGAGCACCACCAAGGGGAACGGCCTTTAGTGAAAGTGAAGATGAAATTTGGTTCCAGCATTAAAGCAAAAATGGAGCTGTCTCAGACGGTGGGATGTTCTCCTGCTGGCTGGAGACACTGGTGGCTTGTGCTCATCCTCTCCTCTTGGGAAACTGAAATTCTTCACGAAAACAACCATTTATGGAGCTTCTTCAACAGTCTCCCTTTGGTAATGAGCAGCCTGATGCCTCCCTGAACCAACCCAAGCTGCAATCTGTTCTCCTGCTGAGCTCCAAGCAAGTCATCAGGGTTTCTCAAGGTGTTTACGCTGAATTACAACAAAAAATCTATTAGGATTAAGTGACGACTGTAACGAGCTGAACTGCCGGGCAAAACGGGCAGCAGAGTCTGTCAGCTTTTCCATCTCCCATCTAAATATTTATGAATCTGGTTTTTAGCAGCACCAGCTGGCTCGGAGCTGCCTGAATAGATGGATGTCTAAAAATCTTAGGTTGATTCCTTAAGGTCTGGATCAAGGCAGGCCCATCATTAGCTACAAGAAGAAATTTTTATTTTTGGGTGTAAAATCTGGCAAAGCGCTGGGTGTAAACAAGATGAACGTTTTAAATCAAATTTTAACTCACATGTCTTCAACAAAGGAAGATACCTGACATTTTCAGGGAGTAGCCGTGATGTGAGGGTGGAACCAAGGAAAGTCAAGGAGTATCATGTTGGAACAAAACAGACGAGTGTCACCTTAGCAGTGACAGCTTGGAACAGCCAGGAAATATTCCCCGGCTTGCAGCTTAAAATGAGCATTTCAGCTGCTCCATTCGGTGTGCCTAAGGCAGTCTGCAGTGAAGGGTATTAAAGCATCTTTTAAAACATATTTCCCCCAAAATTCCTTGGCTTTGAGGGGACCTTGAACAAAAAGTGAATTTGAAACAAGGAGAATTGTACAGCTGAATTCAGCTTCTGTCTGAGCTGTTTCCAGTGTATGAAAATGGGAGGGTTCATTCTTCACCGTGGGGAAGGGGACTTGCCACCAGTATTTGCAGCTGATGTTTGGAAGAGTGGTTCAAGACTGATCAATATTCTTGAGTTTTGTATTTGCTCTCCATCCACCTACCAGAATCCGTCATCTCCTCTGCCGTGGTCCTGCTTTGAAAGGTTTTTTTGGTAGAGGCTTTTGGTTGATTCTACATGAGTTCATAGAATCAGAAATTCATACCATGGTTTGGGTTGGAAGGGATCTTAAAGATTATCTCATTCCGACCCCCTGCCTTCTACTAGACAGGTTGCTCCAAGCCCCATCCAACCTGGCCTTGGACACTTCCAGGGATGGGGCAACCACAACTTTAGCAGATGAAGGGCAGGTATTGAAAGGTGCTGAGAGCAGTTAGAAATGAAGCTGCAAAAATCCCCCGTGTGGAATGTAGCACTTCAGGAGGAAGCAGATTGTGAGGGCCGGGGATTGGTAATGATGCCTGAAACAGGGAGAAATCCAAGTGTATCTCAGACCTTAAGGAGCAGAAACAAGAACACAGCAAGTTTGGGAGCACCTTGGGCATGATATTACCTTGCATTTTTTACGTGTATAAGTGACCAAGACCAGGCTGGATGAGGGTCTGAGCAGCCTGGTCCAGTGGAAGGTTCCCTGAACACGGCAGGGGTTTGGAACTTGATGATCTTCCAATCCAAAACATCCCATGACTCTATGACTCTACGATTCTGTGACTCCGTGACTTTGTGACTGCAGCTCTCATGTACTCTGAGGTCTGGGTAGTTCCACGTCATCTCAGTCATGGCCTGGAGAAGTTGCATCTCTTCTCCAAACAGTTTTTCCCATTAAAACAAGGAGTTATTCTGTCCCCTCACAATGCACAAGAAGCCATAGGAGACTGGGAGATGAAGTGTGTCAACACCAGGCTGTCCACCCACCCAATCCTTGTGCTTCCAGCCTTGTCAGTCTCACAGGTGTGTCTGGATGAGATTAACTCGAGTTGCCCAAGCAGAGCTTAAAAATCGACCCTGTTCAGTGAGCAAGGGCACTCAGCCTTGCAAGGACAGATGGTGCAATTAAGGGGAGCAGCTCTGCTGCCATGTTCAGCATGGTCGCCCTCACTTCCTTATGTGTCCTGTCATCCGGAGAGGGCTGGAGGCCATCCAGACATCCCTGGTTTTGTGTTTCCCTGGCATATCCACAGGAAGAGGATTAAATGGCTCTGCTGGACCCAAAGGGTTGGGTGACCTGTG
The DNA here is from genome assembly GCA_013398855.1 of Mohoua ochrocephala. Taxonomy (NCBI): domain Eukaryota; kingdom Metazoa; phylum Chordata; class Aves; order Passeriformes; family Acanthizidae; genus Mohoua; species Mohoua ochrocephala. Next base: position 16,893 of record VZTA01008076.1, read on the forward strand.
GGGCTGGTGATGAGATGGTGACCCTCACCTCCTGAAGACCAAGCAGCCTGAATTTGTATCCACTTTGGGCTTGATTTTCCATCTTTATTGCTCTGTGGGCACTGAGGATCCGGGTAGATGAAGATGGTGTTTCTCTTTTTGATGACTGAGTGGCCAGAGAAATAATCGAGGAATGGCAGCACAGAACAAATGAACTGCAACAGCCAGGTCAAGGACAAGGATGATGGACAGCTGTGGAGAAAGATGAGGATTTTTGAGGATACCCCAGTGGGAAGAGCATTGCCAGCAGGTCAAGGGAGGTTATCCTGCCCCTGTGCTCAGCCCTGGCGAGGCACATCTGGAGTGCTCTGTCCATTTCTGGGTTCCTCAGGACAGGAGGGACGTGGAGCTCCTGGAATGGGTCCGTGAAGGTGATTTGGGACTGAAGCATCTCTGATAAGGAAAGGCTGAGGGAGCTGGGCCTGTTCAGTCTCCAGAAGAGACAACTGAGAGGAAACCTCATCCCTGTCTGTCCCTGTCTGCAGGGAGGGCTCAGAGCTTGGCCCAGGCTCTGCTCTGTGGGGCCCAGCAATAGGAGAAGAAGAACAAGCGGGAACTGATGCCCAGGAAGTTCCACCTGGACATGAGGAAGAACTTCTTCCCTATGCAGCCACCAAGCCTTAAACAGAGACCAGAGGGGGTGTGGGTTCCTGCTCACTGGAGATATTCCAGAGCTGTCTGGACACAATCCTGTGCCAGGTGCTCTGGGATGGCCCTGCTTGAGCAGGGAAGTTGGACCAGGTGACCACACTGTGGTGCCTTCCAACCTGACCCATTCTGTGATTCCATGATTTTGTGATTTTGGAAAACTCTCCCACTTCTCTTATTTTGGCCCAAATGAGAATGAATGGATAGACACAACCTACAGACACAGGTCTATGCCAGTTGTTGAACACTCCCACATTTCTCCACCAGAAGACTGAGAAAAGCTCTGGAATATTTGACCAGCTGGTTTTTGTGCTGGGAAACAAATCTGAAAATCCAATCTGTCAGATGAAGCTGCAGGGGTGCAAACAAGGGATAGAAGAGTCAGAGGAAAATTGAAATGGATCAAACGGAGCAAAGCATGGCCTTTTCTGTGGGAAAATGACACTTTGGGGGTCAAACTTTGATTCAAAACTATTTAGAACCTGTGTTTCAATGCCACAGGGACAACTACAGTGAAGACCAATGGACAAACTGGGAATTAGAGGCATCTCACAGCACAATATTCCATTAAATTGTCCCTTAAGCTGGCTGGTTTGCTCATTTGCTGTGGTATGTTTTGGGAGTGATAAAGGTGTTATTTGAAGATCCCAAAAGCTTCCATGCTGGAAAGGGAAGTTTTCCATTATCGTGAGGGGAAGGACAGTGGTGATTCCCCAAGAGCACACGTAAGGGCAAGCAGGATGATTCAGGGAACTCGTGGTCTTGGTTATGAGAAAATATTATCCAGACATGACCTTCAGTTCATTCACCTCAGATCAATAAAAACACATCCTGCCTCTAGAAGATCCTGGAGGCACAGCCATGGGGAGATCTCCAGGACTTTTCATGGCAGTAACTAATTCAGAAATAAAACCTAATGAGTGAGAGAGGAAAGAGATTGTCAGAAACCTCAGGACAAATCCTAGTGAATTATTTTGCAGCAAATGCCACCAAGGCTCTTGTACCACCCACCTCAGACAAGAAATGAGCTGGTGGCGGCCACCTCATGTCAGAATGTGACTGCCTGGGACCTGTAATGCATCAATGACCCATTAGAAAACTTGATTTAGTTGTCCTAAGGCTGAGGGCTTGGTGGAATAAAAGGTTGACCTTAAAGTCCATCTGGTTCCAACCTCCTGCCATGGGCAGCGACAACTTCCTCTATCTCAGGTTGCTCCAAGCCTCATCCAACCTGGCCTTGGACACTTCCAGGGATGGGGCAGCCACAGCTTCTCAAGGCAACCTGTGCCAGGGCCTCTCCACCCTCACAGGGAGGAATTCCTTCCTAATATCCAATCTAACCCCACCCTGCTTCTATTTAAGGCCATTCCCCTTTGTTCCCTTGATGCCAGTTCTGGTTAAAATCTTTCAAACACAAATCAGTTTTTGTTCTGACAATATTCATGAAAGAATTTTAATGTTTCTCCACAAATCATCTCGGGAGAAAGTGAAGATTTTGCCTTCTCAGTTTTTTCCCTGAGTTTTATTACCCAGCTGTCTAAAACTTCAGAAGAGATGAGGACAGTTACTGATAAAGAAATGCATCTCTCCAAGATCTCTGTGTCTTTTGTTACGACTGGCGCAGGGATTGAAAACATTCACTGGTTTCCTGCAAGTTAGGATCCCACAATCCCCCATAACTCTTATTCTGACTGCTTTACAGATGCAGCCCTCTTCAAAATTCAGCCTTGAGAGGGCATGTGTTGTTCCCTGAGATATTTAATGATTGCTGAGCCCAGGTAGCTGTTTCTACCTGCTATAAAGTTGGGTTCGAGCAGCCATCAGCAAGAATTTGCAATTTAACGCCTCGCCAAGGCATTGTTTAATTGACAGTAACTCTCCAAACTCAACGCTGCGATATTGAGGAATTAGACAGGAGAACAATTTGTGGACAACAAGTAAGTGCTGAAGCTTCTTCCTCTTCAGCTGTCTTGTCACTTCAAGCTGTCATTCAGAATAGTCCCTCATCTCTCTTCTCCTCCGCTGCCTTCGCTGGGTTCACCTTGGAAGGGCTAATTAGCTCCTTGTCAGCTCCCACCTCCTCCTGAGTCCTGAAAAGGGGAGCTGAAATCGATTTGTCTTTCCAGCAACATCAACCAGGAAGGAAGGAAGGAGAAGGCAGGCAACTGAATGAGTGAGTGGCAGGGAATGGTGAAGCACCTCAAAATAATTATACTGAGAGCATGGGTGAGTTTGCATCAGTTTGATGAGGAGAGTCTGGACTATTTAAAAGAGAAAGTGAGGCACAAAGCAGATTTGCTCGTGGTCAACCATCAGCAGAAAGTGGAGTTCATGGAAGTTTTTATGGATAACTCCTTTGGCACGGCTGCATTCAGTACTTTGGTCCCAGTTGTAGGCAGGTCCTTCCTAAGCTCAGGTGAGAGGCCTGAAGTGAAAATCCCACAAAGAAAAGGGATTTCTGCTACAGAATCATGGGATTAGGTAATTGTTAAGGTTGGGAAGAAACCTTTGGGTCCAACCTTTGCCCGAATACCACCGTGCCATAAAACCACTAAACCATATCACCAAGTGAATCCTTTAGAGACCTGAGCACCCCAGAGATCCACCATGAAAGGCAGGATCCCCAGAGAAGCCAACTCAATTCCCAAAAAAGCCACCTATTAGATAATATTTTTTTTATTATTCTTGAGTAAGTTTTAGAATTGGCACAACATTAGAGTGCTTTGGGTCGTTGGATTCATCTCAGGGAACTCTCTGAGCCCAGAGAATTTTCCAGTTGTTTGGGGAAAGAATTTTCTAACAGTCCCCAGACAGACCATATTTTTTTAGGGAATACGAGCAATCGGCCACTCCAAGAAAAAAGGCAGTTACATTTCATGGAATGCCATATATATAACAAGAAAGATTCATTTTTCTCTGGGTGCTTTGCCTCTATTTTTTCCTTCATCCTACAAGTCCTTTGGGAAAGTCACTTCGGGAAAAAAAATAACTTTGAGGAAATTGCTAATACTGTTTAATACTTGACTCCAGGAAACCTGGTGTGCTATTGCCAGTGAATTTGAAAAGGGTATTAAGTCCCAATTTTTGAGATTTCTGCTAGTGGAAGTCATTATTCTTAAGCATAAATGTTTTTAAAGTGGATGATTCTTATGTGAATTAATTGCTTGTTCCCATGTTATTTACCACAGGCCCATTTTCCTCAAAGGAAAACAAAACCCCCTCTTTCCAAAGGCTTTTAGACGGTGATAATTCGTGTCTGGCTTTTCTTGGGCTCAGTTTGTTGTTGGGTTCAGTTACAGCTCAGGGTAACAGAACTGTTCCAGCTTCAAACAGCAAAATTCTTGTAGACGCTCCCAGGGAAGGCTCCAAAGCCAAATGGGAATTTTGAACCGCTCTGCTCTGTCTGGACCTTGAGGCAAAGCTGCAGGCAGGATTTTCTCCCAGTTCTGACCTTTCTTGGTCACAGATCTTCAGGTGCTCTTCACCTTCTGGAGGATTTGGCTGTAGCACCACAGACAGTGCAAGGAAACTACAAAGGGTCACGTCCATCCAACCCTTTCCGAGTTAAAACTTTTTCCTGTGCCTTATTTAGATTCTTCTGTGCCCTATTTAGGTCCTTCCACAATAACTTGCAAAGTTGGAAAGAAAGAGACAGGGACATTGAGCTCATGCAAGATGCATGGTCGTGTTTGCGAACAGGAGTGGAGATTGCTCCACTTATTTCCTCTGGAGAGGTTGAAAGCGCCACACACCCATTTAATCTTATTTTTAACTCTAAGTGGGTGCCTGAATTGCGTCGCTTTCAATGGGGAATGAAAAGGGTTTTCATTTTCTTTCTGAATAGGAAGGAGTCAAGCCCCAAACCTGGGCATTGAATTTGAAGGCACTGACAAATAAAGATGGGATTTATTGTTTTCTCTTTTTTTGATTGTTTCGCCTGTTCCTCAGATGTCACTCATTGAGTGTGACACACGGGATAGGCCCTCATTGTATTTAAGGTCTCAAATTGGGCAACCTCCAAAGGCTGCTGGCTCTGCTTTCATTTTTTAGAGTGCCTGAGGAGTCTCTACAATTTCGGCAGAATATCTGGTACAAACCCATACTCGGTGCACTTCCAGTCTCCATCACTCCGGCTTCTCTGGGACAAGAATTCCTGAGTGTATCCAAAGTTCTGCCCTGAATTCAGACTCTCTGTGCACCTGCCCCTAGATACCCCCAGTCTGTCCTTCTCCCTTTCAGGTCACACGCAACCTCCTGGGCAGATGCCACCTTAACTTGTGTAAGTCCTGAGACCTTCCAGGAGGTCCTGAGACCTTTCAGGAAGTTCTGAGATGTATCAGGAAGTCCTGAGACATTTCAGGGTGAGGTTCCCATGTAGACCCTAAATTTCAGTTGTCTACAACAGATGTTTCTTCATCTGAAGCAGCTGATTGAGTTCCCACCATGGGCAAAGGAGGTGTGGTCAAGAGAATCAGAGAATTCACCCTGTGCTTCCTCTGGCCAAATCAAAGACCCTCATCTATTTTAGGATAAGATGAATCATGGAATGGTTGGTGTTGGAAGGGACCTTCAAGACTACGTAGTTCCAACCGCCCTGTCATGGGCAGGGACAACTGGACCAGGTTTTGTTCCAAGCTCCTGTCTTTGAACATTTCCAGGCATGGGGCAGCTACAGCTTTTCTGGGAAACTTCTGCCAGGGCCTCACCACCGTCACGGGGAAGAATTTTTTCCCCAAATCCAGTCTAACCCTGCCCTCTCTCAATTTAAAGCCTTTCCACCTTGTCCAATCATACCTTTTAAGAAGTGAAAGGCAAAACCTCTTCTCGTGACATCTGTTCATCGCATTCCAGAAGTCCCTGACTTCTTCCCTGTTTCATTTATGTGAGAGGTGTGAATGTTGCCTTTTAAGAAACTCTGCCCACATCCCTGTGAAAAGCAGGACTTTTCAGATTCCTTCAGGTACTTCCTGCTCTTGCAACTTAAGCATGATGGGACCCCCTTCAAGAAGGAATTTTGAAGGCTTCCAGGGATGGTGATTACACCACTTCCCTGGGAGCCTTTTCCAATGCTTACCCACTCTTCCAGGGCACCCAGAAAGCTGTGAGACATCGGGGCCAGTCCAGATTGGCCATAAACCAACCTCTGACAGCTGTGACCCAGCTCATCTTTCATTGCCAGGGCAGTGCAGCAGCTGGATGGAGCAGGAGGCTCAGTCCTGTACAGCTGTAATTTATGCCTTGACACGCGGGGACATCTGTGCAATTTATTGTTCTTCTACTGCAGGTGTGACCTGCTGAAGCAGGACCCCACTTTTTGGAAACTGAATTGTCTGAGTGACTTTTGTAGATTATTCTTTCCCCAAACCTTGTGTTCAGTGTCTAAACTAAAAAGACATATTTTGATTTCTTTTTGCTTTATTTGAGTTGTGATAAAATATACATTTTGCATGGACAAGGGAAAGTAAATGAAAGAGGCAGAACTCTTAAGGAATATTCCCTGGCTGCAGCAACTATTTCAGTGCTGGAACAGCTGGAATGTTACAGCTTCCCTCCTCTGAATGGGTCCCAAACTCTCCAGATCACTCCAGTTTCGTGGCATTTCTAAACAAGAAATACTAAAAATATTGTGATTGTTGGTTAATAAAGAGATATTTGATAGTGTCCTGGGGTGACTGTGTGATGCTATATTCCCTATCGCCTGCTCTATGCCCAGAGATGAATCCTGGGCCTTTCTGTACCTTCAAGAGAGAGGGAGGGAAGAGCCGGTGGAATTCCTTCAGCACTGAGGCCAAAACCCAGATAAACTCGCTGGCTTCTCCCTCCCGGCTGCTCCGCTTCTGCAGCAGGGAAGAGAGTTACGTTCCTTTTGCTTTTTAGATCGTTTCTTGTTCATTAGCTAAAGCATGGAGCCCTGGGACTTTGGCTTCTTCTTCTTCTCTTCTGGACTGTTCAACAACACCAGAACATCATCCAGGAGGCCCGGAGTGGTCGGCTCTGAACCCCAGCTCCAGAGAGGAGAGAGCCACACCCACAAAGGGCTCTGAAATCTACCCAGGTTCTCTCCACAGCCAGAGGTTTTATTATTTAGCATCTTTTTTTTTTTTTCTCTGTGCCTGAGTGCACTCTGCTTGTTGAATAAATAACTTTTTTCCTTTTTCACTTTCCTCCGAGGAATTTTCTTGGCTGAAACCTGCCTTCTTCGGAGGAGATATTCCTTTGAGAGCGTTTCCCATTATTTGTCTCAAACCAGGACAGATAGCTGTAGTGTGGCAGCTTTGGCAGCTCCAGGACTTCACAACGCTCTGTTTTCACAATGCAGAACCTAAAAATACTCCTCGTCTAAACATGTGAACCCCAAACCCGCTCACCAAGCAAGGGAAAGCCCAAAACAATCCTGGCCAAATGGGTGAGCAGCCACCGGTAGATTTTTTAGCCACCTTTTTGTAAGATTTTTGTACCTTCAAGCCCATTGTTATGCATTTTAATTCCAGGAAATAATGAAAGTCGTATCCCTTCTCAGCGTATCCAGAAAAACTCTTCCCACTCTTTCCCTCTCACCACTTGGTCCAACCAAGCAAACCCACTCTGATCGGAGAGATTCTTGCCAAGAGCAGCAGATGGAGGGTCACCAAAAGTGTTATGTTTGCAATCTTTTTTTCCCCCTCTTTGGTGTTATCTTTCCCTCTTCTAACATTTGACAGAAACCAGTGTGAAAGAGAGGACAGGAAAACACGATGGCGTTCAGGCCTCTTTGGTGCTGTGAATAAGAAATGTTGTGGTGCTGGAGAGGCAAAGGTCACCCTCTCTTCCCTTCTCCCACCTCCATTTACATTATAAATCTCTCCCTCGTGTATAAATTGAGCAGTGTTGCTCACCAGCAACCTCCTTTCTTCAGAAAGATTCTCAGCTGCCTTGTTTAAAACCGGATGTTCACAAACTACCAGGAGGCTTCATCTTATTTTCTAAAAGTGTGTGAATAAATTACCACAACTGAGGTGGAGCAGGCAGCACACGGAGGTGGAAGCCACAAGCTCCCTCTCATGCTGTGCTCTGATGTTGGTGCCCCAGGCTCCCACAGCTCATCTCTTAGGCTTCTATTCCAACAACAGCTGGGATTTGTTGNNACAGCTGGGATTTGTTGTTTTACTATTATTATTATTATTATTATTATTATTATTATTATTATTATTATTATCATCATTATTATTTCCTGGTAATGTTTTGTAAGTCGCAGCAAACAACGCGGTAACAGCAAGCTCAGCCTGTTCAACAATATGTAAATATTTCCCCGTGGGAAATGAGATAGAAAATTCATGCCCACGGATTTCCAAAGGTCACTTAGGCAGCAGTGTTTGAACACCAGCAATCTGCATCCCAGCTGCCTTTGGCAATAATTCTTGTTTAGGTGTTCACCAGGCATGGAGAACATGGGAAGTGAGGTGTGTAATGGGGATGGCAGAGGGATGGAGATGGAGCACAGGAGACCAAGGCACCAAACAGGAGAGGTGAGGAAGGGCAGAGCCACAGCAAGGAGGGTTCTTCAGACACAGAATTTGGCGGTCTGAAGTTATGCTAAAGGCACTTCCCAAAATGCTCATCTACAGATGTCACTGTTGTTCCATTCCAGGGCATTTCGCATTTCTTGGAAAAATCAAAGAATCATGGAATGGGTTTGGGTGGAAGGGACCTTCAAGAGGCACCGGGTGGGATTCTTGGGGTGTCCTGTGCAGGGCCAGGAGTTGGACTCGATGATCCTGATGGACCCAATCCAGCACATTCTATAATTTTGTGATTCCATGATCATCCAGTTCCAACCCCTGCCATGGGCAGGGACAACCTGGAAGTGTTGAAGACTGGGTTGGACGAGGTTTGGAGCAACCTGGTCTAGAGGGAGGTGTCCCTGCCCATGGCAGGGGATTGGAACTGGATGATCTTCAAGGTCCCTTCAAACCCAAACTCTTCTATGATTCTGTGATCCTTTTTCGGGGTTTCCCATGGAGGAGGAGGCTTTGCACGCTACGTCCTGTGCCTGATTTATTTCAAAACCACTTTGCTTTGCCAGGGTTTCTTTCAGCTGACACGTTTTATTTTCTTCACTGACTCTGATTTACATTTCCTACTCAGGCAACGACTCGTGCACTTCTTCATGTTATTCATCCTTTGTCTTTAAGGCTGTTTAACTGTGATCTATTGCCATCAGTCCTTCTGAAGCAGATTGAAAAGATTCAGAGGATTGAGATGGCAAAAAGAAGAGAGCCAGAGAAGAAAACCTTTAGCCTGCTTCAGGTGGGCGCAGAATTTTGGCTTGTAGGAGGCAATAAGCCAGAGCGGGTTTGTGTGTGCACGTGGTTGGTGTTTAGACCCTCTCCTCTGTGTTTCTGAACACTGAGGAAGTGGAAATAATTCCTCCTGAATTTGCAGGGATCAATGCACAAAGAGACACAGAGCTCTGGGTGGTGGTCCTGGGCCACAAGAATCCAGATGGGTGGAAGGTGCTGACACACAGACTCAAATTTATCTCTGTAAAAATCATTTTAAATATCTCCGTAAGATTCATTTCAAGGTTTTCTTTAAGCAGGTCCTGAACTCGAAGTACCTAAGAGAGTGTGTTTGAACAGAGTGAAAATGTCACAGCATTTTGGGGGACACAAAGCTTTGTTTTTCAGCAGGCCCTCCGGCAAAGCACGGCACAAAGGCCAGAAATCCCACACCACTGCTGTGAAATGAGTCATTATTGCAACCACTTTTGGGCTGGGAAATGGAAGCTCAGACTTGTTCAGAGTGAGGAGCTTCGAGATCCTGCCAGTAACCAGGAGGAGTTTGATAAAACCTGATTCTCCCTTTCTAAAGTCCTGACAAAGAGCCTTTACCTCCCTCCACCTAAGTTTTTAAATAATGTCAATATTGAAATATCATCCAGGCTTCCCTGCCAGGTTTTCTCTCAGGTTTTTTTTTTTCTCCCTCTCTCCTTTTCTCTCTTGACAAAGGCTCATCTGGTTTATTAAAATAATGCAATGGAACTTTTAGAATTATTTATTTTTTTAAACTGATGTAAGGACGGGAAAAATATTTTCCAAATTTTGTGACTTTTTGCCTTTAGGAGGGAAGTACAGAAAGTTCCAAGTCACCTACACTGGAGTCAGGACTTCATCTTTTATCACACAGATAAACTACCACAGATTGGGCTCAAATATTTCCCTATAGGTGGTCAGTTCCAGGTATCAGCCTTTTGTAGCACTTTTTTCCTGATAACCACTTTGCTCTGAACGTTCTCCAAGTTCCTGTAGCATGGGAAATGGTTGTGTAAGGAAAAGATGTTCAGCATTGCTCAGAATTCTTAGTTTTATTCCTGATAAAAAATAAGTGTTGCCTCCATCGGAATGCAGCGGTTCCATATGAAATCATGGATGATTTCAGTGCTCCATGTTATGTCCCAAAGTCCTTTCGAGCTTTAATTTTCTATTTATAAAGGACACAATAATCAAGTTCCTTCCCAAAACCAAAGTATTTTGCTATCAAACATTGCAATTTTCTGCAGAAAGGAATTATTTGCAGACACAACAATTCCTGAAATAAGTCAGTGGTTGCGGGGACTTCCCTCCATGGGTGCACATCCCAGCCTGACCTCAGTGTGACATCCATAATTCCCTTTTGGCCTCTCATCCCGTTATCATCCCGAGGTGGCTTCTGGGTGCAGCTCCAGGTGTTGGTTTTCCAAAGCCACAGAGCTCAACACTCCCATACCCTTAGCGGGGCCCTTCGTTCTGGATGGGGAAAATCCTGCTTTTCCAGACGATGACCCAAGCACAGGGAGCCTGATTCGCTCTGTTGACAAAGTGGGAACGCAGGGGGAGGGATTGATTTGAATTTGAAAAGTAGAGGATCATTCAGTGCTAATGCAGACTCCCCGATACTGAAATGAGATATTTGGATTTCGGTGTCAGGTGCCCATCTGGGCCGGCTGCCTCCTGCTGGCTCGCTGGGAATGGAAATCCCTCTTTCCTTCAGTCCTGACACAGGCATGGAAATATTTTCCAGTGGAAAGCCAGGGAAGCTCTAGGAACTAGGAAATCTTCCACTTTTTATTCCATGGGAGATTTAAACCCGCTTCCTAGCCCGGATCCAGCCTGACATTGCAAACCTGCTTAAGAGCATTAGTCAGAATGCCAGCATTTATCCACTCAGCAATGACTCCTAATTCCCATTACAGGCAAATCCCCATCTCTCGCTGCAGCTTGATTACAACGGTGATTAATTTGAAAGTCAACATATTTACCCAAAATACAACATCATTAAAAAGACTAAACATAAACCTGCATATTTACAAATATCTTAACTTGACGTGATTAAAACAAACAGCCTCCTCTCTGCCTGTTTGGATCCAGGCAGACGAGCCCAGCTTCTCTTCCACCTTTATATTTTCATGTCAATAGATGGCACTAGCATTTTCTGCATTTTTCACTACAATATTAGATTTCCTTATGATACCTCCTGCCCGCACTCGGATTTTCAAAGGATGGAATTGCTCATTTCCAAGGGGATGTTTTATCCTTAGTAAATATATAATATCACTCCGGTTTGGCTCTCAGCAAGTAAATCTTTGCGTACTTCATAAAGCTTCAATGCCACGAGACCGACTTTTTCCCCATAGTGAAAACAAAATGAATTTAAAGTTTTCATTTCCATACTGATGGGAGAGTTCACCAGGAAAACCCTGTAGGATCTCTGTGTAGGGTGCCTTAAAACTCCTATGGCTTTTACTCCGTCATCACTGTGAAAAGAGAAAGATGTCGCTCCTTTTCAATTATATTTTGATTTGAAGAATGAGCAGTGGGTTGCGTGAAAAGCAGCCATATTAAAAATTGTGAGTAAGATTCTCAGTTTGTTTTACTCTACCCTCACAAATACAGGAACTGTTGAAGCTTCCCTTTTCATACCAGCTCAACTTTTCTAATTAAACCTACACTTTAGGAAAATAGATTTTAACATTCTAGCAGATGTTCTTGTCTCTGTCAGTGCAGTGTCTTCTTGAATTAAAATAAAAATTCAGCTGGTCATTGTCATCCCAAACAATTTTTAGTTTCATTTGCCTGTGTTTAGAGAAGATGTTGTTGTGAGCATCTCCTTCAGGGTGGGAGAATCAATGGATTTGGATGTCAGAAGCAACAAGAGTAAACAGGGCACAGATTCAGTTTGTTGTCTTGCCAGAGAACCTTTGTAGGAACAGTGTCAAGCCAAAATGAAAAGTTTGCTGTCCCAGTTCCCCAGATGTTCATAAAAGTGATTTCTTCAACTTTATGATGAGGTTATGATGAGGGCAAAGATAATTGCAGGAGTTCTTTTCCTATTTCATAGAATCGTGGAATGGTTTGGGTTGGAAAGGACCTTAAAGACCACCTCGTTCCAACACTTCCACTCTCCCAGGTTGCTCCAAACCCCATCCAACCTGGCCTTGAACACTTCCAGGGATGAAGCAGCCACAGAATTCCTGCACAACCAGTGCCAGGGCCTCACCACCCTCACAGAGAAGAATTTCTTCCGTTATCCCATCTAAGTCTACCCTCCCTCCTCTTAGAGCCATTCCCCCTTGTCTTGTCCCTGGGGTGCTCTACCACATGTGCCACACATTGAACAGGATTCAAAGGGAACTCAGGTGAATCCATCAGCTGTGGAGTCAAATTAATAAACATGAAAATCTGATATCCACATATTGGTCACCTTCCCAGTCCACACGGATTTAGGGAACAGCCACAAGTTAAATCAATGGCAGGTCAGCAATGGGAAAGTTCCCCTTGTGTTGTTCTGGGAAAACATCAGGTCGTGACTAAGGAATCACGATGGGAACCCAAAGGAACAAGCGAGCCCTGAACCCCACGAAGTTTCTTCTCAGATCTCTGCATTACAGACGGATCTGTTTGACTCTGGCAGGTAATTGTCAGCTGGCCCGGGGCAGCAGCATTTTGCTGTTGCCATTTGATGCCTTTAACAATCGTGGTGCCTCCATTTACAGACACAGAACTAATTAACATGCCAGTTAAAGCACCTGGGCTTTGACACAGGGGCAAGGAGAAAGTGCAGAAATCAAACCACTACAATTAATTATGTTTGCTTCTCAGAGCAAGGCACTGGTGTCCTGGGATTTTCTGCCTGTCTTCATTCCCTTTGTTCATCTCCCTCCTTGGTAATAATGCAACACTTGTAGAAATTAATTTGGTGGAAATTGATTAAAGGTGGACATTGTTTGCCCAGGAAGGTAATTGTCTCTGACACCTGGCAATGGGAAAGATGTGCACACAGAGATGCAGGAAGGTGCACGTTAATCTTCTCCTCTCGAGCTGGAAGTGTAAGGAGGTGAATCAAGGGGGTGATCTCAGCCAGAAAACATGGAAAGGAAGAGAAATAAAATTAAAGTTACGTGGTAGGAAAGTGAGTTCAGCAGCAGAATCCAGCAAGAGAGAGAATTATCACAGAATCACAGGATCAGAGAATGGTTTGGGTTGGAAGGGAACTTCAAGGCTGCCCAGTTGCAACTCTCTTGGGCAGGGACACCTTCTACTAGACCAGGTTGCTCAGGGCCTTTAACTCTTCCAGGGATGGGGCAGCCACAGCTTCTCTGGAAAACTTCTTCAAGCGTCTCTTCACCCTCACAGGAAAGGCTTTTTTCCTAATATCTGACTCAATTCTGTGCTCTTTCAGTTTCAAGCCTTCCTACCACTAATAGTCCAATCACAGATTCCATAAATCTAAAGGATTGTGCCTGACTGAGCCAACTCAGTGAAAATCCACTCGCACTGGGTTGAATATTTGGGTCTGATTTCTGGGCATTGATATTTCCTGTAATTAGAGTTTTGACTCTGGTCATCATTTCTCCTCCAGTTTATGCAGGCGAGACTGTCCAGGGAACAGGTCAAACACATCTTGAGGTTCCTCCTGTTATAACCCGAGGTGTTTATTTAGATATTTATTTATCCAGCCAGTCTGGAAGGGGCTCTGAGCAACCTGGTCTAGTGGAAGGTGTCCCTGCCCATGGAAGGGGGTTGGAATGAGCTGATCTTTAAGATCCCTTCCAACCCAAACCATTTGAGGATTCTGTGATTTTTTCCTTCTGATCTTCCACCACCAGATGATCAATGGAGGGGAATCTCTCCAGCCAGATGGTTTCCCTGTTGTGCCATCAACGAATGAAGGAGAGCTCTGTCCTCCTCCATCCATTTCTCTGCCAGTGGAAGTGGAAGCCCAGAATTTCAGCTGAAACCAAGGATTGCTCCCTGCCATTCGACATCACACCCATGAGCTGATCCAAATGGGTTTAGCCTGGAAGTCAAGGATTATGCTACAGACAAATCATGGAGCCATGTACAAGAAAATGGGAAAGTAAGGAAAGGTGATCATGGAAAAGCAAAGAGGGCAAAACCTAAGGACGAAATTCCAGACAGGGAGTCAGAAAACCCTGTTTTGATAACCAAGTTCCCAGCTGCCTAACAGAACTCCAGCAATTTTTCCATTATTAGTGGAGTCTGAGATCATAAATGAAAAAATCATAAATGAAAAAAGAGAGCAGAGCAAAAATCAGAAAGAATATGTTGGGAATGCTGCAGCTTCATGAGGGATTTAAAAAGATTTGCTCATCTCTCTCTAACATCATTTTATCTCTCTATTTCTTTAATATCGATTCTTTTTGTCAACCAGACAAATTATTCTGCAGTATTTTTAACACTTTTTCAGAGCACCATCTGTTTGCATGATAATTTCCCCCAAGTCCTTATAAGGGCTGCAATAATCCCTTCATGTTAACTTTTATTATTTGATTTCCAGCTGCCTGAGCTCTGAAGGAGCAGCGCAGGGAAATGTGTGTATTAACAAATAGCAGCTCCCCACAATTCCTACAGAAATTAATCATAAAAAAAGGATTAAGTTTCAACCACCTCATCAGGGCACAGTATTCACACAGGTACCGGTCGGAGCCGTGAGGACAGAAGTGCAGAGGAGCAGGTTCAGAACAAGCAAAGCCTGGTTCCAAAATTAGTTAAACTTGAATGTTTGGGAAAGAGTAAGAACAGAGCAGGCAGAGATGATGCATCCTCAATTTTCTTCCATTTCCCAATAATTTTTAGTTCCATACTTGAGACTGTTGTAACTTGCCCATTTATTAATCTGCAACAGGAATTTTTCTGAGTGTTCATTTGGCCTCTAAGGAAGGTTTGAACCCAAATTGCCATCTTGCAGCTTTTGCTTTACCTATTAAATTGTCTTTATTTCAACTCGAATGTTTCACACTTTTACCCCTTTGATTCTCTTCTTCCTCCTAAGGAGATGAGAGTGAGAGACTGGATGGGGCTGAGCTGTTGGCTGGGGTTGAACCACAACAAAATCTTCTTTAAAAATCATATCCTCGTGTTTGTTTTGTATCTGCCTTCCAGCCATTTACTCACCGAGTTCTGGCAGAAGAGATGGTGAATGGCCAACCCTCACCCAGCTTCTCTAAAGGCTGATGATCTTCCAGCAGCAAAAAGGGGGACACAGATCTCTCATGGAAAAGACTGGGAAGATGAGATTTATGGAGCTGAAGACTCCATAAAGTTGTATATGTTTATATGTGCAACACTAAAATGGTTCAGGCAATTATACCACACACACATCACACAATATCCTGTCAGAACGAGGGGACATTTGGTGTTGCTACAATATTCAGAGGGGTCCTCAGCCTTCAAAACCACCAAATTCCCCTTCCAAACACTTCTCCCTCCTCTGTCAAGGAAGATAATCCTAAATATACGTCAGACCTGTGCTGAGACCAACAAAATGCACCCACAGGACATTGTTACAGCATTTACCTCTGTCATACATGAAATAAGGACCTCGTGCCCTGAGTGTTTCCTCGATGGGAATCAAACACCCCGTTCTGTGATTATCCCCACACTTCGGGAGCAGAACCTTTGATGTTCACTTTCCACTCTTGGATTAAACATTACATGAAGACTTTGCCTTTCAGATTCCTTTTGCTGTACATTATAAATTTGCCTGCTCTGCAGAAGAGCAGAACAAGGACTTTGTTCTTTTATTCCAACTGCGAGACAATGTCAATAGATAAGTGTGTATTAAAACTTCAAGATCACATTATTTAGACTTAATTCAATTAAACTTTTTTTGTGCTTTTGTTGGCAGTTTTCTATTAAGGTCATTCGGTCGAACTTATACTTAAGAAGAAATAGCTGCAGAGTCTTGCTGCTTAATATACAGGAGTGCTTCAAGTGCCAAAGTCCAAGGTGAGTCAAAGGGGAACTGTTCAGGTAGATCAGGACGTGCCAGCAAACAACCAACTCCAGCCAAGTCATTGCTGCCAATCCCAAACAAAGATTCTTCTATCACTTGATTATCTTTTGTCTTCTCTTTGTAGGTGCCCTGCTCAGTCACAGAGAAGGGTGGGACTGCGCTGAGTCCGAGAAGTCTCAGCAGTGGAGCGAGATCCCAAGAGCACTGAGAGTTTTCCAAGGGGCAGAATTTATCCTGAGTTTTAAGAACAAGAAATATATTTTTGAATCTATGTGAAAATAATCGTCATAAAACACTGTGGGAGGAAGGTTGCTTTGCAAGAACACAGAATGAGAGGATCACAGAATGGTTTGGGTTGGAAAGGACATTTAAAGGTCATCTAGTCCAACTCTCCTGCAGTGAGCAGGGACATCTTCAACTAGACCAGGTTGCTCCAAGCCCAGTCCAACCTGGCCTTGAACACTCCCAGGGATGAGGCATTGACCACCTTTCTGGGCAACTTTTTCCAGGGTTTCACCACTCTCATTGCAAAAAAAATTATTCCTTATTTCTAGTCTAAATTTACTTTTGTTTTTTTAGTTTAAAACCATCTCCCTTTGTCCTGTCTCATCGGTCCCTGCAACAACTTAGGCCTATTTACCTTGTAGGCCTCTTTTGAGCACTGAAAGGCTTGTATAGCATCCAATACTCCCCCTCTCAGAGCCCACCTTCAATCAGATGTGAGCAAACATCAAGAGATTTGCATTTTGGATTGGATCTAAAACCTGGAAGACACCACCTGGTC